>JADIIZ010000003.1:0-396169 GCA_027604345.1 Boothiomyces sp. JEL0866
ACAGTTGTCCAGGGATCGGAGTGCCAGATTGAGTATTAACTTGAGGCACTGGTGCTGCAATCACGATACTTGCAAGAACAAAAGCTGAGATGGATTTCATTATTGGTGGCAATGTAGATCAATGCATATTTATAAACCTATTCGATTAGAGCCGCCTATGACCTACACAAAGGCTCCTATTTTATGTATTTTACATCCTACAATGAATGTGCGAGCATGGAAATTGGGACAAAGGGTAAACCAATTCAATATAGAAAATAATCACAATGGATTATGATTATTAGAAAAAGTAGCTGGCATGAACAGTTTCGAATTGAGTTAATTTTATTTCGTCATTGGAGTTTCTAATTCCACTGTTTCAAGTTCAAAGGCCAAATTGGCTGCAAGATAAGTGCCACACTTATTTTTCAAGGGATTCGTCCTGATTTCAAGTGACCTGAAGGTAACCCAACACTCGTATTGCAGTGAAAGTGGTAACGGCTAAATTCGAAAAGTTTTCAATACATTTAACTTGCTGCTTCAAAATAAAATTGGCGTGTCATAAGTGTTGATTGAGAATGACATAGTCTTGAGCCACAAATTCATGACAAGACTTTGTGGTTTGAAAATGGGAAAGAAAAGAGAGTCTCTAATATCGCAGATTTCAAATTCAACATTTATTATAATATTAGATTTGAATGTGGCCTTTGGTACTGCTTTGGAATTACCAGGATTCAAGTTAATCGAGATTTCAAATAAAATGTTTTCTAAAAGCTCACAAGACCAATTTAACAAATGAAACAAGCGACATAGTACAACGTAAAGTTATCGAGATAGGCTATGGCTAGTCAGTCATACCAGCCTAATTAAGGCAGATGGAGGATATCGACCTGCAGTCAAAGTTCCAACAATCAAGGTGATCAAATTAAACAAAAGTAAGCGTCTATTTATGCATTCAATCCCTGTGAATAGTGTAAACTAAATAATGCCGATTTTTACCACTCTTGAAATACCAATCTTCAAGGTCATGAGGCTTGTATTAATTAGCCACAGTGATAAAAGCAGTTTCCAAATTAAATGAATAGAATTCGCTACGCATTAACAACGGCGGCAATCCTAACTACAGGGCATTTATCCCAAGGTTGGAATAAAAACTGGGATTACAAGCACGATCCAGAAAATTCCCAGAGATCAAAGCATCATATCTTCTACATTAGACATGGACAATATGTTTCGGATCATCCTGACCTAAAAAGGTATTCAGGAGAGGAAGAGTTTTATCATAATGATCCATTGCGACCATTGACCAAGCTTGGCCGCGAACAAGCAGAATATACGGCAGATTGCATTTCTAAAATTTTAATACATGAAGGCTTACTAGGAGGAGATGGATCCGCTGTAAGAGTAATATGTTCTGATATGACAAGGGCTCAGGAAACCGCAACAGTAATCCATGGAAAGATCCAAAAAGCTTCAGATCAATTGAATGGAGCGGCAACCAAACCAATATTGTTTAAAAAGGACTCAATTCTTCGAGAAGGCGCACCGTGTACACCTGAAGGGAGTGACTGGAAACCTTCTGATGCGACATTTTACCAAGATGGATGCAGAATTGAAGCGGGTATTCCTGAATTAATCTAGCATTCAGGAAATATTTCCACAGACAAGATTCAGATAGACCTACAATTTTAATAGGGAATGTGAAACACTCTGTTGATATTATCGTAGGGCATGGAAATGTAATTCGGTATAGTTTTTTACGAGCACTTCAACTGGACCCTGCGTTATGGCTTCGACTAGGGCCTTGTAATGCCTCGATTACTCGCATGGCTATTTCCGATAGTGGTTCAGTTTCAGTTCGTGGGTTTGGTGAAAGTGGTCATATACCAGTTGACAAGCAAACATTTAATTGACATTGACTTGTCTAAAATTGTGAATAAAAAATTCCACAAAACGCTTAATGTTACTTATTGCAGCCCTTCTGGTAGTATTGCTGATCGTCCTACTGTTCTATTCTACGCTTACTAGTGACATTGATTCTCAATTAACGAGCAAAGAAGAACATCTCAAAATATTACGACTTTGCATTCTAGAGTCGTTGAATTCAGGCACTGGTGAGCCAATCTCAATCTCCTTTTACTCTTCAGTGATTGGTGCAGTAAAGTTTACAGAGTTCAATTCTACAGAATTTCAAAGATTACGATTGCATTTTAAATGCCAATCATCAATTCTAGATTCATTAAACGATGGCTTGGTAGAATTACAATCAAACAGTTACTCTTCAGCAAAATTCCTCGCTACCTCAAATCACAGATTTTTGCTCAAATCTATCAATCCAACAGAAGTTCAAAACCTCAAAGGATTTATGGAATCGTACATTCATCATATGCTAAATTTTCCAGATAGTTTACTCCTCCGATTTTTTGGATTGTATTCCTTTGAAATCTTGAACGCGGAAGAAACCGTAGAACAGGTACCATTCAGCTTTGATTTCGTTCTTATTGAAAATTGGTTTCCCCATCCTGGAATAATCAAGTTTGATTTAAAAGGCTCATCCTATGGACGTAGTGTGACCAATTCTACGACTGAGTTAATTGAAATGTTCAACAACGAGGAACGACATTCAAGCCCTTCAATGATGTTGCAGCCATTCAAAGATTCAGATTATATTAATTTGAAACAGGGTAACCTAATGCAGCCAGGTTTTTATAATTCAGAATCCTTTCTGGTTCAATTAGAAAAGGATACTCAGTTGTTGTCATCCAATAGATATATGGACTACAGGTGATGTTCATTAATGAATAGTTTGATGCTAGGTATCTATAAAATCAAAGACACTGAAATATTGATTGACAGCATTCGATCGCGGTCAAACTGGTTCTATTCTAACGACAAGCAAAGGGTAAATTAGTTTAATTGCAGGTCTACATATTTGGATTAGTTGACATTCTACAAAAATACAACACAAACAAGATACTAGAAAAGGGTTTGAAAAGGTCAAATTCAAAATTGAATTCCATCTTGAGCAACAAGATCGTTGAAACTGAGCATAGTGTCGAAGAGCCAGAACTGTATGCTCAGAGATTAATTGAATTTGCCAATAAAAATCTAGTTAGATGAATAAGAATCATCTAGTAGTTCTCCAGGATGTCTTTGGTGACGTCTTTTTCTTTCAAATGTCTTCAATTCGAATTGCCAAGCACGCAGAAGGCCAGAAAGCAAGTATATGGAAAGCAAAAGATAAGCTATCACAAAAGAATGGAACACATTCGACGATTTATCTGATTAACGGTGACAGGTATATTGGTGAATGGAAAGACAACCTTAGGCACGGTAAATAACAATTAAACCTAGGCAAAGGAACTCATTTTTATAAATCATCAGGTTATCAGTATATGGGAGAGTGGCAGTTTGACAAAAGACACGGATATGGTATCCTTTCAGTTCCAGAAGACACTGTAGAAAAGAAGGGCGATAATTCACAATCCTCACTCTTACAGGTACCTGAAAAGGCAAACCAAAATAGGGAAGATTTGAAGTTACGTAAAGTATATACAGGATTATGGCAAAACGATGCCCGCCATGGCACAGGAACTTACTTTTATTCTGACGGATCTGTCTACCAAGGAATGTGGAGTAATGACATGAGACAAGGATGGGGAAGAATGGATTATAAAGATGGCTCGATTTATGAGGGTGAATGGCACCATGAAATGAGACACGGTCAAGGAATTTTGCTGTTGCGTATACTCGAGTTAATTTAGCAAATGGTGATAGATATGAAGGGATGTGGTTTGACGATGAAAAGGAAGGGCCTGGAAAGTTTATCTATTTGAAAAAAAGACAGGTTTATAAAGGAGAATGGTCCAAAGGTCAACCTCGTTGTGGGACAATTCAGAATCTGCCAAGTCACGGCGACTATCATGGACCAAAATATCAAATGCCAGTATTGGAACTGCAAGACCCAAACAGAATTTTAGAGTTGGAAAGGGATATAATTTATCAAGCTAGAGCAAAAAGACTTGTAGAATAAAGGAACCCAATTTATTTGCCTTGTAAGAGATACAATGTTGAAACTAAAACAATAAGAGCAGGAATAGCTACAAATGTAATCCAGTTTAATTCTGGTGCTTCTTGTTTTGGTTCTTCCTTTTTGACGTAAACAAATTTTTCAGAGGCTAAAACGATTAATCAATGTATTTACATTTCAAAGGGATTGAGAGCAAGTCCTTTCCATTTTTTAGCTCCTCTCCTGATGGCATCTTTCCAAGTCTGAACAATTCTGAAGCATGCGACACGATAGGATCTTTAGCCAAGGTGCAGACACCTACAACTTTGCCTTTTCTTAGATAATATACCGCAAATGAAAGGCCACCACCAGTTGAATCCATTTCCAATGAGCCCTGGTATTAATGATAGATACTTGAACAACGGTATCATCAAACGAGGTTGCATATCCACAATATCTAATAGATTTGCCGAACTGTACAGTCCTACCTCTTAATTTCAAATTACCAAAAGTATGGGATTTGCTTGAAGACTGGAAGAGGCTCTCCTTTTTGTTTTGCTAGAATTGCCTCAGCAGCAACTCTTCCTTGATTCTGAGCTACATTCCAGTGTTCAACTCTAATATTTTCACCAGTTACATGGTATGGATATCTTGCAATATCACCTACGGTTAACTTTAATTACCAACTGCGTAAATATCAGCAACATTCGGTACTTCCATAGATCCAGACACTGAAATACCTCCATCCTTGTCCAAAGTAATCCCAGAGGATTTCAGATAGTCTGTTTTTGGAATAACCCCGGCACCCAAGAGTACAAAGTCTGCTGGAATAGATTGTCCTCCTTTTAAAATGACTGATCCTACTTTCTTTGGATCGGCGGCGGATGGACCATACTTTTCAACAAACTTTTCCATTTGAAGATCAATGCCATTGTGGGTGTTCAATTTGTACATTGCTTCGCCTACAGCAGCACCCAATACTCTTTCAAATGGATACTACAGTTAAAATTAAACTACCTTTTCCATGCCAATAACGGTGACTTTAGCAACCTTGGCAAGAATACTTGCAGCTTCCATCCCAATGAAACTGGAGCCGACAATTACTACATTTGGTTTTCGATCTGTGACTTCTTCAAGCGCTTTTCCAACACAATTAGCATCTTCAACGTTTCTCATAACAAAGATATTTTGAAGGTCGTGTCCAGGGAATGGCAATACGCGAGGCTACATTAAAAAGACACATACATCTCCTCCAGTAGCAACTATTAAACTATTGTACTTTAACAACGATAAATCACTTAATGTAACCTTCTTTTCTTTGGGTTCGACAGAGGTGACTTGCTACTATTAATTGGATTTACTGTTGAAAGTCTAATCTCGATATCCAAATCCTTGAAATCTTGATCCGTTCTCAAAGCAATCTTTGATGCGTCAATCTTGAGCGCTTTGGACAATTTAGGGCTGTGTTAACATAGCTAATACCGATCAATTGGAAGATAGCTTTCGCGACTGATAATAATCACTTTACCAGCGTAACCTCCCTGAATTAGCACTACAAACCTTTCTCAAAGTTTCAGCTGCAACTAAACCTCCAGCACCACCACCAATGATGACAGTAGTTTCACCTTTAGCGGTGTTAGATTTAATACAGACAGGCTTCTTTCTCCCAGCTTTAACTTGAGCTTCGGTTGCGGTAATGTATACCGATCCGCCTTTTACTGTTACTTTAAAGGACTCTAATGAATCAACAGAAGGTCCATCTTCAATGTCTCCCGTTTGCACACGGAAACAAGCACCATGCTACATTAACTAATATTACCCATGGGCACATTACACGACCATCGGTTGAAATTGTTCCTTTACTTAACGGGGCTTTGTAATGCGGGCAGAGATGAGAGGTTGCGAAAACTATGGTTCATTCAAAACTTACATTCCCCATTGATTTTTGAGAGCAATGCTTTGCCAGCATCAAAAACAACTTCTTTCCTTGAATCAATATGAGATTACATTTCTCCATCTTTGAGATCGTCAACGCTTGCAACTTTATATTCGGTCATGATTGAAAAAATGAAAGCGGGATAATTAATTTTTAATTTATTCAAACATCGAATGTTAATTATCATCCAGCACATCTACTATATTCGTTAGATTCGTGAGAATGCACTGTGTTTGAATTGAGAGCGAAAGTTGCTCTGGAATCAGTGAAATGGGCTTTGGTTAATTATTAATTACTCTACAGATTGAGATGGAAGCGCTTCTGGTTAATCTGATTGATTTTATTGCTCCTCGTATTCTTGGTGCTGCTCTAAACATTTCAAATGAAAAAAAGTTTTCAAGTTTTATTTCGAATCACATCAAAATCTCCCTTTGGAAAGAGTGTTTAATTTCTTTGTGAGGTAAAACAATACAGTCACGGACTACCAATTCATCCGCAACCGTAACACCCTTGCCAAAAATGCAAGCTGATGGAATTTTGAAACCTTTTTGAGTGGTTGCATCATCCTTGGCATGTGTTTCCACTTCATCGTGTGTTGAACCTTCCACTCTGCACCATGATCCAATTTTAGATTCCCACCCAACTACAGAGTTTAAGATACATGAATCATTCTTGATTTCAACAGCGTCCAAAATTAAAGCATCTCTCACCCGTACACCTCTGCCAATCAAAGCTCTTGCTCCAATAAATGCATTAGGACCAATTTTAGCAGATGGATGGATGACAGCGGTTGGATGTATATAGGCTGGTGCAATAATTTCTGGTGATTCCCTGGTGGTTGGGAAATCTGGTGTTTTTGGCTTACTAGGAGCAACAGAAGGGACAGACAATCTTCTTGGATGGGCTTGCATAAAGTATTGAAGATATTTGCGATTAGCTGTGATTGTGGAGGATCCGGTTTTGATTGGCATCCAGAAATCATCAGATGACATAGTATGAGAATACAAGAGCTTTTTGCCAGTTAACAATGGTAATACATCTTGTTCCAACTGAACTCTTTCGTTTGATCGTGCACTAAGCGAAGCATTTGATGCACCTAAAGTATTCCAAGTTTCATCAGTTCCAGACTCCTCCTCCTTGGTACGTCTGATTTCAATTGCTTGAGTAATGTAATTGAATAAATCTCTTCCAAACAAGTATACCCCACAAGAAATCAAATCTGAGACAAAGGATTCAGGCTTTTCTACAAAATGATCAACTTCTTTTGTTTCTGGATTCACAACAATACAACCATATCTATTGACGCGATCTTTGCGTTCTCTCATTGATAGGACAGTTCCAAGACCATTACTCTGTCTGTGGGTTGCCAGCATTTGTATAAGCGGGAAAGAGCAAGCAATATCACCGTTCAACACAAAGAACGCATCAGGATTTCCCCGCAATATTTCATCTCTAAAGTGATGAATACCTCCTGCGGTGCCCATTGATTGATATTCACGTAAATACCTAGATTATAAACAGTGTACCTGATTTGAATGTGAGGAAATTCAATTTGCATCTCGGTTAGGAACCTGTCGAATACAGATTGCTCAAAGAAACCAATCAATAGAATTTCCTTGATCCCTGGGATTTTTGCAAGTGCATGAACGTGATGGTAAATAATAGGATGACCTGCGATAGGAAATAAAGGTTTGGGGTAATCCATCGAGAGTGGACGGAATCTTGTTCCAACTGATGGTCCTCCAACTAAAACCACACCTTTGTAAGACATTTTTAAAGATTGGCAAACTCGAAATGCTTTTAGGTTGTCACAAACTGCTGGTCACACGAAAACATGAAAATTGATATATTAAATATGGATTTAGATGGAGCTTTTCTCAATATTATGGATTTAAACAGAGTAATTGAATGTTATCTTAATGATCGTCATCCAGCTGCGTGATACTGTATTGAAGGGAAAAATTTATCTGTTGTTAAGTCAAGTTACTTGCGGTGTAGCGAGTACGTTGTTTAGCACTGTTGATTTTGGGATAACGGAGCCAATGCGCAGTACTGGAACTCTATTGGTCTTGAATCTGATATTGTTTGGCACAAATCGTCGAAAACTCCTCATGTTTGAAATTTGAAAAAAAGATTTTGAGTGATGTCAAACCCGTTCACTAAATCCTTTCTAAAAGCAGAAGAGAAGAATAAACGCAAGATATCTTACGCTGACGATATCGAGTATTTCCCTCCTCCTAAGAGTAACTCGAATGTAATGTAGGTATACCCGACAATACTTCCAATCCTTCTGGATCTGAGGAAGACTTTGAGAACTTCACCAGCTACAAGCCAGACAAGTTAATGCAAAAGATTATGAAGAACGAAAGAGATTTGACGTTCTATTTGGCAAAGAACAAGGAATACTCAAAGAAAGCTTCCAGTCATATGGAGAAAGCAATGAAATTAACAGAAAAGTTGAAATTACTGTCAAAAGCATTGGAAGTAGTTTTAGCTAGTACAAAGAATGAGGAACCTACCAGTCGGAAACGGGAACGCTCACTCTCCAATGATGAAGAATTCAACCAAAAGGAAAGGACAGATTCAAAGTCAATGCGCAATTATTATTCTGATAATGGTAGAAATTCAAAGCAAGGTTCTTATTCTAAAGATGACTCTCACGACAGAAGAAGCTACTCAGAAAACAATAGGGATAGCAGCTATCAAAGTTCAAAGAGACGAAACAACTCGAGTGATTATGATTCATATTCCAAAGACTATAGTGCGTCTGACAGATATAGAAACAGCGAACAGCGAAAAGATGATGAATCTACTCGTGGAAGGCAATCTAGGGAAAATTCAGTTAGCAGGGACTATTCAAACTCTAGCGAAAGAAATATCCCAACTTCTGGCGATGCTCTTCCTGGGCGTTTGAAAGTAGTTGGGCGAACTAGTCCAGCTGAAAACAACCTCCCAAGCAAGGCTATCTTTAGTTCATCCATTCTGTCAACGACTGCAGACGAATCACCTAAATATTCAACTCTGACAAAAGAGTCTCTTGGTAGAAACGATCCGCGAAGCCCCTCTGAAGCTCCAAGTGAAGAAATTGTACTTGAAGGTGATATCGTTAGTGAGGATGATGGCTCCAACCTTATTCCTTTCCAGGAACAATTGGCTTCATATGTTGAGAATCAGCTTGAATCTCCGCCGCCAGCGACAATTCCATTTGATCCAACTGTAAAAGAATGGGAAATCAAATCGAGCGGATCCAGACAAACATTGAATAATCTAAAGTCTGTGAAGCTGACAAACTTTGGCAGAAATGCTAGAGATGTTTTGGTACAGGAGGATTCTGGCACTTTTCCCGATTTGGCATTTGCATCTCCAAATGATGGGTATGGCTGTTTTAACATAGAACAATTCAAGTGTATGACCTAAAAGCCCGTAGTACAATCCACACAATCCCTGCGAGCGAGTTAAAGAATTCCAGAAGTGAAACCATGGTACATTGGAACTCAATTTAGGAATGGATTACCGATGATGTATTGGTTGTTGCTTCAAATTATGAAAAGTTGATTGAACTTACTTTGGAAGATAAGGGTGGATCAAGCTCTTACGAACTTCATCAACTTGCTTTAATACACAACTGTGAAATTCAAACACTTGGAAAGAACAAAGTATTCACAAACAAAATATTGCGTGTTACTCAGTATCCTCACACCAAAAACATAACAACAATCGGCAAAATGCCAGTTACCGACAATATTAAATGGCTTACTGGAGGAAATGACAAACTTATTACTTTGTGGACCCATACTGGTGGTAGCGGGCAGGCACTAAGAACTCAGCGGGTTCACTTTGAACACACTAATGCTGTCACTTCCATCTACTATCAAGATTTTACTGATATTCTTTTTTCTGGAGGCAAAGACAAGAGGTTGATTGGTTATAATTTGGAAAGAGATAGAGTTGTCACTGGAAATGGAAAAAATGATCATCAAGTAACTTTGGTTTGAACTAGATTCGTGAAATTATTCCAATACCGGGACAAAAACATTTACTCTTGGTGTCTTTCATTGATAAGAACTGTTCTTTGAAACTGTACGACACCCGCTTACAGATATATGTTAGTCAGTGGCAGTTGCCAGATCCACCAGCAGAGGCCAAAGCTCCATCTGTTTATCAAAAACCATCTATCCACAAAAATGGAAATTTGGTTGCTATTGGCGACTGCATGTCAGATATTCATCTCTGGGACTTGAGATATGCCAATTACGAAAAAACACCTTCTCAAGTAATTTCAACCCATAGTAATTCCTATTAACTTTAGAAAACAGAGTTATGGGGACAAGATTCTATGATAGACATAACCACTCTCTTCTCTCATGGTGTACCAACAATGACTTTTATATGACTAGCTATACATAATAAATCGCAATAATGAATGGAAATCTTGAGCTTTGGTTCCATTTGAGCCATTCTCCAGCATACTGTAGACATAATCTTCTTTTAATCTAATGAAAGATATTTATTAATACGAGTGAACAAGATCTTTCTCTATCTGGACAGTAACATTATTAATTCCAATCTGTCGGTAAATCTGCTGCACTTGGTATAAAACAGATTGATCGTCTACATTTCTATGGATTTGCACACAGATAGCTCCAACATATTCTCCCTGATTTAGTTCCCAGAAATGCGCTTTCGAGTAGCCCAACACTCCAGGTATACTAGAAATCTATATTAGAGTTATTTACTTGATAGTAAGTGGCACCGATAGATTCGTCTAGCGAGTGAGGTACTCGTTGAAGTAAAATTTCACCGGATGTCTTTAGGAGTGGCCAGCAACCAATTACCGTCAATACTGCAATAAATATCGAGCATAGCGGATCAGACCATTGCCAATCTATATTAGCATTTAATTACCAAACCATTGAATTAGAACACAAGAGACTATAACGCCAACGGACCCTAGAGCATCAGATAAAACATGCAAAAACATTCCATGCATCAATGGATTTTGGCCATGAGAATGTGAATGGCCATGGTGATCGTGTGAATGGTCATGATGGGAATGATCGTGTCCATGATCATGCCCACAGTCATGACCTTTTCTTCCAATTGCACCTCCATGATCAAAAGCAAATATCCCCACTAAATCAATCAGCAATTACCAATGTTCACCAACAAACCTAAAATGGAAACTACAAGCAGATTATCAGTGTTCAACTTTTCTGGAGAGTACAACCTTTCAATTGCCTCCCAGATAATATTTCCACTAGCGAATACAAGCGCTAGCGCATTGATAAACCCAGTTAGTGTTTCCACCCTTCCAAATCCAAATGTGTAACTTCTGTTCTTATCCCATTTTGTGATCACACTCGCAATTAACGAAAATATTATCGCAGTAGAATCAAATAACATATGAATTGCATCAGCGGTTAATCCTAATGAATTATTCCACCATCCGTATAGAAATTCAACTACTGTGAAGGACATGTTGAGTAACAAGAAAAAAAAGACATTTCGAGTCTCCGGGTTTGATAAGATTGCATTTATGTAAGACTGCACCAGCTTTTGAAATGATTTTGATTTGAATATCTTGTCTTCCGGATCTTCCAAATAGTGTGCAATGGACATTTTAAAAAGCGAAAAATATGTTGGGTCAGAGAACGTGGAGTTTCAGCCAATGAGGAATTCGCTTTATTAGAATAAAAAATCTTGGTTATTCGAGGCATGCACAAGCAGCTAACTTGAATCCTGCAACTGGATCCAATGGGATGAGGATGATCAGCATAATGGTGTTCGCATATCATGATCGAATTCACCGCATGGTTCGTATATATTCAATTGAATTGGAATGGGTATGAATTTGTAATTTTATGGTTGTATTTATATCTATTATTCTTCTGCGTCTGGGAATATTGAGTCCAACTCTGTCGTTGAAAAGAATGGTTCCCACAACAAATCCGTCCATTCAGGGCTATCGCTAACTTTAAATAAGCCGGGAACATATTTCAACTTGACTTTGGAATGCTGCTGGAGGAATTTGTAGATGGAATCGTTTGGTTCTACTCGGATTTTTACCAAAATGCTGCCAGGATATGAATTTTCAATCTTTTCAAGGATAAATGGGATTCCAACTTCGCAGGCAGAGCACCACGACTTTCCATTACTGTCAATGTTTGCGGTAACAGGCACAAGAGTATTTTCGGCTGATTTTTCCGCAATAGTTTGATCAAATTCCTTTTCTTTCTTGATTTCAATAGCTTTCATGTTTAGAAGAGCGGGGAAATTGACGCCTGGCACCATACCTCATCTTGTGTCCAATAGTGGCTTACAAAATGATTCTCAACGCGCGTTTTTTTATTTCAAAAGATGTATCATCCAAAAATCCTCGAAAAGTATAAAATAAAGAGAGAAATTGGTCGTGGAGCTTATGGTGTAGTCTCGTAACAATCGAATAACTCTAGTTCTGCTAAAGAAATCAAGATTGATAGGCCAGTGGCAATCAAATTAGTCGGAGCAAGAAATTTTGAAGAAACCATTTTGACAAAGCGTGCTTTAAGAGAATTGAAGATTCTCCGCCATTTAAATGGACATGAAAATGTAATCTATTTCTAAATCTAGATCGCGCTATTTTTGGATTGCGACACAAACGAAAACGGCCCAAACTTTACTGAATTGTAACCAAAAATAACTCTAGATATTTAGTAGAAGGTTTAATGGAAGCTGATCTTTCTCAAATCATCAAATCGGGCCAACAGCTGACAACCCAGCACTTGCAATACTTCATATATCAAATATTGCGTGGACTAAAATGGATGCATTCTGCAAATATCTTGCATCGCGATTTGAAACCTGGAAATTTATTGGTTAATTCTGATTGTGAATTGAGAGTAATCAATATTTAACACCAGATTTGTGACTTTGGACTGGCACGTGGAGAAACTGATATTACTGGACCTTTGATGAATACAGAATACGTAGCAACTAGATATTACCGTGCTCCAGAAGTAGTACTTTCTCCAAAGTTTTACTCCAAAGCAAGTAATCATATTTCCTGATAGTAGTTGATATTTGGTCTGTTGGATGTATCTTTGGTGAAATGTTCAATGGAAAAGTCTTGTTTAAAGGAGCAGATTGTAAATAGCTATTAAACTAGACATTGATCAACTGTCAAAAATCTTTGAAGTGTTAGGAACTCCACAAGATCCTACATTGATGCAGCTCTGCAGTTCCAGAGTCTTAAAATACTTGCGCACTTGGCCAAAGTATCAAAAAGCAAACTTCCAAAAAGTCTTTCCTACTGCTGACGCGCAAGGTATTTATTGATAACCGTAGCGTTGGATTTGATGAATCACTTTTTGGTTTTCGATCCTGCAAAGAGGATTTCTGCCAGTGATGCATTAGGACACCCATACTTGGCAATGTACCATGTTCCAGATGATGAACCAAACTGCCCAACAACATTTGACTTTTCATTTGAAGCAACAAACACCATTCCTGAAATCAAGAGTAATTTAAATTAATGCAGAATTAATTGCTGCTGAGGTAGCCAATTTCAAAGCAAATCCTTATGGAGCTTCCACTGAAGCTGAAACACCTTCTAGAAAACAATCAATTATGAATGCTCCTGAAATTGACGAAGAAAAAGTTAAAGATATTAAGCGATTTGAGAATGAAGCTGTTCCATCTGGCCCAAGCAACATTGAAGAAGAACTACAAATGCGAGGATTGAAGCTCGATGGAGAATGAATTGCTTGAAATAAAAGGATGGTTAGATAAGAGTTTATTAGTTCAGATTTGTGTTTAGGTATTCTGCAAATCCAGTAGATACTTGACCCATATCCATCGAAGTGTGAGTCTTGTTGATATTCATAAACTGTCGCTTTAGTCGACGTAGTTCTGCCAACGCAATACTTCTAGATGGTAAATTAACGGTGACTTTGGATCTCGGAACCTTAATTTCTCCACTTCTACTACTTTTTTGAGCGTCAATTAAAACATCCAAGATATCAGATGTAGTCTTGTCTAACTCGTGCAAATAATTAGTTTCTAATAAAGGTTTTACAACCGTAGAGAGATTAGGGGCTGGTGCTTTTTTTAAAATTGCAGCTTCGACAATTCCGAAACCAGTTGCATTACCTTCAGTGGCGAGTGATTCATCCTGGGAAATAATAATAAATAAAGGTGCATCCCATCTATTTCGTCCGTCTGGTTCTTCGAAACGTGAGCATAGATTTTCCAACATGTTTGGATCGTATCTATCTAAAGTAGAATTGCGCTCTATTGCTGATTTTGTGTCAAAGCCGCAAAATACCTCTAGTCAATAATAGTTACTGTGCAAGTAGGAGTTCCCAGAGCCCTTGCGATGCAATAGAGCTGATATCTAAACCCTTTAATATAGTTAAGCCCGTCACAAATGACAATATCCTCCCTGCTTAAATGGCGTTCTACCGCAGATAATAAGGCACCTCTAGCCTTTTTTTCACTATTTGCATCTATATTAACGTTCAAATACCAACATAAGCCGTTTTTTTATCAATTGAAAGTGATTCGTCGTTAACAATGATAATTTTCCGTATGCTGGTTTGGTTTTTGCTTATGTAATCTTCCAAGTATTTCGCAATTTCATTTGCTCTTGTTGTTTTACCTGATAATGGCAATCCGGAAATTGTGATCAACGGCATTGAGAAAAAAAGAAAAAAAGATTAATCGTTTAATTCTAAGAGAGCATTAATATACCAATCCTACTATGAGAAAATCGTTATTACCATTACTCACGTTGATTAATTCACTCTCTACAGACCCGGATGAGTGAGCTCATTGAATTCACTGTCCCCAGAATTCTTCTTAAGATTGGAATGCTATTTTTTATTGCAAGTCCTGAATAGTGAAGATGCTTACTGTATTTCAAGCCACAGCCTCTTTAAGTTGTGTTCTATAATTTTCCGAAAGCTTTTATATTACAAGAGCGTCAGTGATTGCGCATCATATTCAATGAATTTGTCACCTCCTTCAGCAAAGAACAAAGGAGATTCAAAAAACTGCGTGCGCTGCAATGAAGAATTCTGGATATTTACAAAGAAAATCAATTGCTATTACTGTGGATATTTGTTCTGTCGGCCATGTATTGACCCTGAAAAACAGACATTGCCAGAGTATAATTTGAATATTCCAGTCTCATTATGTACTTATTGTGGGCAAATCATCAAGAGTAATCAAACTTAACATAGTGAGTAAGATGACCGAGGACGAATTGAAAACGCTGTCGATAAAGGAATTGAAAGGGTATTTAAAGGTATTTGGAATATCAGCAAATAATCTATTGGAAAAAACCGAGTTTGTGAAGCTAATATCTAAATTTAAAATATCCCAACAAAATGTTGATAATTATTCGAGCAATGTGCTGCCGCTAATCAAACTGGAGTATCAAACTGCAAAACAGACCAATTCCCAGAATTCCAGAGATAATAATCCTCTTCACTTTATGAAGGACGTGCTGGAGGATTTAAAAGAGCCAGTTACCCACAGCGAGCGATCTCCAAATAGCAACACGTCAAATCCAGATTTGAATCCTTTGAATTTCTTTAAAAAAGTATTTGACGGACCAAAGGATACGCCAACCGGTGAAAACAGAAGAGCAAGCAATCCCTTTACTGAAATTATTGATGGGATATCCAGTATATTAAAGCCAAATGAAAGAGAAGATCAAGCACAAAGTAGGCCAAGCGATACTTTTTCCTCACAACAAAGCAATCATAATCAGTTCGAATCTGCGTTTAATTCAAATACTCCAAATCAAGAATCAAATAACCAACAACATTCTCAAAGAGACCAGCCTCCACTGTTTAATGATCAAAGACAAGAATCTCAGAGTAGATTTTCTTCGACACGACGAGATAGTGTCCACAGCAACATTAATTCGCAACGAGAATCGTTCCATAGACCAGATATCGAAATCAGCCAACCTCGAAACGATTTGCCTCATCATGAACATTCATTTTCAACTCCTAGTAGACCTTCTTTATCTTCTCACAATATTGATATACCAAGGCCGAGATCTAGATCCACTGATAATCTGCCTAGTTTTGAATTTTCTCCTCGTGAATCAGCTCCTTATTCTTCCTCATACACTCCTTCAACTGGTACTCCTACTAGAATAGCTGAAACTCCAACAATTAGACAAATTATTGCCAACAAGATAAATCTAGAATCTCTCAGCACAAAGGCTCTCCGTCAAATTCTACTCTTGGAAAGAGTTTCGCTAAAATTCGCACTGGAAAGAAAAGATCTATTGGAAAGAGTGCAGTTACTTATAGACAACGTAAGAAAAGAACAAGGAAATTTGCCAGAAGACCAAATATGCAAAGTAAATTATAATTAACTCTAGATCTGTTGTGATTTGGCTATTAATTGCGTTTTGCTGGAATGTGGTCACTTGATTGCCTGTATGGAATGTGCGTCAGAGCTGCAAAAAACAACAGGTGAGTGCCCCATTTGTAGAGCAAGAATTGTTCGCATTGTGCATACCTTTAAAGCGTAATAAATCCTTTAAAAATTCGTCGTGGATCACATGAAATTGCCAGTGGAATTACAATTATTCTAGAGTGAATATTTCTGCAGGAATCATTGTCATGTGACAAAGGTCACATGTCCCAATACCTCAAAGAGGCCTTTGGGGCAAACTTTCTTTATGAAAATGTGCTTGACAGATATATCTCAAACCCAATTACTAAAAGCAGACCTAGAAACAATAAAATCCAATTCGCAAGTGACTATTGATACCGATGTCAAACAGGATTTACAAAAAAAAGATTCTGGATGCGAGCTTAATTATAAAAGAGTGGTTTTCAATGAAACTGTTATTTCACATCCGTACGAAGAGTGGGAAGACCGCTTGGCGTTTTTCAAACAGCAGAAAATGGAGAGGTCGGTTTACTACCGGCTAAAGAGTATTTTTAGCAGGAAATAATTTGTACAGTAATAAATAGAACAGAATTTCAGCTTAGTTTATTAAACTTGAGACTTTTTTGTATCCTGATGGTGGTGAAATTTTGACTGGGATTTCATTCACCAACCTCACATGTACTAATTCTTTGATTTTTAATATCTGACCTGCTGATTTGGGAGACACTAGCCTCCATACAACCTGGTGTCTCTTTTGAAATCCTAGAGCAGAGACGATTTTTCTGGTGGCTTCTGGTAATCCAATCACACCCCTTCTTAGTGTAATTTCATAATATCTGTATGGATAGTGATATCCGTCTGTTAATGGTTCACATTTTAAAGGTTTGTTTTTGAAATCTGCAAATGATTCTCCTTCAGCAAAAGTGGTCGGCAATGGGCGGACTTGCACATCAGTTAAATGTCTCTTTGGTCCTTTTGGCTGACTGAGTCTGATATGTGCTGGTGGATAAGTCCTTGGAGGGAACTGTGGATATTTTTTCTTTTCTGCAATTGGTGCTTCAAGCGCTTCTTTTGTAGGCTGTCTTGGTTTAATATCTCTGATTGTCTTTTTAGGATTGAATGGCATCCTAGGGAAATTCAACAATGAACTTGTGTGGAATTGTCTGATTCTAAACATTTTTGAAATTCAACTGATTGAAAAAAAATTTCAAAGTGGTAAAAGCTATTGGAGAATCCTCAATGTGAATTAGAGTTGGATAGCGGATTAGTAGTTTTCATAAATAATCGTACCCATTATGACAGCGGATATAACCATCCGACGTGCCCATTCTTCTCGCACAATGGGTATTTGAGAACCTCCAAAGTAACTTTCTCTAATAATGAAAAGAGCTCTTAGTGTCAACGAAGAGAGGATACCTGAATCTAACCCAGTATTTCAAAACATCAGCAATCAAAAAATTATCCAATCGAGGCACTTGGAATCGTCAGATATTTTAGACACCACACTAAAAGTGCTTCCCACACTACCAGAAAGAAGAAGATCTGTCGTATTCAAAGAACTTCGAGAAGTTTATACACCCGATGATTATGACTTTAAAATGGTGCAGTTAAAAAAGGACAGAGAAAGGTCAAAATCTACAAGTAACAGAATACGGAGAATGTCATCAGAAGTAGTCGAACATCTCATTGATTACTTTAATCATGTAAAGAAATAAAAAATCAGTGTGTCTCTAGTTGTTGTCGTCTTTCTGTTAAATAACAAACGTGATGACGTTGCCCTACCAAAGATGGCTGCTAAGAGTTAGGCGTTGGCTTCCTGATCTGGTAGAATTAAAATCACTTGTTGGGGATTGAAATTTGGACCCAAATTATTTAAAAAAAGACCGTGAATTCCTAAAGTTATTACTCACGGACCCAGGATATAAAGAAGGTCTTTGCAAAATTAATCTTCACTTTTCTATAATTATTCAATACATAAACCCAAAGCTAGATATATAAATTGATGTTTTCGGACTTTTAGAATTATCCAGTTTAGCCATTATTAGAAATTCTCAACTTGACGCAGATCAGGTACACATTCGCAAATGGAATTTCAAATAACGGAACTATATGTTTACCAATAATAACGCACTATTTTGATTTATTTGCGGCCTGTGCAACGAAAGCTTCTGTGGCTAGTTATTGTTCTAATTTGCATGAAAATGGATCCCCCTGTTGACTTTAATATTGTGGATTACACATCGAGTATCAAATGTCTCAGCTATCAGTTACAAATCTCTCTCTAGTCTCGTTAGATAAAGGAGATAGCACATTGTGCAGAACAGAAAATAAAAAGATTCACAAACGAAGGAAATCTGTTGGCTTTGTAGATGCTCAACAAGAGTATTTGAAAGCAGATTGGGATACCAAGCTGGAATTGTATCGTAGTGAGAAACGAAAGAGTCAGGAACACCTACCATGCAATTGCTTCAAACACCGTCTCTACCAGCTCTTTGGGATGCAAAAAGTGCTGAAAGGAGAATGTGATTTTATCAGAAATCAGTAGAATAAAGGAAAAATTGATTATTTTGGTGTAAAAATAAATATCTGAGACACCATTTTATCAGAAATCCGTCATTCTCTCGCACGTATCTATAATTTGGAGTAGAAACTCACTAATTGGTATTCAGCATTCGTTGAATATGTGTAGCGGGTGAGACGGAGAAAAACCCCTTCGAGAACCACTGTGTGTCAAGAAATTTGTACACAGCTAGTGAAGCCTAGTGAAGAAGAGTATAAATCACACCAGTATTGGAGGTTAAATAAACCCAAATTCAGTTACTAGACTCCTAATTTGCTACGCAATTTGAATGTTGAATGTTATCCGGCGTTTTTCTCTATTTGTTTTTTTCGCCTGATTGTTCTACCATAGGGGTGTCAAACCCCTCTCTTTGATAAATTGAGAATAACTTGATTACTGGTAAATGTCTCAATTAGCACTGTTATCCCCATCGCTAGCAACTATTAATACCAACGAATTAGATACCTCTGAAAGCACGCTCTATCAACCTAGTAAAAAGCAGTCCAAATCCCTCTGCAGACGAGGCAAATCTGTAGTATTTCTCGATAGGAACCAGGAATTCTCCCATAATGAATGGGATACAAAATTGGAATTGTACCGTATTGAAAAGAGGAAGAGTCAGGAAACTTTGCCATGTGACTGTTTTAAACACCGACTGTTTAGAGTGATAGTTGGAAAAGATATACCAAAATCGCAATGTTGTCAAACTAATAAATTTTAACGGCCTTGGAGAAATTCTTTTTCTATGTATCGTGTGCAAACGTATACTTTTGGATTTCATTTCAAAAGTAGCCTCAGCTCCAACATCTAAAAACATAATTAATTTCTTTAAGAGAAATCCGTAGAGGCGGTTTGTGCATGTTGCGTGGAAATCGATTGCAAAATGTCCTACCCTGGATGTGTATCTTTTTGGCAAAGTAGGAACATTATGCTTGAAAAGAGCTGCCCAGATGTACTAGCCTATAGTGAAGCTCCCTAATATTCAATTTCTGCTTATAGTCTGAATCACAGGCAGATAGTGAAGCATAAGGGGCCCCAATTCTGCTTACTCTTTGTTATCAATTGAGAGCATTTCAATCCAGTTTAGGTAGAAATCCAGGATATTGTATGGATAAACTAATATAATCAAAAAGAATGTCCACTTGGTCCTTGATTTATTTAATATATCACACAGAAAGTTCCACGCTGCAAGTTCCCGGTCTTGTGTGTTTCACAAAAGCAGAAGTTGTATTTGAAAAACTTTACTTGAAAAAAGATGTATGAATTCATGGGAGCTGTGTGTGGCCGTTCGCTTATGCGAGAAGGTGTAATGAATAACGAAGCGCTGTTCGGAGGATTGCTAGGTCTCTTAATGATGCAAGGTGTTGCTTGGTATACTGAAGAAGACATCTTGGTTTATATGTGGGTATTCATGAAATATACAGCATTCTGGTTCTTTAGTAGTATTATTATGGGAGCACTAGTATACTTGGTCACCTTTGGAAAATATCAGCGATGCTTTCAACCAAAATGTGCAGCATGGCCTGCAGGACCTTATCTTAATCCATTCGCTAGAGCTCTTAGAGAAGTCATTGCTTCAGTTTGCTCTGTGCTTTTCCCTGTTACTGACTTTACTTGGACTGTAATTCAACATGGAGGTTACAAATATCTTGCATTTGCTGTGTCAACAGGCTACGTTGCAATCGTCATTTTCAACTACTATGAAGAATGGCAAGATAACAAGAAATACAAAACAAAGACTGACTAATAAATATCTCTTTATACTATAAAATCAACTTATTTACTCTGTCACTCTTCGGAAATATTTGCGGATGCATCATAAGATTTGTCTTGCGGATGTATGAAATCCAAACCACAGTCCCAATATATTCAAGATAGGGTTTATGCAAGCTGACACTTATTTCTCTGCCAATCAAACTATAGAGTATACCATTTCATCTCTGTTTCCAGATTTAATCGATTGGCAATGATTCAGTTTTCATTAATATTTAAGCTATTACCAGTATTGCTCCATTCATCACTGAGAATATTCTCCATTCTTGAAATTTCTCAATTCTGATTGATTCACTGAAATCATAAAATCAATGCGCTTTGCGATGGCCAATCGATTTGCATAGAAGGTCATTGCATCGCAAAACGGCAAACGTCACCCGTTTGAACTTTTTTGAAGCGCATCACTGAAAAATTTAAAAAACTTTCGCTTTTTCATACAGTATTAAATTAATAATGGATCAAACAAGGTATTTCTTTACTAATCGCAAGCCTCAACAAGAATGCCAGAAAGAAGACCGATTCCAGAGAATATGCTTTGGACTATGGTTCCTTCTATGATTTTGGCGAGCTCAATACCAAACCCCACACTAGAAATTATAGAACAGAATCATTCAGCTTCAGCAGTAATACCGGCATTGAAGACGTATTCGCTCCTCAATCGGAAATTTATGATGGACGTCCTGGCCGCATTAGAGCTAGTTCTTTATCGATTCCTCAACATAGCATCTCTACTGCATTCGGACCATCTGTATTTGCCTCCGACTGGGTTCCAAAGTCTAATTCCGAATTGATTCCTCCTTCTGTCGAAAGTCTTAAACCTATGGAAGAACCAGCCCAATTGGAAGAGCAAGAGGAACTTAGCGGTGCTATTAGAATGTTTACGTTCTTGGATTTAGATGACCCTATTAATAGTCCTCCCTCCAGAAAAAATACTGGTGGAACTCCATCGAAAATTCGATCAGTCACTGAGCCGTTTTCCAACGCAAATACCATTTTGCCAACGGAAAAAGTATTATTTAAAGACCCAGATGAGTCTTTAGAAGACGCTCCGAATCCTGCTTCAGAAAATGTGTGGTGGGAAGATATGGTGATAATTTTCTAATTTCAGGCTCAAATGCATTCCCTTCCTGCAAATACCACTTCGAGCTCGCAGTCTATTGCTCCAAACAGTCCCTTAAACGACCCCCTTGTCGATCGCAGTGGCTCTGAATCTCCAACCCATGAGTTCATGTCACCTTCACGATCATTGTGGATTGGTAACATTGATTCCTCATTTGGCTCTGAAGAGCTCCAGCAAATATTTTCTAAATTTGGTACCATTGAATCTATTAGGATGCTCCCTGAAAAAGAATGCGCATTTGTAAATTACTTCAAACTTGATGATGCATTAGCTGCAAGAGAGCAGATGCAAGGAGGAAGAATTGGGAATTGTATAGTTAGAATTGGATTTGGAAAAACTGAGGCTATTCATGATATTCAAGGAATGCAACCAACTAAATCTTTGTGGGTTGGAAATATTCTCCCTACTACTAAGCCGTCGGATTTGGAAGCTATTTTTGCCAAGTATGGTAAGGTTGAATCGGCTAGAGTATTGGTATTTCCTTTTTAATCATAGACTCACAAGAACTGCGGCTTTGTAAACTTTTACAGCTTGGAAGAAGCAATGAATGCGAAAAATGAATTGAATGGGCAAGATATTGGTGGGTCGATTGTCAAAATTGGTTACGCTAAAGTTCCTGCCAAAGTTGAACCGCCAATGACTGCTACACAAGCGCTTGCTAATCCGACGGTTTTGACCACTTTAGCAAGCCAAGCAATGGAAAGAGTATTTTTCCAACCTAATCCTTCGCCTTGGGGCAATACCAACAACACTGCAAATATTAATCCATTGTCGGTAACCCCTCGTTCTGAATCATCTGGAAATATCTCAATCGACGATTCAACTGATCACACATTTGCTGGAGGTAAGGCTAATCTCAACCAAGATTATTACTATTCGTCAATTATTACTACCGGCGATTTAAACACCGACCGAAAGGTCGACCAAAATCGCCTTCGAGACATCAGAAAGAGACTTGAGTCACACATTCCAAGCAGAGAATTAGAGCTTATTTACTATGAAGTGATTGATGAAGCAAGGGAACTATGTTCTGGTAAATCATATGTTGACATCAGATTATATTGGAAATGTTGTAATTCAAAAGCTCATGGAAAAATGTTCTGACCCGCAACGCTTGCGATTAATCGAAAATATCAGTCCTCGCATGGCCAGTTTGGGAATTCACAAAAACGGAACTTGGGCAATTCAAAAAATCATTGACTGTGCAAAAACCTCTCCTCAGATCGACGCAATCGTGGAAGCACTTAAGCGCTACACCCCATTACTTTTGTTGGATCAATTCGGAAACTATGTAATTCAATGTTGTTTAAGACTTGGAACTCAAAAGAATCAATTCATTTTCGATGCAATGCAAGCAAAATGCTGGGAATTGGGCCAAGGACGATTCGGAGCTAGAGCAATGAAAGCTTGCCTTGAAAGTCAGTACACTACCAAACGCCAACAAAAGCAAGTCTCTTTAGCAATTGTTCAAAACTGTGTCCAATTATCCATGAATTCAAATGGATCAATCTTGATGACTTGGCTTTTGGATATGTCTCAATTACCAGGCCGATACCGTGCGGTTGCACCATTAATGCAACCAAATATCATATTACTTTGTAGTCATAAATTGTCTTTATCCACTATATTTAAACTTGGTAAGAAGTAGCTAATTGTAGTAAATCAAAGAGTAGAGATGGATGCTCGCGATATAATAATTAAAGCAATATTCTATAATGAAAATAATCTACACCAAATTTTAATGGATCAGAACAACGGAGTATCATTAGTTCAAAAGATTTTGGCCTCTGGATGCGTCTCAGCAGACGAGCGAGCAGTTCTTGGATCTATCACTAAAAGAGTTTTGGGAACTATTTCTAATGCGCAAGACAGCTATCTAGCCTATAATAGATTGTTGGACGAACTCGCGACACTTCCAAACAATCCTCCTCCAGTCGATTCATTGAATGATGACGAAGTAGTTTCACCATTAACCTCACACCCTGGCTTTTTCCCAAAAAGTGTGTCACCAAAGAAATCACAATCATTAACTGATGAAACCATTAAATTCCCATCCAAGAATTTCGATGCTACCCAGTACGGCGCGAGTCCATCTGCACTTCCTACCCCAAACCATTCTCCAACTCAGTACTATAATCAATCTTATTATGCACCTACCTATGGCTATTCTCAACCTTATTATCCACCAAACTCCAACTTCAACTCTGGAGCAACCACATTTAATTCGTTTCAGCAATCAGCTGCGGGATCTGCTGAATCTCATTATCCAATTTAATTTTGAATTTTTAATAATGTTGCAAAATCTGTAGCAACCAAAAATAATATATTTGTTTAGTTATAATTGAGAGTGAATTCGGTTACAGCAAAATATGGTAGTTTACATTTATTTAACAAGTTGATCTACTTTACCCTGTATTCCGATTATCTTTTTTTGCATTAGTAATATTCTTTTCCTTAGCATGGCGCACCTCTGAATTCCTTGATCCAACTTTGGTTGCTCCAGCATTGGAGTAATTACTTGGCATTCTTTATTAGCAAGGATTTACCGGCAGTAATTCTCTCCAATTGAGATTTCAACGATCTTTGACTTTCAATGGTATCGCTTAAACATACCTCAATTTCCGATAGACTTGGTATTAGTATATCTTTGATCACCGATGAAATTGGCGCTGTTTCCATGCTTTTTGAAATGACAAAAATTGAGCAAAAGTTTTATTCTATGTAAGGGAAATTTCTTCAAAATTGACAAATTCTAACGATTCAGTACATTCTAGAACTTTGAGCAACACCGGTTTCTGATGAGAATGGCAATTAAAGTGTTTGGAAGAATCAGCGTATAGAGAGCGCGGCCCCAAGTCCAAAACTACTTCGCCAGGCCGTTTCAAGCCGTCAACGACTCTTGCCTTTTGTACGTAGACGTATAATTCCGTATCGCACTCTGTGAATTTGAGGAAAAGGCCGGACTTTTCAAAAACATCTATCGCCTCCGGAGAGCATTTGAGTAGCGTTTTATGTGGTTGAATGTAAGGTTCCATGTTACACGGATCATTGATATTCTTTATAGGAACGATGGCGAGAGCGTGTCCTGTTTCAAATACAGCGACTATATTTTTCAACTGCACCAGATAATTCATTTTCGTAGTTTGCTCTACGAAATTAACTACGTTTTTTGGCTTCTGTAACGATGAGGTCCTTTCATACAGCATTGCCGTAACCAGTAATATTTTTTCGCGAATCAAACAAATCAACAAATGGACGCATCAGACACTGAAAACAAAAAGAGACCATTACCGGTCAAGGATGAAATAAAAGAGCCTGAATCAAAGAAAGTCAGAGTCGATCATGTGGAAAGCAGCCCAAAATTACCACCAATAAAGTTATCACCAATGTTGGGTAAAAACAAACCTCAAGTAACTCGCACACTTAAAGTCATACCTCCAAAAGACCCAGGAATTCCTAAAGATAAAGTGCTGGAATCATATACCTTGAAAGTACCAAAATCTGAAGCAGCTGAATCAAATGCAACCAAACCAGAGGAGAAAACAACTGTAACTGAAGTAGAGAAGCCTAAGGAAACTGAAAACAAGGAAGCAAAAGGTGCGGAAAAGCCAGTATCTCCTGAAATTAAAGTGGAAGAAGCAAAAGAAAATGAAGAGAAACCAAAAGAACAAAAAGATGAGAAAGAACAGGAAGCTCCCAAACCACAAGAAAAGGAAGCGAAAAAACCTACTGCGATCGAAATCAAACTGTCGAAAATGGAGTTGGACCACGATGTTAAAGAAATCATTTCACTGCTGGATAGCGTAAAGAACAAGTTGGGAAGGGATAGTATTATTATTAATGACAAACGACTATGTATCAAAGATCATCCTAATTCTTCAACTTTTCTTGGACATGTAAATTATACTGGAGCAAAAAGCAGAACAGCTCATTCAAATCGCGCTGTCGATTTAGATTTGTTTTTGATACCACAGTTCACTGAAGCGCACCACTTTGCAACACTTGAAGTCCGTATTCCAGCAGAATTTTTAAGTTATAGAGGAAACATCGCTGTAAGGAAATCTGCAATATGGGGTACCGACGTTTACACTGACGATTCTGACGTTGTTGCGAGTAAATATTATTGACATAGTGATTATTCACTCGGGACATTATAGACCAGTTGATGCGCCAGATCCATCGCCTCTCAGTGTGGAAGGACAAAATGCAGTTAATCAAACCGATCAAGAAAGTCGCAAAACTTCCACAATTGTAGTTGAGAGCCCTATCATTACTCGTGTAATTCCAATAATTGCTCAAGCAGATCCGGCGTGTTCTTCATCAACCATTCTTGTTCCGGATCATGATCTTTTAGTTACTCTTCGAATTTTACCAAAACTACTTAATTATGCTGGTTCTACACGATTTGGCCTTGATTCCAAGTAAACTAATTTAATTGTAGCGGCTGGGGCTCTACTCATGATGGTCAGAGTGTCAGAGTGGAAAGAGTGGAAAAGGTTCCGAGGGGAACTGTTACAAAATTAGGGAGGAAAGCAAGTGCTAAAAGGTGGGGAGATGTTATAAGTAATGCTGCCAAAACACATTGCAAAACAATTGTATTTTCTAATGACGGGTCCGCAAGGTATCATAAATACTAATCTTAGCATCAAATATTCCCCAGACGCCGTGAATGTCTGGCCTACACACCTCAGGAACATTCTCGAGCATCCTGAACACACACCTTCAAGCTCAAATGTATTTACCCATCCAGAACTCGAAAAAATGAAGGATTGTGATTATTGGAAGTTACTAATGACAAAATACCAATGTAAACTGCAAGATGATCAAAATCACTCGTAAAATGAATACTAATTTAGATATACTCTTGCAAAAGATGACGAAAAATATCAAATAATGGACGCCAATGGAAACCAAATGCATTCAGACTTATCAGAAGAAAGCATAAGCTGGACAGAGACCGGCCTTGTAGTAAACAAAGAGCCTATAACCGTAAAGAGGCTTAATTGGATCAAATAAACTTTATTCATCCTATATTTGCGACGGCAGACTTGCTTTTTGGGTTGCGTGAGTAGTGGAGTCATAAGCTAATCCAGAAGGCAAATTTTCATCTCTCATCCCCTTCTTCCACGCAGCAAGATACAAATCTTTATAAAAGAAACTAGTGTTAAAAATCATTACAATCCAAAAGTCGGTGCAATGAGTGATCCAATAGCTGCTGAAAATGAAAATACAGCACCCAAAAATAATAAAATCACTTTGCCACTAGGAGTATTGTTGAACCCAACCACAACTAGTCCTAGCGACAAGAATAACAAAACGGTACTGATTATGTTGATAATCACATTTTCTTTAAATTCATTAAAACTAGCTCTGATTCTAGCCACCATGAATGTTAAAATCCATAAATGTATGACTTGCAATAAAACGGCAAAATACAACGCGTACAGATACCACGCGACTGATGGATAAACAACACACCCAGGTATACCATCTTTGGAGTCAGGCATTACTGTTGGGGATGGGGTGACATACGTGGAAGGGAAAATCTCTGCAAGGATAGCCAACAGCGGTGTAGGCACATAAAAGGCAACCAACGGGAACCAAAACCAAAACCCTTTCGCCGCTTTTGTCTGCTTAATTAAAAAGTATAGACGACGCATTCTGTATCCCAAAACTGAAGTGGTTAGGCAACATCCAAATACCATCTGAAACCATAGAAACCATAGATGACAAATACCAAAAGCTCCAGACTGATCCACTATCTGATACATTTGAAGCAGTGCGATCATGTAACATAATCCTCCAACAAATGCTACACACAATACTTTGAGCTGTTTACTTTTGAAAGGCTGCCATTTGCGATTGTATACTGCGTTTGCTAGAACCAAAAACGCGGCAAACATTACCAAGACTGCTACCGACAAGGTTGCCTTTTTCCATGAATTGTTTTCAAAGGCTGCATTTTCAACATTTGTGATATTCATTTTTATTTCCAAGATTACCAATACGAATAATGGTCATTAATTCATTGTTGAGTTTTTATGCATGACTACTTTCCATTATCTGCAGCCATTGTTTCCATGACATTTTTCTAAAATTTCTGAAAAGATGCTCTAAATTAGCCAACATGCGCTACTAATTTATCAAAGAACAATTACAGTGCTTCAAGTTAGTTCAATGATGCCCATAAATTAAAATTGTCGGATTTATTCGTTATACTAAACATTACAAAGACCCACAAGACATCAGTCATATGATCATCTTAAAGATTTGTGCGATTGAGCTGTAGCGTTTGTAGTGGCGTTAGATGAATTGTATGCCAAATCAGTTGGCAGGCTTTCATCTTTTAATCCCTTTTTCCACTTTGCGAGATATTCTTTCCTATGAAATATACTAGTTTAGCAATAGATTTACAAGCCAATGGCTGGAGAAATCAAAGGACCAATGGAACTGGCGGAAGAGTACACAATACCCATAAAAAGCAGTATCAACTTTCCCCAGATCGTGTAACTAAAGCCAAGCATTACCATACCGAGTGAGGTAAACAAAAGCACTGTACAAATAATGTTGATTACAAGATTTTCCCTAAACTCGTTGAAGCTGGTTCGAATACGAGACACTGAAAATGTCAACACCCACAAGTAGATAATTTGTATCAAAACCACTGTATATAGCGCATAAAGGTACCACATGCTCTCCGGAAATACGACACATCCAGGAATCCCATCTTTGGATCCTTCAAATACCATCGGCGTAGGAGTAACATATGTATTGGGGAAGATATCCGCTAGTATGACTAAAATTGGTGTTGGTATGTAAACCAGCACTATCGGAAGCCAGAATTGAAATCCCTCTGCTCTTTTTGTAGCGCATATCAAATAATACAATCTTCGCATGCGATAAGCCAATACAATCGCTGTCAAACAACATCCAAAAACTATTTGAGACCATAGAAACCATAAATGACACAAACCGAAAACTCCAGATTGGTCAACAATTTGATAAATTTGTAATAGAGATAGAATATAGCAAACATTACCGAGATATGCAAAGCACATCACTACTAGTTGTTTACTCTTAAAAGGAGCGTATGATTGGTTGTAAAGTGCCAGCAGAATAATTGCAAGATTAGACACCAGAATTATCACTGTAATCGCCACTGTAGCTTGCTTCCATGGATTATGTGCAAACAATTGTAAATCAACATTGGTTTGGTTAATCAAAGACATTTGCAATTCAGAGGTTTTTCGAGAATAGAAATTGAATGTGATGTCATTGCCTATATTAACATAAAATATCAAGTGCAATAATGAGTAACAGGTTCAGATTCGCATTTTACAATATAAAAGAAATGGACGATTTACGACTTTATTGAATTGAAGGCTCGCCTTGGATCCCATAAAAACGCCGCGGTTAACTGTAATAGGGAACGTACAAAATTGACTTTCCGGCTATCAACATCAACTGGCTTTCCTTCAGCAATTTGTTTCATTTGGTGTTTATACCAAAATGTTTCACCAGATCCAGACGGTAAAAAGGACATTACAAAATCTCCAATAAATCCATATGTAATGTTGCCAGCTGTATCTTTTAAAGCCGATTCCTTCCCTTCCAATAATTCCAATGGGAAATTTGGATTAATTAATAACGGCCTTGCAAGACCTACCAAATCAACGGATCCAGATTCAATCGCTGTTGACATTCCCTTAAGTGTGCGAAACCCGCCAGTAACTAGCAATGGAATATTAGTAATAATCTTCCTGGCTTTTGTTGCAAATTCAATAAAATACGCCTCTCTTTCTCTAGTGCTCGCTCTGATATCCTTGTCGTAAAATGCGTCCCTTTCATAACTTCCACCCGAAATTTCAATAAAATCTAGAGCCAAACTGTTATCCGCAAGTGCTTTCATCACTTCTAGTGCTTCGTTTTCTGTAAAACCTCCTCGTTTTGACATGTCGGATGAATTTACTTTTACTCCTACAATAAAGGTTGGGGACACAGTAGCCCGAACAGCTCTAATAACTTGCAACAGGAGTTTCATTCGATTTTGGATTGAGCCCCCATATTCATCTGTTCGTTTGTTTAGTTCAGGTGAGAGGAATGAGGACAATAAAAAACCATAAGCCGAATGTATTTCTACACCGTCAAACCCAGCCTCGTCCGCTAATTTTGCACTGGTAGCAAATTCAGTGACCACTTTCTCTATATCTTCCACTGTCATTTCCTTTGGTTTACAAAAAAACAGTCCAACGAATCCACCCATTGCTACTGACGAGGGAGCCATCGGTTTTGTAGTTGTTGAAATTGGTGATTGCCGTCCTGCGTGGTTCAACTGTGCAATTGCTAGTGTTTTGTGTCTGTCGTACTTTATAGAAGCAGCAAATTTGTGGTAACTTTCGGGGTTCTTTTCGTAGTGTTCTTGAGTTAAAATTACATTTCCATTATTTTCGATACAGTGGCTGTCCACTAGTATATTTCCAGTGATTATCATTCCTGCTCCACCCTTTGCCCATGTCTGGTACAGGGTAAAATGCAAATCATTTGGATGATTAATACCGGGTTCTGCGTACCATTCCGACGTTGCTGCTTTCACAATACGATTGCTGGTTGTTTTTCCACACTTAAATTTCAATTGATCACATAAAACATTTGGCATATGTGGCGAAGTGAGGCGACAGCAATAACTAGCTTTTAATTTCGGGCGAAGTCAAAACTTTCTAAAATGACTGAAATCTTGAAATGTGTCCAATGTGATTCTGTAATTTCCTCCTTATCTTAGACTTTTAAACCAGAAGAAAATATCCCTGGAGCTTGCTCCTTTCACAAGACCTGCTACACGAATTATGGGAGCTATATGTGCTGCGGTAAAGACACTCCTTGCGAAATGAACAAACACAGGACTGAACATCACATGGATTATGTTTACGGAGCGTTTATCGAGCGTGCTAACGGTGTTACTCAGTATTCAAACACTACAAATGAATGGGAAACTCTTGAAGAAACTTTTAACGAAAATGCTGAAAAAGTTTTCATAGGAGAGCTTCTTAGATGGACTACAAACTCTGTATTAATCTCTGAGCCTTTGATTGTATTGCAGGTTGGTGTTTTACGATTATCTGGTCCAAATTACTTCAACACTTTCTCAAAAAGCGATCTAGCGAGGTTAGCAACAGGCAAAGTTTCTGGAGATATCATTCGAATTGCTCACTCTGGTGATAACGATCATTATAGCTCAGCCGAATGGATTGTAGGCAGCAGCGGAAAGATAAATCAAGCCAGAGTCACAATTCAAGTAGATCCAGTAGAAGGCTCCTATTCTCGCTTAATTGAATTCAATCCAGATAATTTAAAGATAGTTTCAAAGAAGGTATTGTCAGACGGGCTTGTTGTGTATAAGTCTAAGCAACCCTATGTATTGCCTCAGACCAAGAAAGTAGGTTCCGATATTAATGTTCCAAAATACAAAGCAAAATCAGACTTTAGATCCCAAGGAGATTTTAGCAATCAAGTGCTTCTTTCAGTTTTAGAATGCAAAGCAAATCCGCAATACGCTCACACAGATTGCGATTTATTTGTTGGCGAGCTTTCATCCTTTAATCAGAGTGAGACTGGAAATCCTGCTGTCATTGCAATAATTAAAGCTGAATACAGACTCATCGGAGAAGAATATCAGGCTTGTGATATTGAAACAGATGTCAAATGTCCATTTGCTGTAGAAAACTTCAAATCTCAACGATTAAAGTTCACTATTAAAGTGCCAAGAGCTGAAGAAGATAGCAATTTGCAAATTAAATGGTGGGACAGAGCTCTTGTTGCAAGAGATAGACCACTTCGATTGAAAATCACATTCCAGAATCCTAAAGGGCAAAGCAGCTCAATCATTTACGAATACGTGCTAAATCACTTCAAATATGAAACTAAAAAGGACGGGGATTTGGCATTCATCTATCTCGATGATCCATTCACATGCACAAGAGTACACATTAGAGCCAAGGTTGAATCTGATTCGTCTATTTCACTGGAAAATACTGGGCTGACTTTTACTCAAGCGGACTTGAACAAACTTGTTCTCAGAGCCAAGAAAGAATCTTCTACTCAACTAAATTTGGAATGCAATCCAAAGAAAGACGAGACTGACGTTTCAGTTTGGGCGCTAGTTGATTTGAGTTGCAACAAAGTTTATGCATTTAAAGTCCAACTCTCCAGTCGAATTGGCGCAGCCTTAGGCTACATCCCAGTCCCAGATTATTCAAAGACGGAAGAAGCTAGGGATATTTCGTACGCCTCTGAGACAAACACTTTTCCAAACATCACTGCTCCTACAATTACTCATTATCCTCAAGAGGACAAGCTTGATCAGCAAGTCGCCCCCGTTACTCCGCCAGAGGCAAAAACATTGCCAAAGGATGCAAATGTGGACTCTCTCAACGACCGAATCGATCGATTAACAGCGGCAGCAGAAAAAATTGCCAGTCTTATGGAAAGATTCCTCGATTCAAAATAAAATTTTAATTGAATGAATATATTTAATTGCTTAGAGTTTAAGTTTGGAAGAGATAGCAACACCAGCCTTTGACATGTTTGGTCTTCCTAATTCTTTAGAGATCCAATGACCAGTTTTTACAATGGTTTCTAAATCGACTCCAGTTTGCATCCCTAATCCATTCAAAAGATAAATAACATCTTCAGTTGCTACATTTCCAGATGCACCTGCAGCATACGGACATCCACCTAGACCAGCAACAGAAGAATCAATGACTCGTATTCCTTTTCTAAGGGAAACAATGATGTTTCCAATAGCTTGACCATAAGTATCATGGCAATGGACAGCCAAAGCATTGATCGGCACTTGTTGAGCTACATGGTCAATCATCTTTTCAAATTTATCTGGAGTGCCAACTCCAATAGTATCACCAAGAGAAATTTCATAACATCCCATGTCATATAGTGCTTTTGCGACATGAGCAACCTTTTCAGGTTCAATGTAACCTTCATAAGGACACCCAACGACAGTAGACACATATCCGCGAACTTTGATGTCGTTAGCTTTTGCAACTTTGATGACTTGACCGAATCTTTCAATACTTTCTTGGATTGTGCAATTAATATTTCGTTTCGAGAAGGATTCAGAGGCGGCACCGAAAACTGCTATTTCCTTTACTCCAACTTTCATTGCTGCTTCCAGTCCTTTAACATTTGGACATAGGACTGGGAATGCGACATTTGTAGATTTAGGAAGGTTTTTGTATACTTCAGAAGCATCAGCCATTTGAGGAACCCATTTAGGAGATACAAAGGCTGCAGCTTCAACTACTTGTAACCCACTAGAAACTAATTTTGAAATAAGCTCCAATTTCAAATTTGTGGTGAGTGGGGTAGGTTCATTTTGAAGTCCATCTCTAGGACCAACTTCAACAATCTTTACAAAATCTGAAGTTGTAGATATTGAGCGAGTGAACAATGCTGGCCTAGATTTCAGAATTCGCAACATTTCGTGAGGTTGATCTTTAGGAAAGTGCTTTTCGTTGGTCGGCTGACGACTTTGCTCCAATTTTGGCGAAATTACTGGTGGAAAAATCTCAACTGCATCATGGATATCCTGAACCCAACCAATTGCCTTTAAGAATATTTTTGATTACAATTCACTAAAGATGGAGGTATTTATGGACGCTTTTAACACGCGGAAACGAGTCTAATTACTGTGAAAGAGCTAACTATAGTCTAATTTATTTAAAAGTGATTTCAGCTTCAATCGTGATTCACTGTCCACACTAGTCAAATTTAACTCTTGCAATGTTGACACTAGCGAGCCGTAATAGTCCGTATCGGAATTCAAGGCATTTGCTTCTCTACAAATCTGCTTTATCTCGTTAGTGTCAAATGATAATATTGATATTAAATAGTTTGCGAATATTGATTGCAAGTCAAGTAGCAAATCCAGGATAATCGTCGAATCGAAATCAAAATGATCCATCAAAGATAAAAACAGCTTGACTGGGTGGATATCATACTTTAAAATGTGTTTATGTTGAGATAATTCCAGTAATTTCTGGAGCGTGGATATTAATAAATAATCATGGTCCCCAAATAGCTGTAGGATGAAATTAAATAGATCCGTAGTTGGGTATAATAGCTGCAGCTCCAAAAGCTGTTGCGTGCAACTAATGGAATCTGTGGCCAAGAGATAGAGCAAATCAAGTGTTATTGTTGTTGCTAATTGAAATGAATGCTTGTCATTCACTGACTGCCCTAATCCACAAAACTCTGTAGTGTTATCATCAAGAGATTCCCACCAGTCCTTTAATCCAACTCTGTATTGAAATAGCTTTTCAATTACAAGATCAACTCCAAGTGGTTTGATTTCTAAAACCAACTTTACAGTCTGAAAGCTCCTTCTCCTAATATTTATATCCTTGCAAGTGAATAACTCCACTATATCCACCATTGAATCAGATAAGCGATCCAACCATTCCTTGTTTGGATTTTTTTGAACTTGTTTTAGAATATCAACAATTAATACTAATCCTTCATAATGAAAAGTGAATGGCAGTTTATACATTTCGCACCAGAAATATTTGTATAAATCCTCAGCCAGTCTCCCTTTCCTACTCCGTTTAGCAACTTCATGCAACAGGATTTGATGAGCAATTGAACTATGGCCTTGAAACAGTATCCGCAGTTGGTGTTGATTGATAACGAAAGCCTTCCGGGCTGTGTATGATTTGAATATTGCGGAAGATTCTAAATCACATTCCATTTCAATTGATATCAACGGTCAATGGGTGGGGAAAAAACTGATCTAGATCACAGAAGACAACTCAGAATAACTAAAGATGATTTTTACACATATGATTCAATTAGTCAGAATTGCTCAGTATTCACATTGGTGAAAAAATATTTTGATATTAAGGAAAAAACTGAAATTTTAATCTTGCATTGCTGGTATATTAAAAATGCAAATCAGCTTAAAATTATAATATTATACACCATATGGATCTGTCGGGCATCGGATTTATCTCAGATATTCCAATCGGCCTAACTTGTCTCTTGAGGTCGATTTAAATTGGCGATACGGTTGTGCGGCGCTGATCAGTTTCTCCACTAAATTAAATTCATTGAATTGCGATATTAAAAATAAGAAGGATGAAATTCAAAAGTGTATAGTATTAGGTTTGTAATCCGTTAAAAGGCACTAGGGCTTTTCCAAAGGATGTGCTTGTAATGCCTTTAAATTTTGGGCTTGCGAGGGCTCGAACCGGCGATGGAACCTGCTTCGGGTTAGAATGCCCCGACACTTTTTTGGTGTTATATAAACCTGTAGGTGCCTCAATTAACAATGGGAAAAATAGAAATGTTTGAGGCAAACCAGACTAAAAGCAAATCAGCTGCAATCAAGTCATTCGTATATTCATTATATCCGATAGCTCTCTGGCTGTTTCTATTCACAAACTGCAAATTTATACCAGCAGAACATAGACCAAAGATCCAGGTCACTCTACTGCCAACAATCGAATATATATTCTTCAGTACAATCGCTGGTTTGATTTGGACTTTGCTATTGTCATTCTTCATTTCCAAATACTATTTCAAAATTGTTGCTCATGCAGAATATATTACGCTGGTTCCGCTACTGTTATGGGTAGTCAACTTCATTGCGCAAGTAGCAATAACTCCTGCTATGGATGCATTGCTGTTCTTGCCGTACGGAATATTACATTACCTTTCCCCAGTGATGTTTACAATATTAGGTGCGTTTTATGGTAAAATGGACATTGTTAAGAAATATTTATATACTCTGGGATGGATGAATGTAGCTGGGGTAGTCACTCAGTTAATACTTCCCTGCGCAGCACCTTGGTATAACCTCAAATATGGAACGGCCGAAGCCAATTACTCTATCCCTGGAGATCCAGCTGGTTTAGTCAACGTTGACAAATTATTTGGCACCCAACTGTTCTCGAATGTGTTTCAATCATCACCACTGGTATTCGGGGCTTTGCCATCCTTACACTCAGCCATGGCAGTTTTAGTAATGTTGTTTTCCTTCAAGATCTCAAAGAAAATTGGATACTTATTTGTTACTTATACCATTTGGATGTGGATGGCAACAATATACTTTAAGCATCATTACATGGTTGATGTTTATGTTGGTATGTTGTACGCACTCGTCGGGTTCGGGCTGAACAAATTCGTAGAGTCTGATTATGTAGATATTTTACCCCTCTATGTTAAATAAATTTTAATTTGCATTTATCTCGAGTTGAAATTCTTTACGCGTCTATGAAGGATATTGTCACGCAAGAGAAACTCGAAGCATTTGCAAACTATGCAGACAGACATGAAATTTACGATTTGTTCAAAGATACTGTGTCGGCATTAATGGTCTCACGGCCAGCTGACCCGTTCCAATTCATGATGGACTATTTTACCAAACCACCTGGCAAAAGTATTTTAGTTGTAACACCTCCATTATCCGGATTAAACTCTATAGTAAATATTTCTAACAAAGATTGAAGGGATTGCAAATAGGCTGAATGTCGTTTATATAAATGTTGGAAAGCTGTTGGAAGTGGCATACGAGAAACAAAAAACTGCTGGAGTACAAGCTCGACCATTTATTGAAAGAGGTCAATTAGTGCCAGATGCTATCATCACTTCCATTGTATTGGGTCATTTAAAAGAGCAAGAAGTAGTGGAACGGGGATACGTTTTGGATGGATATCCTCGCACAAAGAATCAAGCAATGGCGTTGCTACAAGCAGGCCACATCCCTGGCCATGTTGGTACTTTAAAATTAATTTAGTTGAAATTGATGTTTCTGATTCTGAGATTATTCACAAGAATTTTGGAATCAAAAGTGATATAAGCAAGCAAAGAGAATTGGCCTTAAACAAACCAGCTGATGATGGGATCAAAAGAAAAGGAGAGGATTTGACAACCGCACTTTTACGTTTGAAACTCTATAGACAATATATTCCAGCAGCTCTCAAATGTTTTAAACTAAATCATCGCAAGTTCAAAATGGAGAATGACTCTGATGGGACTGAAGTTGGAATTACCGAAAACATTTGCAGATTTTTGAGCATAAAACAAACAACGAATGCTCCCAGAGGATTGAAAATCATTGTTGCTGGGCTACCAGGATCTGGTAAAACGTCAGTTGCCGAATTCATTTCGCAGACATTTGGTGCTGTACTTGGTAATTTGAAACTAAAACAGTTTCTACAAAAAAAGTTATGCTGGAAAAGATTTCTGCTGGATATGGAGAAAAATACTTGGGATATATCAAACAGCCGGATTTAGTCCCACTTGAGATAATTGGTGAAGATATGATTGCAAGACTTAAGCGAAGAGATTGTTTGGAACGTGGCTGGGTATTGGATGGATATCCATTCAATCACAAAGAAGCAGAGTTTCTTCAAAAACACGGAATTGCACCAAACAGGTTATTAAAATTAACACCAGAGTAATTTGGCTTCAAGCATCCCACGATACATGCTATAATAGACTAATCCACAGAAGATACGACCCAAACACATCAAGAGTAGTAAACCTTATGAAAATTCCTAACGATTTAAAAAACGTAGATTTTGAAAAATGGATTCATACCAAGCAAGATCAAAATGAATACTTGGAGACTAAATTTGAAATTTACGACGTATGGGAGCGTGAACTGATGAAGGTTTACAACTTGAAAGAAAACAATTGCCCAACTGGTATTATGCACTATATTGAAAGTGAAGGAGTAGGCGAAGCTGATGAAAATGGAGAAAATCCGTCATTGGAAAGGTTATTTGAATTGGTGGAAGGCCATTTATTGAGGCCAATACCTAGCCAGGTTCAATAAATGTTTGTTTTTTATTAGCTAGCTTTGATTTCGGCTTTGATTCGATCAAACAGTTTTTGCTGGTAGATATTTTTGGCCTTATAAATTAGAGGATGCTTGATGTCAATCTTTGGCTGAACTACTTCGGCTTCTGAGCGAGCACTTGAAGTAACTAAAAATTCTGGAAGTAGCATGTTTGCTTTTTTAATTCTAGTGTCGTAATTTGCTATTTTTATGTATGGGTATATGTCGTAATGTATGGTAAATGTTGCTGTGGGATATTCTTCCAGCTTTTCTTTTTCCCTAAAGAAACTGCTGTTGCCGGCCTTTCCTATTGAGACGGGCTTTCGAAAAGATGTGGTATTGTGTGAAGCAAAAGCCTTTTTCCTCTCGTCTGCGACTTGTTCAAAACTGTATAATCTAGCGGTTGAGGATACCGGTGCTGGTCGATTTAGGCGCAAGTCATGTATATACGTTACATCTGGCGGCTTTACCTAAGTTGAGCTACAATGGCTACCTTTAGAGTTTCTGGCACGGGCATCATTTTGAAATTGTGCATCTCAGGAAAGTACGATTCCAAAGATTTCGAATCGTCTTCGCAAATTAGTTCATTCGATATCCCAATTGGTAATTCTCCAGGTTTAGTGTTTAAATCTAGTCTTTGTGCGAATTCTTTGTTGTCCAAAAACTCTTGCAATCGTTCTGCTGGGGTTTGGGCCTTCTTTCTGAACACAATGATGTCTTCTATACCGACACTATTTCCATGTAGCAGCCGTGCTATCTCACTTTTAAAGCGGAATAAAGTTGCTTGTTTTGGTAATTCTAGAATACAGTCGTGGTATTTGAAGCCTATCTGGATTACTCTAATTACAACGTTGGAATTTTCTGCCTGATGATTCAGCTCTTTCCGCACTTGTTGTGCGAATGAATTAAACAAGTCTTCACTGGATATTTTGCCTAGTTTAAAAGTAGATTACCCGGCCAGTGTGTAGGCATGGGCACAAATTTTGGAGCTTGATAACTACTACCGGATTTCTTTCCCTTCTTGCCTCCACTCTTTTTCTTTGGTTTTGGCATATGATTTGTAAACTTGTTTTTATTCTCCACCTTTACCTCACACAAACAAACCAGTAGTTTCACATTTTTTTGAGCACAAAATGAACACTGAGGACAATACCCCCACAACAAGCGACCAAATACAGCAGGAAAATATACAGAGAACTTCGTGCGACTGGTCATCGTGTACAGCTGGTAACTTTTCTCTAATTTCAGTCTTTGAAAGCAAATATGAACTGTTGCCCCACATTACGAAATCACACATGGTTGCAAATCACTTGAAGCCAGTTAGTGTGCAGAATGGAGAAATTGAAACACCTGCTTTACCTTGTAAATGGAATAGTTGCGAAAACAACACTTATGGATCGATAGACGAGTTGGTACAACATGTATCTAAAAACCATTTACATTTCTCATCGGAAGACTTGGAATTACCCAACCTATGCTTCTGGATAGACTGTGGAAACAAATTCAAGAATTTTGAAGACTTGACCGTACTATCTTTTTAACGCAGACGCATTTAGCTACTACACATGTCGGAGAGGGGAAACGGCAATATGTATGCCAGTGGTACAAGTGCGATAGGAACGGAAAGCCTTTTGCACACCGTCAAAAGATCATGAGGTAACTGGATGTTAACAAGACACCTGCAAACTCACACGGGAGATAAACCATATCAATGTACAACCTGTAATCAAAAGTTCTCTGAAATGGTTGTCATGGAACAGCATAAACGTAGGCATACAAACGAAAAGCCGTTTAAATGCGTGGAAGCCAATTGCCAAAAGGAGTTTGCTATTGCAGGAGCGTTGGCGACTCACACAAGAACGCATACTGGTGAAAAGCCATTTCCATGTGATACTGAAGGCTGCCAAAAGCGATTCGCAGACTCTAGTAATTTATCCAAGCATAAACGAGTCCACACCAAAGAAAAACCATTCAAATGCCCTGTTGAGCCGTGTGAGAAGACCTTTGCCAGAACTGATCAAGTTACCCGCCATGCTAAAATTCACCGCGGCGTGGGTGGGAAGCAACATGTAGAATTGTAATAAATTATATTGATACATATCACTTTACTTTAGTAAAAAGGAAAACCATTATCGCAGATATTACCAAACACGAGCAAAAGAACAGAAGTTGAAAGTTAAAGCTAAATGATGTATAAGCCCAAGACCCCATGATTGGTCCTAACAGCATTCCCGTGGAGGAAGCAATATTATACAACGAATAGACAGTCCCAAATGAGTTGTCGCCGAGTTCTTTTGCAATATCTGCCATTTCTGGAACACCTGGCACAAGTGAAATACCTGCCCCTATTCCAAATAATGCCAATGCAACTATTAAAAGCTCGACAGTGTCAGCGAATCCAACTAGCGGACAAGATACAGCGAAAACAGCTAGACCTAAGGTTGTAATCGATTTTCTGCCATACTTGTCGGATAGGGTGCCAGAGAGTGTGCATGCCAACATTTTTGGAATAGATATAGCAGTCCAAATAAATCCAACTGATGTGGTGCTAGAGTAAACATAGAATCTTACTTCAAGTTGAATGCTGCATTCAAATAGAGGGGCAAAGTTGGTTCAATGCCGGTCAGTACTCCCTCAGCAACGATAATAGCTAGTAGAGTTACTATCATTTGAAAATTTGTTACAAGCTTCCACATTCCAATAGATTTTTTGCCAGGAGAATCGACCGGCTGATTCTCTAACAACCTAGTAGATTCCCCTACTTCTCCTTTAAAGTTATAGTCAATAGCAAGGGCTGGTGATGGCAAAAATACACGAAAACAGGTGTCCAACAAACAAATACCTGCACATAAATAAAATGGGGCCATCGTGCCAAAATTATCAAATAGCAAGCCGCCTAATGGTGGACCTATCAAGTTGCCTAGTGTGTTTGCCGTCATAACATTCCCCATTATTTTGCCTAGATTGGTTGGAAAGGACTCTGCCAAAATTGAGAATCCAATCATCCAGCCTACACCGCCAGCAATTCCTTGTCCCATACGTGCAATAAATAACGTACTATATTAAACAAAGTTTACTGTATGGATTTTCCAAATATAATTAACAGAATTGAAATAAATAGTACCATAGACGAGCAACACATTGCAATCTTCCGGTTCTGATATTTGTCTGAATAATACGCTACTATCGGGGTAATCACAATCCCGATGGAATATGTTGATAACAGCAATCCAAGTATTTCCTGTGGTTTGACTATTTGCGGAAAGGTTGGGATGAATATTCCATAAACCAGCATGTCGCAAAATATTGCAAATCCGACTAGGAATGCAAATATTGAATTAGACTGACGGAATTGGTATCCCATAATTTAGTTTGACTTTTTCAAGGTGAAAAATATCCGTCTCTGGTCACATGCCAATCACCACTTGTAGGAATCACTAGAATTTTTATTTAATAAGATTGCGGACAGTGTCCATTAATGGATTTACAGTACTATCAATTGAATTCTTTACAGAATCCAGTGATGTTTCCGCCAAGTTTTGCAATACGCGCATGTCCAATGGAGAGTCCAACGAATCCTTGTTTTTCAAACAAACGCTTTCATGCTGAGGGGCATGATCAAATTTACATTCTTCGTTACAATACCATATGAAAAGCCTCCCTTGAGCACAGAACTCGCACTTCAAATCGGTGTTGGCACATTGCATTGAACAATAGCTACAGAGAACTTTGGCTGGAGCATCAATGTTGAACGTTCTTCTGCGAGAGAGATTCAGCTTGGGTGAAGGGTTATCGTTTGGCGCCAATAGTTTAAGTCGCTTGACAACTTGTGGTGAGAAAATCACAGACTCTAGGTGGGAATGAGTTTTTTGTTCAGTCTTATTCAGTCTGGCATTTTCCCACTCTGAGATAATTCTAGCATCCATTCCAATTTCTTTTAGACATTCGACCGCATTATCCTCTAATCTTAATTCCGTATCAATGATAGCAATCTCAAATTAGAAGGCATTTACCTGAGCAATTATTGCTTCTTGGCAATTGGAATCTTCCATGCCTGGATCAGCTCCAGCTTTGGCGTCTTCCAACATATCAAGCGATTCTTCCAGGAGACTTTTGATGGAAGGAGTACTAGGACTTGGTGGTAATACAGCGATTGGAGGGGAAGAGGCAAGTTGAACACCGCCTACAATGAATCACAAGTTACCTGCAAGAGAGAGAGCAAACTTGTATAGCATTCGTCCCACCAAGAATTGCAAATGACATTCCTTAATTTTAATATCCAGCTGAGAGCCTTGAGCAAGCGCAAAGTATTCCATAGCGGAGCGAGAATAATTCAAAGACTTTAACGGATCCAAGTCTCCCTTTTCATTACTATTTACCAACTTTACACATATATCCAACTGTTCCAATTCACTTTTCTTGAATAGCATCTCATCGCTAAATTCTGATCCATCAGTCCCTGATAATTGTAGTATGTGTTTGACAATTGAACCTTCTTTGCCGAATCTTTTTTCATGGCTAAATAATTCCAATGCTTGACTGTAAGCCCCAACAGCTGTACGATAATCCTTGGCAATTTCTGCAGCTTTTGCCAGCAACATCAGCGACTCATAATGGTGATCAAACTCTATATACTCTCCAACTTGCGATTTTTCTAATGTAGAGTCTGACAACAATTCCGCAACAATCAAATCATATCTTGAAACTAACTTTGTTCCATACTCTATTGCTCTATCATAATCTTGAATGCTAATTGCCAATTCAGTAATTTCTTGGTACATTCTTCTTGAAATATTGGAATCGCTTTTAATTGTTGCCTTGTCTCTATTTGCAGTTCGAGCAATTCTTTCATGGATCATTACAGCTAAAATCAGCATATGATATCCAAGCTTTTGATTCCCAACAGAAACCTAAATAAGTTTGAATTTACGAATGACATTCCTAGAGAGAATGCAGCCAAGCTGATAACTCTGAACAACACCGCACAAGAATTGCTCAGACGAGAATGTGGTATTGATTCTGATAATTCCATTTCCATATCATCTGCGGACAGAATTGGGTGGTCGATAATTAACGGTCGAAATTGGTTATTGGGATCAAGCAATGCAAGTGCTTCCATGAGGTATTTGAATTTTGAATCAAAGTCGGCATTCGCTTCAATAACCGTTGCAAAAATTGTCAAATCTTGAGAGTTTTCTTCAAGGTGTTCGAGGTTAACGTCGTAAATTGATATCCCCATGTGCTTGGTTTCAATTTCTGGATACGAAGGCAGTCCTGCCAGATTTATCACTGATTCGACTATTCGTTGGTAGGAAGTAATCAATGCAGTTCGCTTGGCACTTTCTACAGCTTCAGTTGCAACCATGTGTAAGTCTAAAAGAAAAGCCATTTCTCACTTGGGCTTTGGTTGCTTTCAGGGTGGCTTGAGCCGTTGCCATTTTTGGGTGTTTTAAGATTGCTTGATGATAAACTAAAGAAATTTGGAATTCAGTCTTCAAGGTGGTGATTGTGTCATTCTTTTTTCTTCTCTGCGCGTATATCATGTCAAAAGTGAAAGACATTTTATCGAACATTCCTCCCATTCAGGAAAGGAAATTACCAGTACGAGATTCTTATATTATTATTGGGAAACCAAGTGCTGGAAAAACAGCGCTGGCAAGTAAATTGGCGGGATTCACCAGGGCGCAACTAATCAACCTCGAAGAAGCAATTGGAGAGATAACTAGAAGGGGCGAAAATATTTCTGCATCTGAGGTTTTGAAATACTAATTGCAGCATGAGTTATTACTCCGATCCGGACAGGCATTGCCAGGCGAACTTGTTCTCGAACAAATGAAATTGAAATTACTGGATGATGCGTCGCATTCCAAAGGGTTCATATTGGATGGTGTCCCAATGGTACTAGACAACACCGACGGACCAACGCAAATTAGTTTCTTGACATCGCTTGTCCAGAATCAGCAAAGACATAACTGTGTAGTAATAGATCTTAGGATTTCAGATGAAGACTTGGTGAGAAGAAAGGCAAGTCAGTGGATTGACCCCTTAACAAATATATCGTATCCGGGACAACAAGTACTGTATTCCCGCAAGAGAAGACACGATGGTTTCATTGATGGCGACGAGGATAATGTTCAAACCGAAGAATTATCACTAATATACGGAAAACTAAATCAACAGCTGAAAGACGAAAATGATGCGCAAGAAGAAGAGGAGAATATTGAAGAAGAAGAAGAATCAGGGGGCCAGCAAAATCGTCCTTACTTGAAGAATAGGAGCTCCTATCCGATTATTTCTGAAAAAATTCTAGACAGGTAAAGACTTACTAAGAAAGATTGATTAAACTGCCTGAAAATGATCCAGAGATGTTCAAGGTCGAATTGGCAAAATACACTTCCTTTGAATCGAAAATTGAATTGTTCAAGAAGAATAACTTTAACACATTGCAAATAATTGAACTGGATGCAACTATGCATCCTGACGTTCTTTTTGATCAGCTGAAAATCCGAATGGAAGCAAGGGGGTTCTCCATTTATAGCCCAATTGTGGATGCTATTCCTCTGCTTGGTGCAGAAGGCGGTTTCAAAGGTAAACGTGAATATTAAGCTTAGGAATTGCGGAGGTGGATATATTCAAATACTATTGCTCGCTTAATGTCAAGGATAATGAACCTCCAAGGGAATTGAGTGTATTTGGCAAATACTGTCCAGTAGCCTATTATAATGAAAAGAAACTCGTAGAGACGAACATGGAATATGCTGCAGTTTATAAGGTAAATATTTTTGATATAGGGGACAATTTACTATCTGTCCACGTTGGAAAATCAAACAAAATTTGTAAATTATCCCGACAAATACATCTCGGTGAAACTTGAACTCCCGCCATTCACAGCGTGTATCATAGGATCACCACTCTCTGGAAAATCCACGACATCAAAGTGCCTGTGCGAATTATATAATCTAGCGTATATTAGCGCAGATGAATTCATAGAGAATATTGAAAAAGTAAAGGTAGATGACCTGTCGCCAAAATTAAAGCTGATGGTTGCAAAAGTAATTTCACAAATTAGAATTGGTGGCATTGTATCAGCCGATCTGTCAGCAGAAATTATCAAAGTCCTGATTGAAGAAAATGAAGAGTTAAAATCAGTAATTTCTGCTAATTTAGAATACAAAGAAAGGTTGGGTTATTGATGGGTTCCCAGCTACCGCAAATCAACTGAACGCTTTGCTCAACTTGGAAATCACACCAAAATATTTGTATTGCATCAATTCAGGTATGTCTTGTATTAAAAAAGATTCGGTTGAGGATGAAATTTCAAAAAGAGCAGAGGAATTAATTCCAAGCAAAATTACTAAATATACAAACGTATGGAATGAAGTCACAGTACCGTTTATCGAAAAGTTATTTGCAATCCAGAATGCTGAAAGCATTGAAGTATTGAAGCTATGTACAGAAAAAGCCATCCCGACTTCTAGTTTCAAATGGAAATCGGATGGAGCAGCAATCCTAACATCAATGCTAGCATCGTTAGATCCTTTTGTACCTCAAGCGAGTAATTTAAATTTTATTGTAGGTGTGTTTAGCTCTCGAACTGCGGCTGATGGGAGTCCAGATTTACTTGGAGCTACAAAAGATTTTTGTCCAGTTTCACTGAAAAATAGAGGAAAGCTGTTAAAAGGAGATAATACGATATGTGCAAGTTACATGGGCTTTGTGTACTATTTCATCAATGAAGAATCAAGAAACAAGTTCTTGGCACAGCCTTATTCCTATGTGAAATCCATTGCTATTCCTCCTGCAAGGCTAATGTTCCTTGGTAATACAGGTTCGGGAAAAACATCAATTATTGAAAAGTTGAGTAAGATTTGGAATATCCCTGCATTAGAATTCAATGCAGTCGCTCGAGAAATTGCTAAATCGATATCGCAAGATTTTTATGAAGAAGTAGAGGTTTATTTATTGGAAAATGCAGGCTTGCCCACAGACACTTTGAAAACAATTATGCACCACCTATATAAAAAGGAGGTAACGACATTAATTTATCGGTAGCCCTATGCGTCAAAAGGTTTCTTGCTTGAAGGTTTCCCTGCCAACAAAGCAGATTTGGATACAATCACTAAGCATTTTATATTCCCTGATGCTTTTGTATTCCTCAAGGCAGAATCTGAAATTGCTGCAAAACGAAAGCTTCCATTTAAAATGCAAGAATTGGAGATTTTAGAGCAAAAAAGATTGGACGAGATTAAGTTGATTCCTGCAGAAGAATTTGATCCGGATTCAGAAAAGCACATGTCTTTGCTGTTGCCAGAAGAAAAGATCATTGAGGATTTAATGACAAAGGTTGAGCAGGAGAATATACAGCTAACCGATTTCCAAAATTCGTTAGAATCATTAGGAGTGGTTCCGGTAATTCAAGTTTCCACTTCTCGCTGCTTCCGGCCAACCATGGCTTCAATAGATGAAAAATTATCCCAATATTTACGATACGTAATTTGTCTATAATAATTAGCGAAGTTCAATCTTTGAAAGTGTAAACAGGCTGGGGACTAAGGCGTCGGCACTGCTGCTCTCCCTAGGAATCAAAAAATATAGCAGGATTGGGTAACCGTTAGTTAATTATAGTAAACTGTGCCCGGTTGCACTAAAGAAAACCAAGAAACCGTCGCTTAATAATTTTGGGACTATTCCAGTGGTATATAAAGATGAAATATACTTTTTAAAAAGTAAACAAAATGAAAAGGTGGGTTTGGACTAACCTTAGGAATTTACAAGAGATACAAATCATTATTTGTTTACATCAGCACCAGAGCCAATACTCTCCCCAACATGTTGTATCCTCGGCAATCCAAAATCTGGGAAAACTACGTTGGCAAAAGCTCTAGAGGATCCTTTGGATTGTGTTCATTTGACAGTCTCTTCAATTCTGCAAGGTATATTGGATGCACAAGAGGTAACAAGTATACATGATAAAATCAAAGCTGGATTAGAAAGTGGAAAAGAGCTGCCTGACCAGGTTGTTGTAGAAGCTGTGATTTTGACAACTAATAGGATTGTCGCTGCTGGGAAAGGGTAATACTTATCTTATTAAGGTGGATTTTAGATGGATATCCAACTACAATCGCACAAGCAATGGCTTTAGAAAAGGCTGGATTCCAACCACATCTTTTCTTGAATTTAACAATTGAAGACAAGGAAATAGTTAAAAGAGCAAATGATGATTATCGACAACAGTTAAGGTAATATATAATTAACAAAAGAACAGGGACGGAGAATCCCCATTTGAATGTTCCTGAAATTAATCAACTGCGATCTGACCACTACAAGAATCATATCATGTCTATAAAGAACCTTTACAATATGAAATTTTCCAATTGGACAGATATGACAGGCGACAAGTCCAAGTGGGCACTGAAAGAAGAAGTTATATCACTATCTGAAAAAGCTTTGGCAAGACGACAAACATATTTGGATTTAATACTCAAAGGACAGGCGGCATCGGTACAAGGTGTTGGATTGTCAAACTCATATCTGGCCAGCCATCGGGGTAAATTTGGAGTGTACTGCCCATATAGCTTTACCGCTGATAACGAATTGAGAATTGCTGATAATACCTATGAATTCATGGCTGAATACAAGGTAATTGATTTTTTGATCTTAGGGCCAATTCTACTCCATGTACAGCAAAGACGCTTTACAACTATTCCTTCTCGAGCCTGAAAAGTATTTGGCAAAAGATTTGCCATCCGCACTGCCAACTAGGAGAAGCAAAGACGAGCTAAAAACACTTTTCCCTAAGCAAATCCAGCTGAAAGGCTACTGCCCTGTTACATTCAAAGAGGGTCCTCCAGGGTAAATCAAACATAATTTCAGATTTAGCAGTATTGTGCCAGGAAATCAAGATTTTGTTGTGGAATACGATGATAATCTTTATAATATGGCAAATTTAGAGCAATTAAAGAAATTTATGAAGTAACAAATAATGCTAACAAATAGAAAACCTTGGGAGTACTCAAATCTAAAACTCCCTATGAAATTACCTCCTCCAGATGCGCCATTACCAATCACCGGTCTACCTATTGTTGGATATTTGGAACAGACTATCGCTACATCTCTTACGAAAGCATTAATTTCTGTAGGTAATTTCAAACCAAAGTACCCTTATAAAGATGTAAATAGTTCTGCTAACGAATTCATTGCTCTTCACCTGAAATGTAAAATAGTGTTAATGTAGCAAATAACCCAAAGTCAAAAGATTGGATTAAACAAAGCTATAACAAAAAGTTGGGTATTTTCAAAGAGAAGTGTGAGCTCATGCAAAGATTAAGCAAGAAAATTAAAACTGTTAATGAACAAACAAGGTACATAAATGAAGAGCTCGCGAAAGAAGTGGGAGAATTCTTAAAGCTCAAACCAGTGAATTATGATTAATAAATTTAAATTTTGAGATTCTACGTCTATTCGATATTCTATTATCGGTTACAAGATGACGTGCTGTCAAAAATCACCATACCGATACAAGTATTGTTTCTTATTCTTTCAATTCGCTTTCCAATCCAGAATAGATTGAACAAATTATGACCTTTGAATTCATAATACATTATTACGAATGGTTATGAAAATTTCTCATGGAGTAAACAATGAAATGTTGTGATACATCCATTGTCAACTGTTTTCTCTCTCAACTAATTGAAATGGGAAATACAGTTTCAATTAACAGCACCAGCATTCTACAAGATGGAATCATCAGTAAATCTAACTCCAATGCAGAATTAGGGAAAATAAAGGAACCCCGTATTACGACAGATACTAATAATAACATTCTGGATTCAAATATATATGTCGAACCTCTAAGCGCAACCCCAGTATCACCGAAAGACGGCTCTCGCACAGAGATAGAAGCAATGCATCCTAAACCAACTCAAGTGAACAGCGAGAAAATTAGCAAACATGCAAAACCAGACATACGAGAAAAGGAAATCCTTCATGATCCAAATAAAGCACACCATGGTTCCCACCACCATATACATCGAGAAAACAGAGCTCTCATTCAGAGTAACAGCAAATTGAACATGTCAGACGACGATGTTCGCACCTCTCAAGAAATGCCATCAAAGGAAAGGCCAATGAATGCGGCTATGGCGGTCCTAAATAAAAGAAAAGCCGGTAATTTTACCTCGAATGGATCATTGTCGAGCAGAAATGCCCGATCGACAACAAGTTCCCAAAATAGCCCAAAGAGTATACATGATTTCTACAATTTGGATGACACAGTTGTGACAAAGGAAGTTAGAAAGTCGACAGCAGAGCTCATTTCGCGCAAATTGATGAGATTCCCATCGACCAGCATCTACCCAGAAGAAATGAACAGATCAATACCGTTTGACAAAAAGTCGAATCCAGAAGAACTAAAGAAAAGAGTTGATACCGTTAAAAAATACAGATTAAAGAAATTCAATTCCACTTCGACATTATTCGTGGACACTGTCATGATAAACTCAGATTTGACAGAGTCCATCAAATGGTAAATTGCACTAATCAAAGTGTTGCTGCATATCTGCACTTGAAAATATATCACAATTCCAATTTACCGAAATCACAGTGGAAGACACTGGATCTGCTGTCGGAGAAACTTCACCCACTATCTGTAACAATATCAATAACCATAGACTCACATCCAATTTTACAAAACAATTCCTACTTCAAAAGACATCTTTCGCTATTTAGAGTGTATTTTCCAATCACCCGACATTGCAGTTGAAACGATCTATATTACATTGGTATGCATGCTTTTAATTTAGCTATACATTAATAGGATCCTACATCTTTCCAAAATAACCATTCTTCCAATCAATTGGGCAAGAATTGCTCTAAGCGGCGCACTGATTGCGTCAAAGGTTTGGGATGACCACGCAGTGTGGAATGTAGATTTTTGCCAGATATTCCCTGAAGTGCCAGTAGTAGATTTGTAACTAAAACTAACATCAGGAATGAATTGGAAGCACTAGCCCTGGCACAAATCCACTTTAATGTAAGTGTAAAGGCATCGGAATATGCAAAGCTATATTATAGCTTGAGAGATTTACCTCCTATAGGTACCAGACCATGGGCTTTGCGTCCATTGAAACAGAACGAAGCTTTCAAATTGACAGTAAGGACTTTTAACCATAGTATAAAGAGCCAAAACCAGAAGTATATCCAAACGCGGAAATGAATCAAGATGAAGAGGACGAGATTATTTCAAAAGGGTTTGCCATTCGAATGCCAGACAGGACCCAGAGTCAACAGCCTTACCAACAGAAAAATAGACAAGCATATGTTTAACATCCCATTATTATAGACACATTGTTAATTTTCATGTATATGCACAATAAAAATATGTGAGATCAAGTTGCCCGTTTTCCTTATCCTCACATGTTGAAAAACTGGATTGTGAAAAATCAAGATGGAACAATTAAAATCCCTGCTCAAGTTCCAGGGGAGATTCATTTGGATCTAATAGAAAGTGGGATAATTAGAGATCCCTATTATCGGTATAATGATACCGAGTTGCGATGGATCGCTTTACAAGATTGGGTTTATGAATGCAATTTTGTCTGGGATGATTTGGAAAGTGATAAACAGATTCTTATATTTGAAGGAATAGATACGGTCGCAGAGTTGGTATTGAATGGTGCAGTTGTAGGAAAGAGCGATAATCAGTTTAGGAGCTTCATAATTCACGTTACAGAGTTTTTGAAATCTGGGAATAATACATTGGAAGTGAAAATATCTAGCGCTGTCAAATATGCTTTAAAAAAGTCCCAAGAATATCCATATGAAGTGCCAGATCAGTTTGCACCAGAACAATCTGGAGAGCGAAATAGAAATTTCATCAGGAAAAATCAATGTTCATTTTCGTGGGACTGGGGTCCTTGTTTTGCAACTATGGGCATATATAAGCCAATACGCTTTGTTAGTCTCTCTTCATCATTTCATATTGTAAATTGGTATCATACACTGGGGGCGGTCGGTGATTTCTACCTAGTAGATATACATATTGAGCTTGAATATTCCAATGTATTTCAAGCCATGTGGCCAAGCGAATTATATCTCGCTGTTAATATTGAAGGTGTTTCAAACGAGATGTTTAAGATAGACTCGAAAAATCCTAAATTTAACCTGGTAATCGACAAAGAAAAGGTGGCAAAATGGTGGCCAAATGGTTATGGGGATCAAAAGCTATATGATGTCGAGCTGGATCTTCAATTAGATGGAAACTCTATTCAAACACTGAATAAATCAATTGGATTTCGAGAAGTTTCCTTAGTGCAAGAGCCGTACTCGAATCAGGATGGAACTTTGTTTTATTTTACCATCAATGGGCTAAAGTTCTTTTCCAAGGGTTGCAATTGGATCCCCATGGATGCATTCGAAACGAGAGTGTCCTATGATAAAACCAGGTTACAAAATTTGACGATAGATTCTTGTTGGAAAGTTGCAAAGATGCTCATATGAATATGGTCAGAGTGTGGGGTGGGGGTATCTATCAGTCTGACCAATTCTATAGTTTATGCGATGAATTTGGAATACTAGTTTGGCAAGAATTCATGTTTGCTTGCGCATTATATCCTGCAGATGATCAGTTTTTGAAAAATGTTGAAATAGAAGTTACTCAGCAAATTAAAAGACTATCATCCCATCCTTGTATATGTCTCTGGAGCGGAAATAATGGTAATTTGTATCTGAAATTAGAAAATGAGGAAGCGTTGGTGGCTGGATGGTATCCAATTGCCAAACAAAATCCATTTTTGTATTCAATAGATTACCATAAATTATACCATGAAACTATCATGCCAATTGTTCAAAAGTTGGATCCTCATCGTCAATTCATCTCCAGTTCTCCTTCAAATGGTGTAGTTTCTAGTTACCCCTTCACTGAAAGATTTGTCTCCGAATCTGGTAATAATGATATCTATGGTGACGTGCATTACTACAACTACATTGACAATGGTACCGATACAAAAAAGTATCGCAATCCGAGATTCGTATCAGGTTGATTGAAGATTAACACAGAATATGGCTTTATGTCTCTCCCGTCATTCAACACTTTGAAACAGGTTTCTGTCAAAGAAGATTGGACTCCATTATCCAAATTTATGATACAAAGAAATCATCATTTAAACGGACAACAAGAAATTGTATATCAAATGGCTATGCACTTTAATCTTCCATTCACTGACGTCAATCAAATGTCACGCCGTGAATTTGACAACTTCTGTTACCTCTCTCAACTTGTTCAAGCAATAATCATGAAATCACAAACAGAATATTATAGAAGATCGATGTATGCAGAATGCCATTGTATGGGGGCTCTTTATTGGCAGTGTAATGATATTTGGCAAGCACCTTCGTGGTCCGGCATGGAATATACTGGGACTTGGAAAGCGCTACACTATTTCGCAAAACAATTTTTCAATCCAGTCTTAATTTCTTGTTCTATAAATGATGGAATCTATGACTTTGTTCTGGTGAACGACACTTTGGAAACGATAAAAGGAACTCTGAAAATCAATGTAACTGACCTCAACAATGGAGAATTACTATATTCACTAGCTTTGGAATACACTGACTCTTTTCCATCTATTGATTTCTCAATAATCGGTCATAAGATTAAAAGGTCTAACTTTATGATTATTTATACATTCTATGATACGGAAGGCAATCAACTCTCTTCAAATTCAGAATTTTTCAAACCATTGAATACCGTTAAACTATCTAATCCGGTTTTGACGATTACAAGTATCATTAGAAAAAATAATACCTATGAAATTACACTGTTATCAAAAGCGCTCGCTCTGTACGTTTGGCTTGAAGTGCTAAATTCTCCAACCACATACTGTCTTGGCCGGTTTTCAAATAATGGATTTCATATGATGCCAGATGTGAAACAAACAGTAATCTTTTATTGCAATGGCGATACTGACTTGAAAAATGAAGATTTTCATGTTCGATCACTCTATGATGCTGGTACTGATATGGAATTGACTAAACAAGTAGCGGATGAAAACAAATCAAGATGCAATATATTATAAAAATGCTCTCTACTCCAGATTAATATATTACAAATTGATTGAAATCCTGTTTGATTCTATTTGCCCCCATTCGCCAACTCCTACAACTGAGACTGAAATTGGGAGTTTGAATTTTCTGAGGTTTAGATAGTACATCACACTGCCTGATCTTACATTATCTCGTATATGGGATATAATAATTGATGCCTCGACTTTTATAGAGTAGTACGCAGCTCCTGTAGCGCCTTTCCATCTTAAACCAGCTTCATTTTCAACTATTTGAGGAATAAACAATACTGGGGGATCAGGAATTGTTAAATTCCTTTTCACTCCTAGCTTCCTATTCATTTCAACCATGCTATTTATCACCAGCAGTTCATCCTTGTTGAAACCATCAGCAGAGGGGAAGCCCGGGTAATGGTATGCACTATACTCGGAATTTTCATTATGGATCCCTAATTTAAAACAGATTACTAAAACCACCATCTGAAGAATGAAACCTTAAACTCCACATAAGCATTCCAGAACAAGTACTATTCATAAAAGCGTCCTGGAAATCTCTGATTGCTTCAAAGCTATCAAGCCCAAATTCCCCAACCACAAACACTTTCTTGTATGGTTTAATCGTATCAATGTCATTGTTCAATCGAAAGCTAAATCTATGATCCAAAGTTAGAGCTGAAACGCCACCAAGATCTGCGTTAGCAAACCAAAAGCTACAAAATAGGGCAAAAATATACACCACCAGCATCATATGTCTGTATTTTTTTCGTCTAATTCGGGGATAAAAGGTGCTTTTGGCATGAGAAAAGATTAAGCTAATGCCAATGACTGAATACACCGCAACACAGAAAAACAAGAATTTGCTGTAAAATTGATTATTCATCAAGGATATCTCTGATGAATCTTGTGGGTAGTAATGGTTTGTGAAAATGTCTATAAAATCACTTTGAAGTGTATCTTCTGTCCATATACCATTACTAGAATCCATAACCAAGTGGTTCTGATCAAGTTCTTTGATAAATTTCGCTATATCTAACGTCCATTCTGGAGGTGGTTCAATTTCATTTCCAGTTTCCCAGCACAAAATTGCAGGATCATCCTTGTACAATATTCCGCTGAAACTGTTGTTCCTGTTCAGCACTCCTGAAATCAAATGTTTAAAACCGGCTCTAATTACTGTATTACTGAAAAATTCAGATTTATGAATTCCGTATAGGTTCGAAAACGATTCAATCCCACCAAACCATTCCCAATTATCAATAAATGGAATAATAACTTTGATATTGTATTGATTAGCGAGATGGATAGCGAAATCAAAATCATGCATTAGCTGTTCATCAAGTTCCCATTTACAATCCCGCGTACCAAATCCAGATATTATTTTAAGGTGCTTCAATTCAGACTCGTTTGTCGGAATAGAAAAGACATACGTTCTTACGACTTGACCTCCTAGTTGTGAAACTGCGGCAATCTGGTCTTTTTGTTCATATGGAGAAATCCTTTGCCAAGGATCTTCCAAGATATGTAAATTTGGGGTATTGAATGAAGCGAATCGAAATATAGAGTTGTTTAATATCAATTGCCCATCTCGCCGTTGCACGAATTCAGACATGGCTAAAGATTTTTGTAAACAAAAAATATTTATTAAAGAGCTGAGATTGAAATTTCACCATAAGGTTCTGCTTGTTTCACAGCAATCATATCTTTGGTCTTCAAAACCAACAATTCAAAGAATACTTTGGCGGCAATACTCTTGGATTCCTAAATTAACATTAATTACATTTTCAGTGATTTGAGAGAATGTTGCTTCTCCGTTGAATTTGTCTTTAATGATATTGAGAGCTTTCTGTGTATTAGATGTCAGCTTTTCAGTTTCCTCGATAGATTCTTCTTCGTCAAATTCAAAGATAGATACGTTATGCGGTGGAATAATGTCAAGCAAGGATTCTTCCTCTCGTGCTGGCTTGGCTGGAGATTGCTCTTCAGGTTGGATAACCGATATATCACCAAAGTTCATTTCCACACCAGCATCAAAACTAATTTCTGGCTCATATCCAACTTCAGGTTCAAAAACAGGCTCTTCGATATGAATACTGGCCATTGTTTCTTCAGGTTGATAGGTGATTTCCAATTTCTTTGGTTCAAGGAATTTCAAATCCAGTTTTGGGAATTTTCTGTACTGTAGTTCCAACATGTCGTCCAAAGATAAATCCAACATCTCCTCCAGCTCAAACTGATGTTTAAACGTGGAAAGTGTTGGATAATTCATAATAAGCTTTAAGAGTGGGTTATCTTCTTCGTTCTTTTTTGGGACGCTAAAATCACCTTTTACCATGGCTCTGTAGTAACTTTCGTCCATAAAAATAGCAGTGTCAATAGCAATTCGCTTTCTTTTTGGAGTTTTTCTCTTTTCCATAGAGATATCCAACTCAAGATCTGTATTAACCTAATTTTACTTTCTGGCTCAAATACTACTTGTTCTGGAGCCATTGTTGCATCTCTAGTTGCGTCTCTATCCAGATCCAATCCCAAATCCATATTCATACTAAATTATTTACTGATTACTTGCTACTTGTTAATTTGAGCTACTCTATCCTAATGTTAGTTGGTATTACTCTGGCCTATTGTTAGTATAAACTTACATTTGGGGTTCTACTTGCATACCTTCCACTTCAGGTCTACAGTTAATGTGAATTACTCTTTTCTACGTTAATAATAATTACTCTAAATCAAACCCAAAATCTAGTGCTCCTTGATCACCAAAATCCATTTGGATTTCTTCTCTAGGTACTTCCATTGATATTTCAGGGTCCAGAAGTGACTTTTGAAAACTATTTTGAGGAACAAATTCTCTAGTTGTATCAGCATCTCTTCCAACTTCCATAGAATCTTGAGTAAAGGACAAGAACGTATTATCCTCCACAGGCTTTAAGCTATTTAGATCAAGTACCGGGTTGTACATGATATCAAATTCATTTATTGTATCCGCGAGTGTAATTTGATTATTTGAAACTACCGATTGTACGACATTCAAATCAACAACTGAAGGTCGGAAAGCCATCTTGATTTTAACCAGGGCTTCATTGCAATCTTCAAACAAGTACTTTGCTTTACGAGAGAAAATCTTGCACACACCTAGTAGTAACTGGCCAGATAGTCGCAGTGCCATATGATCGTAATCTTCAATTGCTGATATAGAATTTGGAATATTTGTAGCGAGGAATTGTGATTTGGATAATTTACGTTCCCAGTGAGCCGCCAGCCATACCTTTGCGAGAGGGCCTTTCTTGTTTAATATTGTCTCGGAGTAGAACATTTTCAGATTTGAAAAAGTTCGGACACCGACTTCTCTGCTAGATATCTATTCATCAACCAAAATTCAAGAAGGAAATACAAGATGAATTTGGTATATAAACTTAAGGTTTTACTTGAATAAAAGTTAAACTTTAAGGTCTCGAATTTTATCTTTCAAAGCCTAATTTCAATTCAAGCAAGATGAGTAGACAGAGCAATTCTGAAATGTAGAAAACAGAAATGACTTTGTAAGATGGGGCAAGCCAAGAACTTGTTCAGCGAATGCCACAATTAAAAGTTTTTCACGGGCTATTATTGATGATAAGGCAAATTTGTACCAGTTACCAAAGTTAGGTTTATGATTACAAATGTCGAAAATATTTTTTTTTCAAAATGATCTTGAAGTTCCTCAGATATTCCCCAAGACTGACTTCCAGACTAACAATAAGACTCTATTCCAATGCAATTAATTTAAAAAAACTACAGCAACAATATGAATCGAAAACAGAAGTAGAAGCTGTGAAACTTGACCTTCCTGAAAATATTTCAGAACCATTCTTCTTGAAGCAGAATGAATTCAGAAATAATTTGATTCAAAAGCAAAAACAATTTGATATTTTGTTGGAAATGTCTCGGTTAGCAAGTACATTAGAGGAACAAACAAATTTCAAGACTTCACTAGTATTATGGAAGAAGGAATTCGACTTGAGCGAAAGCGAATCCAGTCAAATCATCAAAGTATTGAACGAAAAGAACCAACACCAGCTCTTGTTTGAATTACTAGCAGACAGATACAATTTTGGCTTAATTCCTTCTGACTTGGTCATCAAAAACTTGTTGATAAATAGCACCGGTGAACAGCTGTACAAGAACTTTGCACTTTTGTTGTACTATGATATTCCACCACAAATAGAGCACTATGAAATACTAATCAGAAAAGGTGCCGATGGGAATGGACAAGAGACTGAATGGGCACTTACTACTTTAAAAGAATACGAGTCATTAGGATGGAAAACAACCCCAAGCATTGAATTCTCTATTGGCTTGATTGAATTGAAAAAGAGCAATTTTGATAAAGTGCTATTGACAGACAGCGATTATTTGAAAACTAAAGCTTTGATTGGATTGGGTAAAATCAAGGAAGCGATTTTACAATTTGAAAAAGCTGTTGAATCTGAAGATAAAGCTAGAGTGAACGAATTGAAAACCCAGTTGGAAGCAGTAGTAAAAAACAATATTGAAAATGAAAAATTATTCAAGGAAATAAAGTATTAAGATATTCTTTAATAGATTCTTGTCTGCCAGGTAATCGTGAAAAGCTTCAATCTAATCTGGGTAAGAGTATCTGTGCCAGAATATTTGAGAATTACTAGATGTCTGAGTAAAGAATAATCTAGTATTGTTACACACTCATGTGGTTCTTTCATTATTAGCGAGGGCTCATACGGTATATGAATAATCAATTGGTTTGAAGGGGTTTATGAGCATGCGACGATGTGTGGAACGGTTCGGGTCCTGCGTGTTTCCAATATAAAAAGGAACCTCAAGGATATTCTCTGAAAAACCATGTTGGCGCTCTTAATCACAAAGGCAATGGCAGACGTTGTTGGTCTCGGACAACACTGCGGAGGATTTATATCTAATGCAAATACCTGTACACCGCCGCTGGTTTGCGTTTTATCCAAATTACCTGATGCAGGCGGAGTATGTCAAGTTCCAACAGCAACAAACCTGCCTGGTGTCTCTAATTTACCACCAATTCCAACAAACATCCCTACAAACATCCCTACAAATATTCCTACCAGTCCTTCTCCGGTACCACAAACTAATATTCCGCAAGTTACTCAGCCTGGAACTACTACAGCAACGTCTGGTGGTAATTCTACCCAACCGACAACTACTGCTGCTACCACTAGTGCAAATTCTGCTGAATCGTACTCAGTTTACCTGTGGGCTATTGCTGCTTTGTTGTTTTAAATAAATATTAGTTTTATTAGTATTCTAGAATTGGTGCTCCAACATCTTCAATTCTCGGAATAGTACATTTCAAATCAAAAGATTTGGTTAGGATTATTTTGAAAAGCTTCTGGACGTTAATTGCATGCGAAGTGGAACAAAATACTAACGGTGCTTTCATTGCGCGAGCATACCTTCTCGCCTACATTAAATTCAGTTACTTGTCTAGTGATTTCCTCCTGCTCTTGAATAGGAAAAGTTGCAAAGTGGTCGTACTTTGTTCCAACCAGGAATGGAATAGCAGTCTACATTAAAAAAAGATACTTTGTTGAATCCTCTTGCCTGTCTATACCATTCCTTTATGCTATTCAACGTAGACTTTCTGCTCAAATCAAACATAAACAAAATCGCAATCGCATCATTACATACCAACGGTAACATGTTTACAAATTCGCGCTGGCCTTGGATTAGAATTAAATACCTCCTAAATCCCAAATGCTGAACGTAATTTCAGTGTTTTTGATTGAGATTGTTTTTTCCATGAAATTGACACCTATGTCAGTTGATTTTACCTAGCGTTTGGATATAATCTTCATCGAAACTGCCTTCGACATACTTCACCATCAAACTGGTCTTTCCAATTTGGGAATCACCAACCATTCCAACTTTTAACACGACATTTCTGTTGTTAACAACACCTACTTTTTAGCAAACGCGTTTTGTTGAGGTATATTTGGTCTCCTATCGTTGGGTAGTCTTTGCTGCTTTTTATCGTCCTTCTTTGGTAACCCGTTCATTTGATTTTTTGCTGTTGAAATTTAACTTTTTTTGTATGGGGAAGAAAAGATCTCGAAAGAAGGAAAAGTCAGCGACGAAAAGTATTTCCAATCAGCAGGAATTAAAGGAGCAATTACAGAAAGCATCACCGACTGTTATTGATATTCCAAATAATAATCATTTAGAAATCAAAACAGTAAATAGTGAGAAAATGAACAAACCTCATGTAGCTAAAAATGAGGAAAATAATGGGAATGAAGCAGTATCTGATTCATCAAAGAAGAAGAAGAAAAAGAGAAAGAAGAGGTCTGCAGATAAGGCAGATAGGGCAGATGAACCTCAAGATTCAAAAATAACAAAGAAGCCAAAACTGGAAGAGTCCCTGACGGCGAAAAAGAAAGATAGTGCCAATGGTGAAATTGCTACTGCTTCCAGCGCGGAAACACCAGCTATAAAAACATTAGAGAAAAAAGTCCAAGATACCTCTTCACAAACTTCAGATATAAATAATCGCATTGATGATATACAGTCATTAGAAGAGTTAAAGAAATTCATCTTGAACACCAAAACTAATTTTGCGGATGTGATTCGCTCATTACTAAAAGAAAATGACTCGCTGATTGTGAAATCTGGAAAACTAGAGAAAGAATTAAAGGAAAGTAAAGTAAAATATCTGGATCTTTCGGATGTTGAACAAAAAATGATGTCATGTCATATTTGCATGGATGTATTTTCCAATCCTCAAATTTTAGAATGCGGGTACTTTTGTTTTAAAAGGTAGTCATACTTTTTGTTATACTTGCATACATGCTTGGTTGTGCAATAAAGAAGGGACCGGAGATTGTCCAAGTTGTCGCAACGTGTGCCGAACCATTCCGGTTCATAATCGATATGCTGAATATCATGTGGAGCAAATGCTATTGAAGGTTAGTGAACCTAGAAAGACAGAAATATTGGAACGCATTAAAGAGGAAAAAGGTAATACTTTTTAATATAGAAGCGTATTCCACAAAGAAAGATCCTTGGCATCCATGGAAAAAACCTGTTCAGTACATAATTGATCATGATGATGGAGTAACAAGGTTCTTTCTATGTAATTTAGATGTGGAACATGTGGATGGGAAATAGAAAATGGAGTTTGTGAGAATTGCAATGCCCGTTACCCTGATTTAGACCGTGGTGAGAATATAGAGGACGAAGAAGAATTGGCTGATGATCATGAAGATAGTATGGATACTGAAGATGAACAGTTTGTTGTTGATGATGATTATATTGAATATGAATCTGACGCTTCTCAAGCTGTTCGAGCAACAAGACGGAATCAAAGGAACACTGCCGAAAATCGGTATGAAGATAGCGATTCGGACTCTGCTCAAATAATTTCAGTAAGAAATAATGTTATTGATGTATCTGATGAAAGTTCTGAAAGTAATGTCAAAGTTGCAAGAGTGTCTAGAAATAGCCGAAACGTTGCTGCTCTTCCAGAATTTTCAGACGAAGAGCTAGAATCAACTAGTTCAAAGTCTGACAGAGCCTCCTTGCCTGAATTTTCAGAACCATCATCTTCTGATGATGAATATTCCAACCAAGAAAGAAACGAATTAGTAGAGTTTTCTGCAGAAGAAGATAACTATGAAGATTCGTCTTCAGATTAGCTTTTATTAAATCCATACGGTCTGAGCAATTCCGTCATATATTCATCCACATTCACTGTTTCTTTAAGAATGATCGCATTATCTATAATAAATCAGATGTTACCTGTAGTCTTGATTTTTAGTGTTGAAGGATACAACAAAAAGATATCCATGGGTTTTATATACACTATCCAACACATTGATTGCCTCATCATTTCCATATCTCCAATTTTATGTACCAAATTGTTTTCATACAGCCAATCATCTACCTGCTGAGTAAATTCACTTAGTGCCCAATGGCCATCTTCAGTTGTGCAACCACAAGAATCAAAGGATTCATCTGTAAAAGGTTCTATTTCAAGGCTATCTGCAACTTGGGTTAAAAACACAGGCTTTTTCTCTTTGGATTGACTTAATTTTTGACGCTTATTAGATCTTTGTATCGCTGCATTTTTTATTAATTCTTCCCAATCCGACGGATCGACTCCATATTTAATTGCAAAGTCTAGCGGCAAAAGACCATCCTGTTCTGGTAACGCAGGGTCGCAATTGTTTTGAAGTAGTATCTCAACTATGGCTGTACTGTCGGACCTACATGCATAATGTAAACAAGTCCGTTTTTTGGTGTCTTGAATATCAAGTCTTGCGCCTTTCCTGATGAACAGTTGTACGATATCCAGATGTTTAAACTCTATCGCTCTGAAGATTGGAGTTTGGCCAAAATTATCTAAATAATTCATTTCTAAACCAAGATTTAACAATTGCTTGACTATTTCAATCCTTCCATATCCAGCAGCTATGTGTAAAGGGGTTCTGTTGGATGAATTCCGGAGAACAGGAATAATAAGTGGATACTTTGAGATATATTCTGATGCTTTCGAGGGTTCATCAGCAATATATCGTGCTAATTCAGAAATATCATTTTGTAAAGCTGCATCTCCTTGCGAAATTTCATTTTCTTCACCCATAGTTGACGACCCAGTCAGGGTTTCCTTTAAAGACACACTTTCAATGGCTTTCAACATTTCCTCTAAAGTTAGTCAAGCTAACCTCTCCACATATCAACTTCATTTACAGCAAATTTGCTTTCTGTGCCCAAATCATATGGAGTTTTCCCGTCAGCGTCCAAAGCTATTGGATCACACCCAAAATCCAATAACTTTTTAACAATATTAGCCGTACCCATTGCACATGCTCTATGCAATGGAGTTTGCAGCTTTATATCTTTCGCATTAAGGTTTGCAGCTCTAGAAATCAGCTTCAACGTAACATCATCCATTCTAAACCTTATTGATCTAAACACAGGGGTTTCTCCGTATTTGTCGACTTTGTTGACATCTGCTCTCATAGAAATTAAGAGGTCCACCAAAGGTAATATTCCGTGTCCTGCTGCTACATGAAGTAGAGTTCGCTGGTTGATTGGGCATTCTTGATGTGCTAAATCAGGATTCCTTTTAATTTCTTCAATCACTAAATCTGGGTGGTATTTTACCAGTGTTACCAGCTGGGTGATTTCTTTTGTCATTTTGATTTGCAAGATATCCGGACAAGTGCAACAGAGCTGGGGGTTGCAAAATAAGTTGATAGAATCAAATTCCAACCAAATATATTCGATTGCAGTTATGCCTCATGAACGGGAAAAGTAAGATGAAGAGGTGGATTTTGATTAAAGAAAATATCAGCTAGGTACAGGGATAATAATCATACTCGCTTAACCAAATCTCAGCTAACGATACAAGTAGTAATTTTGATCGAGTCAAACAGTTATCGCAGTAGTTTCGGATCAATCATCAAGCGATTACAAAGATGAGCGCGAGTCGCTGAATATTAACCTGGGATTAGTAAGAGTATTTGAGAACATTGGTGTCAAAAACTTCAACTGTGCTTATGTAATCTTGCTGACGTAAGCCACCATTTAAATTGAGTGACAATGGGAGATGAAAAATTTAACTCCAATTAATGAAGGTTACCGAAAAAATCAAGATTGCTGAAGCTGAGGGAAGACCATACTGGGTAAGCTGTTTCTAATTCAAGTCCTTTGAATATTTCCCACCAAAAACTGAAACTGGTGTTATCAATTTATTTGACAGAATGGAGCGCATGCAACTTTTGGGCCCAGAATTCGTTGATGTAACTTGGAATGCCGGAGGAACATCTTCTGATACCACTATGGAAGTAATTATCAATATTTACATAGATCTGCGCAACTGCACAAAAAGTTTATGGATTGGAAACTTGTATGCACTTGACCTGTACCAATATGCCTCGCGAAAAGATTGATATTGCGTTGAGAGATGCCAAGGCTAATGGAATCCAGAATATTTTGGCACTTCGCGGTGATCCTCCAAGAGGACAAGAAAACTGGACATCAGTCGAGACTGGGTTTTCATATGCTACCGACCTTGTAAGATATATCAGAAAAGAATACGGAGACTACTTTTGTATTGGTGTAGCAGGTTACCCTGAGGATCACCCTGATTCCCCAGAGAAAGGAAAAGATTTGTTATACTTGAAAGAAAAAGTTGATGCTGGTGCTGATTATGTCGTTACCCAATTATTTTATGACTGCGATGTGTTTATTGACTGGGTTAAAGACGTTCGTGCATTGGGAATCACTATTCCACTCCTTCCAGGTATGATGATTATTCAAAGTTACAATGGATTCAAGAGAATGACCACTCTTTGCAAAACTAAAGTTCCTCAGTATATTTACGATGATTTGGAGCCAATTAAGGATGACGATCAAGCTGTTAAGGACTATGGTGTCAAGATGATGATTGACATGTGTAACAGATTACGCGAAGCTGGTCAGCTTGGATTCCACTTTTATACCTTGAACTTGGAAAGATCTACTCGCCTTATTCTGCAAGGCCTTGGATTCACTCCTGAGGTTGAAAACGTAAAGAAATTGCCATGGAATCCATCTTTGGCACACAATCGCAAGGAAGAAAATGTCCGCCCAATCTTTTGGAGAAACCGTCCAAAGAGCTATATTGCCCGCACTCAAAACTGGGATGAATTCCCTAACGGAAGATGGGGTAACTCTTCATCCCCTGCTTTCGGTGATTTGGACGGGTATGGCACCAACTTGAAGTATCCTGCTGACGAGTGTATCCGCTTGTGGGATCATCCAACCACCATTCAAGAAGTATCAAAGGTCTTTGTTGATTACATCAATGGAGACATTTCGTGTCTACCATGGTCCGACTCTCCTCTTCAATTAGAATCTGGTGTATTGAAGGATAGATTATTAACCTTAAACAAATCTGGATACTTGACTATCAACTCACAACCAGCTGTAGACGGTGCTCTTTCCTCAGATAAAGTATATGGATGGGGACCAAAGAATGGATTTGTCTATCAAAAAGCTTACTTGGAATTCTTTATTTCACCCCGTTCGCTGGATATTTTGCTTGATCATATCTCTAAATATCCGTATATTACTTTCTATGCTGTGAACAGGGAGGTAATTCTATTGCTTATTTCAGGGTGATTTGAAGACCAATACCAAGGGTGAATCTCCAAATGCTGTCACTTGGGGTGTCTTCCCAGGCCAAGAAATTGTATCTTAATAATTAATCGTAGGTTCAACCGACTGTTGTTGACGGAACTGCCTTTATGGCCTGGAAAGACGAAGCCTTTGAATTGTGGAGACAATGGTCCTCCTTGTATGACAAGGACAGCTCCAGCAGAAAGTTGTTGGAAGGCGTCTTCGACAATTGGTTCTTGATTAACATTGTTGACAATAACTACAAATCCAGATTCGCAATCTTTGATCTCTTGGATCAAGTCAAGTCTGAACTGGATGCCTCAATCGGCCATTAATAAAGCATTTTCTCAGTGTATTATGTCGTGTGTCAGAGAGGCTTGGTTCAGCGGCCAGAGGCACTTCAACAAAAAAATGGGTAGATTGGACGGAAAAGTCGCTCTTGTAACAGGAGCAGCCAGGTAATAGGGATTTGAAGACAGCGGGATTGGTTTTGAAACTGCTGTATTGTTTGCAAAGGAAGGTGCCAAGGTTGTACTAGCAGATCTAAATGAAACTGCTGGTCAAGCTGCAGTAACTAAATTGACAAGCTTCCTTACTCCTGAACAAGCCGCTGCTAACCCCGCAGTATTTGTTAAAGTCGACTGTTCAAAGGAAGATCAAGTTAAACATGCCGTTGATTTCGCAGAGAAGACTTTTGGTAAGCTCAATGTTATTTTCAACAATGCCGGAATTATGCACCCAAATGATGATAATGCAATGACTACTGATGAGGCAACTTGGGATTTAACCTTCAATGTTAACGTTAAAGGCGTATGGTACGGTTGTCGCCACGGTATTCCAGCATTGCGCCGAGCAGGAGGTGATCTACATTTTACATAGGCGGTAGTATTATCAATACTGCTTCATTCGTTGCGTTGTTGGGTGCTGCAACTCCCCAATTGGCTTACACTGCTTCAAAGGGTGCTGTATTGGCAATGACTAGAGAACTAGCAACAATTCATGCCCGGGAAAACATTCGTGTAAATGCACTCTGTCCAGGTAAAAATGACTAATTATAGGTCCAATTCGCACACCATTACTCATGAACTTTCTGAACACTGAAGAAAAGAAACACAGAAGACTGGTTCATGTTCCTATGGGAAGATTTGGTGAGGCAATCGAACAAGCATATGCTGCTCTTTTCCTCGCATCAGATGAATCTTCCTTCATTACTGGAACCGATTTCTCAGTTGACGGTGGTTTAACTGCTGCTTATGTTACACCTGAAGGACCAACCACCACTCACAGTGTCCACAAAAATTTCTCTGGAGTTTAAAATAAAGGAGGTCTGAATTTTTCCAACATTAATTTTTTCATCTTTGAAATGAATCGTCTCACTAAACTTTTTAATACCAGCAGAAGCTTTTCAAATACACCTAAAATCTTTTCAGACAAACTTTTTGTGGTATTTCTCTATTAATTACAGCACCGCGACACACCAAAGAATAATCAAGATTTACCATTTGAATTCAATGCGGAAAATCAAATCAGGGCAAAGGAAATTATTGCGAAATATCCACCTCAGTATAAGAAAGGCGCTTGCATGCCGTTGTTGGACCTGGGACAGCGTCAAAACGGATTTACTTCTATCTCTGTCATGAACCATGTTGCAAAACTGTTGGATATGGCACCAATGAGAGTTTACGAAGTTGCTACTTTTTATACAATGTACAACAGGTAATCGTTGTTGACAAAAGGGATCCAGTCGGAAAATATTTTGTTCAAGTTTGCACCACAACTCCTTGTCAATTATGTGGATCTAGCGATGTGTTGAAAGCGATTGAAAATGAATTGGGAATTAAAGTTGGTGAAACTACTAAAGATGATTTGTTTACCCTTGTAGAAGTAGAATGTGCGGGTGCTTGTGTTAATGCCCCAGTTGTAGCTTTCAATGATGACTACTATGTATTTCTTTTTAATTATAGGAAGACTTGACCCCAGAAGGAATCGTGAAGATCTTGAAGGAATTCAAGGGAGGAAAAGTCCCTCCACCAGGGCCAATCTCTGGTCGCAAGAACTGCGAACCAAAAGGTCAATTGACAAGCTTAACATCTGAACCAACTGGTCCAGGATATGGAATGAAATGGTAATCAATAAACATGAAATTTTTTACATTTTTTTCCTTGTAGAAATGTTGGGATTGGAGGTACTGGATTGCGTAGATTCCCACGAATTAGTTTCCAAAGCATTGGAGAACGGGTATAGGTTTGCAATCTCTCCAATCATTCATACAAACACCGAAATACTCACTGGCGATACTCCATTTCCAGCTAGTTTGAATGCCACTGATATTATGGTCAAGGATTTAGGTACATTGTAACTAATCTGGAACAACTACCATATATATTTGGATATATTTCCCCTTGGCTGGATTTAGACTGCCCAGATTCCAGGATTCGAAAACGCTCTGAGCTACTTTTGAAGAAGCAAATTGAATGGGTGAATCATCTTGGTCTATCTGCGCTAGTGTTCTATCTCCCATCAAATGTGACGAATTTTGCCAGAGTAGTTCATTCATTTATCGCCTTACTTGGATACACGCAAGTGGTAATTAGGGTGGATTCACAGAATTGGGAAGGATGGAATAAATTCAGAATGCTTGGAGCTCATTCTTCAAAAATCCAGGTTGCTTTAAATTTGGAAGGTGAATTGAATGATATTGATTTACAAAGGTGGTTTGCAGAACCGATCTACATGCTAATGATCCCTTCGTCGCAATTCCTTACCAACAAAAAAGGTTTTCCAGTGCTATCGAAGCGATTGCAATTATTCTTTAATCAGATTGCGAAACGGGTTACAAGATTTGTGGTTACGTTGCCATCTTTCAATCATACTATTGGAATTGAGACCTATCAGCAGTATCTAAACCACCTATTACTAAATGCACCTGAGGATAGTGTAATTGACAAATTCGCAACAGGTTATCACGATTTTCTGCAGATGCCCTTGCAACCGCTAATGGACAACCTTGTATCTGCTACATATGAAGTGTTTGAAAAAGATCCGGTTAAATATCAGCAATACGAAGAGGCAATTTACACTGCATTAGTGGAACGACATTCTGGAAATAACGAGCCGGTAGTTATCATGGTAGTTGGAGCAGGGAGAGGAAAGTAGCAAATTAACTATAGGTCCATTGGTGGACAGAGCATTGAGGGCGGGTGAAAGGGCTGATATTAAAGTTTCTTTATATGCTATAGAGAAAAACTCTAACGCTATCGTAACTTTAAGAGAGAGAAAGCAAAAAGTGTGGGGAGATAAAGTAGAAGTAGTTCATGTTGACATGCGATTTTGGAACTCTCAAGAAAAATGTGATATCTTGGTGAGTGAACTATTAGGGTCTTTTGGAGGTAAAGCTCCGTTAATCTAGATAACGAATTATCCCCTGAATGTCTAGATGGTGCACAGAGTTTTTTAAAGAGTTATTAAATTATTAATTTAGAAACTGGTATATCAATTCCTGCATCTTACACTTCATTTGTTAGTCCATTATCGTCTACCACTTTGTATAACAACGCTGCTGCTTTAAAAGAGTCTAAATTTATGGAAACACCGTATGTGGTTAAGTTCAGAGAGACATTTGAAATTGCCCCACCTGTAGCTCTTTGGAAGTTTGAACATCCATTTAAATCACAAAGGCAGCCGCTTGGCCATCCAGATTTTAATTCCCACAACACCCGCTATACAACCGTTACATTTGACATCCCTCAAGATTCAATTACGGTACTCAAGAGTCTAATTTAGCATGGATTTGCTGCATATTTCGAATCTGTCTTGTATAAAGATGTAATAATTAGTATTAATCCGTCAACCCATTCACCTGATATGACCTCCTGGTTTCCAATGTATTTTCCGATCAAGGTACTTTTAAATTAATCTTTGAATCCAATATATTTACCCGCAGGATCCAAGTTGCGTTGTTCTTTCTGGAGACTTACTACCTCAAGAAAGGTGTGGTATGAATGGTGCGCTATCCCAGTTATCAATGGTAAAGAGCTTGTTGGCATGGCTAGCTCAATTCACAACAAAGATGGTGAATCTTACTGGATTGGGTTATAAAGATTTACTACGATAAATATCTGAATTGGCATTAATTACAGTCATTTATTTAATTATTTTTGAAAACTTCCAATGCAATAATAATTGATAGGCCGAGAATAATAATTGAAATGAAGAACCAGATGACACCCCAGAATTTTGGGCTCAGCGCTCCTCCGCAACACAAGCGAGAGAATTGAGAGGCATCTGATTCGTTTACTTTGCGCATAATCAAATCTTCTATAATGTCCCACAAAGAGTAGAGCGAACTCATCACACCGAGGAACAGAATGAAATATCGTAAATATTCCGCATCATGATACCACCACAACAAAGCACCCAACCCTATAAACGCAACTGTAATCGTTCTTGCTAACCAATTTTTAGCCCACCAAAGTGTTGCCAACATCGCCACTCCCACTAGACCAGCAGCTACTTTACTGGCCAACACATCAAATCCACAACAAACCATCAACGACCCCCAAAACAAAGATCCAATATACCCTGCTGGTAATGTAATATAAGGATTTCCCCCTCGCATTTTAGTAAGCCCACCTTCGTTAGGGTCAAGAGTAATCGACATGATCTTTGCTCCTGTAAGAATCCCTGCAGATGCATGTCCAAATTCGTGTAAAGCGACTGTGAGAATTTTAAATGGCCAGAGAATCTCCTTTACATAAGGTATATGCCATATAAGCCCAATTCCAATGGCATATCCAATTATAAAATATATGGTTGTCCACTGGTCCGCAGAAGGTTGTAGTCTGGATTCAAAATCTTTGCTTGACATTTGTTTTCTTTATTTCGGCTTGGTTGAGCTTTAAAAGCACAACCTGAAACGGTCATTTTTGATGGCTTTGTTTACATTGAGGAAAAGCGAGCACCCTCCGCCATAATAACGGTGAATAGGGCCAAGCTCTTATTAATAAAACGGCTATCGATTATACTCATGTGCCCATAATCGTTTGCAAATATGAAACTGTGATAGAGCTTTGGCTTCAACGTTCTTTAGTTGAAATTTAGCCACAGCGGTCGTCACACTTTCACAAAATTATGAAAGCTCTGCTGGCAACAATCCTTTTTCAGCTTGTTAGAACAATACCGACCAACAGTTCAAGTTCGCTTTCATCAGAAATACCCCAACCAAGTTCTGCTGATGCTACAGAATTTCCAACTAACGGCACAATGAATGTTGAAGAAACCCCACCCCAGAATTCCCCTAATTTACACCCTACGAATAGCCAGACTAATACCACTTCACTTCCCAAAATTAGAAGATTTAAAAACTATATTGTTACACTGAATCCTAATGTTTCTCAGGACAATTTTCAGCAGCACGCAGAGTGGGTGTATTCTACTTTTAACGGCACATATGGATACAACTTGACTACGATTCTGAATAACACGGATATGTCTGGACTTTCTGATAACATTACACTAGCCCAGTATAATGTATCGGAGCTTGTAGCGCAGAAATCACTAGAAAGGGCAAAAGGTCCATTAGGAACTTTTGCGTTAGATAGTTACAAAGGATACCATGGCCAGTTTCCAGCTTGGATGGTGCGACTTTTAAATGATTCATCTTATGTTTACACCATCGAAAAGGATTTTCCAATGTCGCTAAATTCAGTTAACAGTTCAAATCATTCAAGCCCGTTCACAAAGCAGGGTTATTTTGCTTCTTATAATTTAAAGACTGAATATCAAGACCGTCCTGGCTGGAATCTGGACCGTATTACTCACAGGTCGAAGGGTTTCGTTGGTCAATATGTATACCCACAAGAACCTGGTAAAAATGTGGACATCTACATACTTGACACCGGAATTAAGCATGATTTGCCAGAGTTTGGCAACAGGGCATCTTTTGGAGCGTCGTTCTCTGCAGAAGGAGATGAAGATGTCCTTGGGCATGGATCGCACGTGGCCGGTATCGCAGCAGGAAAAGAATACGGGGTTGCAAAATCAGCGAATATTATTGGTGTGAAAGTTCTCAATAACGACGGGAAAGGTTGGGCTTCAATGGTGATGAGTGGGATTGAGTGGGTAGCTAATAATGTAGCAAAAACGGGCAGAAAATCAATAATTAATCTTTCGTTGGGAGGTGATCGTTACTCTTTTGCCATGGATCAGATCGTAACCGCTGCTGTAGCGCAAGGTATTGCTTTTTCAGTTGCTGCTGGTAATTCAAACAAGATGGCATGCTCGGGGTCTCCACAGCAATCCCCCTTAGTTTTGACTGTAGGCGCTTCTGACAAATCTGATAATTTGGCGGATTTCACAAATTATGGTCCATGTGTCAATTTGTATGCTCCAGGGGCTGATATTTTATCTGTGTCATTAGATGTTGGGCCAAAATCATTGTCTGGCACTTCCCAAGCTGCCCCACACGCAGCTGGACAAATGGCAATCATTCTTGCTGTAAACCCAGATTTGAAACCCGTACAGTTATATGAAGCGCTTCAAATTGCAGCAACAAATAGCACGCTGGGAAAACTGCATGAAGGGGACCACGATCTATTGTTGTTTAATGGCCTGCCATCACCCGAACTGGGAAAAGGAAATTCTAAAGCTGACGGATCCAACTTTTTCATAGGCGGAGGTGGTTGGGCCTTGGTATTTCAAGTCATATTTTCTATTTACATGTGATATAATAATTCAATATAGTATTCAATCTATTTTTTTTATTTTAGCACCATCAAACTTGTTTCACCATAAAATAATGAATTGGGTTACTTTTCAATGGCTACTGGTTTGGTCGCTACAGTGGCAATGGCTCCCTAAAAGATTCGCTCTCGTTACTTCTGTCAGTAAGTCTTTTGAGCAAGCATTGATGAGCTTAGCCTTACTTTTTTCGAAACTTCCATTTTCGGAACATTGTAAAACAGTTTTATTTTCGAGTAATTTTTCATTATTTTTTAGAATGTCCAACGACTGTGGTCCAGCTTACTCTTTATTTAAGAGCTTCAACTTGAGTCCTACTTTTGACAATACAAATACTTCATGCTGTGTTCAAACTCCAGCACTTTCTGTGTTCTGCACTGATTCAAGAATTACTGGACTGTAATCAAAGATTTAACTTTAGACGAATCGATGGCAATGCAAGTCCATGTCAAGCTGCTTCTTGGCCAAATGCCGAATTAAAGAATCTGCCCATGTTAACCAACTTGTACCTTAAGTTTAATTTAGAACAATTCAAAACTGTATTATGCAAAATGTAACTTTATCTTGGGATGACTTGAAATCAGCGAGTCCGCAACTTCAATCTCTACAGATTCCAGGAAATGGACTGCTTGGGGATTTCCACCCGCAACTCACAAATTTGGTATATTTGGATGCAGGATTCAACAATTTCACTGGATCTATCAATCCTGATATTTCTAATATGCCAAATTTAAAGTATTTAGGAGTGCAATACACTCAGATTAGTGGATCTCTGCCAGACTCACTTGCCAAACTTCCTCTAACTTCCATTGACTTATCTTCTACAAATGTTAGTGGCCAGGTACCAAATCTAAGTAGTTTAAGTCTGGCCTATTGCAATTTGGGAAATGCATGTACAACAGACTCATCGCAACTCCCAAGCGCTTGTAAGGAAGTGCCAATCTGTGGTGCAGGTAATTAATATCTTAGTTTAGGTCAAAATGGCAGCAGTCCAAGTTATCCTCCTCCTGCATCTATCTCTGTATTTACTATCGTAATAGTTGCTATTGCAGTTGGTTTTGTAGCAGTTGGTGTTGCTCTGCTTGTGATGAAAAAGAGAAAAGGTGGATTTGTCGAACGACCTTGGACGTTACAAAGAGATGATGAAGAAGAAAGACAGCCAATCACTATGGTTGAAGTTGATGATGCTTTTGAACTTAGACAGGTCAAACCTTTGGAATAAATTTATTGTTTTTATAAATTATTAGTCGCTTCATCAGCTCTGCTATTGATCTAACTACTAGCAAGCCACTCCTGTTAACATTCACTTCTGGCGTGTGTAGAAATGGATGTGGCTTTTTCTACAATCTTCAATTGAAAAAACTTGTGCCATACTAACTAGCTTTCCCTAGACACAAGCGCAACTAACGAAATGAGTGGAAGAGGAAAAGGAGGAAAAGGTTTGGGTAAAACAGGCGCAAAGCGTCACCGTAAACTATTGCGTGACAATATCCAAGGTGTTACAAAACCTGCTATCCGTCGTTTATGTCGTCGAGGTGGTGTTAAAAGAATTTCCGGTTTGATTTATGAAGAAACGAGAGGTGTAATGAAAAACTTTATGGACAGCTTGATCAAGGATACCATTATTTACACTGAACATGCAAAGAGAAAGACTGTAACTACCACTGATGTATTGTATGCTTTGAAAAGACAAGGTAAGCCACTATATGGTATCCTTTAAACGGCGGGTTCGATTTCTTAATAAAAAAGCGTATGCAGAAATTTTACATTGGCCTAATAGTTGTTTTGCTATTACTGATCTTCATTCTGCTATGCGGTGAGCTAAAGATATTTAGAAACACATATATCGCAAAGTTACACCAGTATATTACCATACGATTACCGCTGCAACTTGCAGCACTTACGAAACTGATCATCGGGAAAAGAGGATATGAATACTTGCTAAAGATCAATAATACTATTATGAATGAAAAACACCCTTTGGTACAGTTATTTTATTTGTTCTTGGTGATGGGAGGATTGTTTGTATTTCTGTTAACAGCACTACCACTTATTCCAAACGACAATGTACCAGCATACCACTTGTATAATATCCCAGTTATTGTATTTCTAACTTTCATGAGGTTGACGATTACTAACACAGGTAATTAATTGATAATCAAGTTTCTATTTGGCATCAACTTCCGATCCTGGATACTTGGATTCTGCAAATGTACAAAAAGCTCAACAGCTCTGGCCATACGATCATATAATATTTGACAACAAGTTTTGCGATACGTGTTTGATGGATAAGCCAGCAAGATCAAAGCATTGTTCGGTGTGCAAAAGCTGCATCGCCAAGCTGGATCATCATTGCGTCTGGATAAATAACTGTGTTGGACACTATAATCACAGGTTCATTTGTCTAATACCAGATATTTCTTTATGTTTCTCATTACCACGGGAATATACTGCTTTTATGGATTCTACTATCCCTTTCAAATCCTTCGATACTTGTACAAGAGGGATAGGTATGATTCAATGTACATTATTTTAGATGGACGACACGCCAAACCAACTTACTATCAACAGGTGGCATATTTGATGCGCACAGTGCCATTGATGTCGGCGTTAATGATATTTTCATTTCTGGCATGTTTGATTGTGCTTGGATTCACTCTATACCAACTCTATTTTGTACTCACTGGAAAAACAAGTAATCCATACTAACGTAGCGAACGAATCGTTCAAGTGGGACGATTTGAACTATGCGATCAAGAAGAAAAAGGTGGACAAAATTTCCCGTAAGGTTTTGCATTTCAACCAAAGCTACAATGTTGGGGATGTATTTGCAGACAGCGACAAGGAGGACGAATTGGTGGAGCTGAATGCGCCATTGCGAAATATCTACGATCATGGCATGTATTTAAACCTCAAGAATTTAATTTTCCCTCAACCATTGTGAAATAAATGAATCGCAACTTTTTTAGAATTTTTTTGAGATGCAGGTGGATATAACACAAGTGCAAGCTGCCCTATTCACCTTATTCCTGGACAAAGATGCTCTCCCTCAAAAGAAAAAGGAAGCGAATAAATGGCTAGAGTCATTTCAAAAGACTGTAAATCGCATTAACCATAGCCTGTTGCTTGGCAAATCTCGGACTCGATGTTGAAAAATCAGGACAGCACTATGGATCAAAGGGTATTTGCATGCCAAACCCTTCGCCAAAAGATTGAATATGATATTCATGAATTGAATGAGACACAGAAGCTCTCTTTGTAATTTCCCTTGACGTAGACGAGATTCATTAGTAGAAGCATTGATCGTATTCACACCAAAGAACATCAGAACCCACCTTTGTGTCGCCTTGGCGGACCTTGCGATCCAAGTCCCGCAATGGCAGAACCCAGTCGCAGACATGATCAGCAAATTCAATCAATCAAGCAATGTCACCATATTGCTACAGTTTTTGTCTATACTTCCGGAAGAGCTATCATTCAATTCAAAGATAAATTTGGAAAGCAGTGAATATCAAGAAAGAAAACAGCGATTACTAGAAGCCAATTCGACAACTGTATTGGAGATACTGTCAAACTTTTATTCTACAGGTATTTAATGTTTAAAATAGTATCAACTTCAGAGTCTAAAGAGGAAGTTCTTGGATGTATTGCGTCGTGGATCCGTTCAGGGTGCATTCCAATCCCTTTAATTCAAAGTTGCAATTTAGCAGGACTTGCATTTAATTCATTAAAAGATCCTGAAGCTTTTGATGTTGCGGTAGATTTGGCTTGCGAACTAGTTATTATATCTGCCAAAGCACCCAGAGATATGGGATTTCTTCAACAGATTTATCCATTTTTGGTGGAATTGGTTCCCTTTTTGCAACAAAATAGTGATGATCCTGATATTGTTCGAGGAGTATGTCGAATTTTGGTAGAAGCTGGAGAAGGGTTGTTTTATTCCTGATATTAGATATTCCGATTTAATTGCATCCGATATAACTGCATTTCAAGGGATTTTGCAAGGAATATTACTTTGCACTTCAAACGAAGATTTGGAAATTGTTCAAATTACAATTAATGTATGGTACGTTATAGCATTGCATATTATAGATGCAGCAAAACCAGAACTCAAGCAGTCGTTTCAGCCAATATATCACACTCTAGTTGAAATTATTATAAAGCAAATGAGATATCCAGCAGACCCATCATCTTGGACTTCTCAGGAACGAGATGAGTTTAGGGACTTTAGACACGCAATTGGAGATGTGTTGAAAGATTGTGTACGTATCTTGGGGCAGGAGGCTGCATTGTCGATCCCATATGGTTTGCTAAAAAATTCGTTTGCCGGGGATGTTAACGCCATCGCATGGCAAGAAGTTGAAGCTCCGTTGTTTTCACTTCGAACAATGTGCAGAGAAGTTTCCCACGACGAATCAAAGTATATCCCAGAAATTATGTCGTTTTTGCCACAGTTACCGCAGCATCCAAAGATAAAGTATGCAGCAATCTTGGTAATAGGTAGATATGCACAATGGACCAATAGCCACCCTGAAATGATTCAGTATCAACTTGATTTTGTTTCACAGGGGTTCCAGATAGATGCAGACAACAGCATAGCCGCTGCACACACATTTAGAGATTTATGCAAGTATTGTAGCAAGGTATTTGCAATTAATTGTAGCATCTTATTAATTATCTAACTCCGCTGCATACTTTCTACACACAAACCTTGCCAACAGTGCACGAAACTGATCAACGCGAAATGACAGAAGGGGTTTCTCATTTGTTATCTGCAATTCCAAAAGAAAGTCTTGGTCAAGCACTTGAAATGTTTTGCACTTCATTTGCTTCATCATTGAATGATCTTGTATTTTCTAGTGCTGCGAGCGAGGTGAATACGATAAAGAAAATTAAAGGTACCATCCAACTAACATAGCAAACATTGATCAACTTTGCACTATATTCCAATACATTGATCTGGAGTACTTGCCTTCAGAGTCTCATCCAAGTGTAGCGTACTTGCAAAGAATGTGGCCTATATTTGAGCAGCTGTTCAATGTGTTTGGCCACCGCAGTATCATTGCTGAAGCAATTTCGAGATTCTTTAGACATTTCATTGAATCAACTAAAGTGCATTTTCATCCATTACTACTGCCTCTTCATCAACAAGTTATTTCTTGTTTATCACGCACCAAGCTTTCTTGTTATATTTGGATGAGCAGTAAACTAGTACGGATCTTTGGGAATGAAGATAAGTACAGAGAGCAAGTTTGCAAACTTTTACAAGAAGTCACAGCAATTGTTTTTGAAATCGTTCGACAGCCATCGAATAGAGTTGATGAAATGGATTTGAGTAATTTACTATTAATCCTAGTTGTTGAAGAATACTTTTATTTGCTCACACAATTCTTGGACACTTGCCCTTCGTTATTAATTTCGTCAGGATATCTCCCTGCGACCATAGAATGCGCATTATATTGCCTTACTTTTGAAAATTCAGAAACAATCATCTCGGTTTTACGCTATTTCATGGAATTACTTGAAATATCGAAACCAGGCCAAACAGCTATTGATCAAACTATAGTCAGCCAATGCTTACAAATAATCGAGCAAAATGGTAAATCGCTAGTTCAATGTCTGTTTAGAGGATTGGTATATAATTTTTCAAAGGACCGCGCTATTATTTCAGATGTAGCCGAGATTATCTCGTTGCTTGCATTGTGCCTTTCAAATGGCAATGCACTTCAAATGATCAGTTCGGCAATAGATGCATTCCCAGTGAGTGAAATGTCTTTAGAGTTGAAAGGGCAATTCATGGTGAAAATCAAGGCTGTAATCGAGTCTGCCCAAACTGTCAAATTACGAAGCGCTTTAACAGACTTTGCAGCTTCATATGCACGCCGTAACCTGTTGAACAGATAAGAGCAATAAAGTATTTTATTGTGCATATTTTTTTACATATTCTCTAGCAGTTTGATCAAACTTTGTTCTGTTGTTTACGAAATTATCGGCAATGTCAGCGTCCAACGGATCATCAGGATTTGGCTGGTCTAATAATGCAACAAGCATTTCCAAAATATTTCTAATTTGATACGATGGCTTCCACGTATCATGCTTTAGAGCTTGTAAACAGATATTCCCTTCGTGGTCAACCTGCATTAATAAAACTTACATTTGGATGGTATATCTTTGTAGTGAATTTGACTACTGGTGGTTTGAAAGGAAAATCGTTTGGAAATTCAATCGATATTTGGAATTTTCCTCCTGTATAAATCGAAGAATCCTGGGTTAGAAATAATTACAGGTCCTTTAATATGCCCGACCCATTGCGTAATGTCGTTTTCGGATGGAGTTATGGTGTATGCTGGCGAAGGGTTCCTGGTTATATCTGCAATTTCTTTTTGGATTCTCTTTGTGGATGACATTAGATTTGAATTTAGTTTTCAAAAGATTTTATACCCAAAATGAGTCACCCGATGGCAATCTCATTTCTAGATCATTAGTGGACAGTCTAGGAGTGCTGCATCTCTCGCCGGAATCTGAAATTGGTCGCTGTATCACAGGTAAACTACGGTGCCGAGCACTCGCTCACACTGAAATTGAAAGAGCGATTGAGCGACGATGGAAAAGTTTATGTGTAAATTAAAGAGTATCGCCTTTTGTATGTTCTTAGATTCGATTGTTATGGTATTCTTGAAAGGGCCATTGATGTCTTCTCAATTAGTTGAAACAATGGAATTCTGAAAGCCAAGACAAATGAAACATCCCTTTGATTGTCATTGCTTTGCTTCCTGGAATCCAGGACCTGGATGATGAGATAAACGAAGCGCACTAGAATTTATTCTTGTGACTAAAGAGTGATCGCAGGTCGTTGATTGCTCCCAACCCCTCTTCGGCCTGATTTTTGGTGCATGTCAGACTACAATTTTCAGCCACTCTAGCCAAAAACGGGAGTGGCAGAAAGTTCAAAGCAACGAATTTTTCACAAATGTCTTATAGTCAAACTAGAAGCAATGGGAACATGCCTCGCAATTCATCTGTATCAAGAGGTCCAGCATCAGTTAGAGAATACAAAATTATCGTTGTTGGAGGCGGTGGTGTTGGAAAGTCAGCACTAACTATCCAGTTTATACAATCGCAGTTCGTTGATGAGTATGATCCTACAATTGAAGATTCTTATCGTAAGCAAGTAGAAATCAACGGGCAAGTTGCATTGCTTGATATACTTGATACTGCCGGGCAAGAAGAATACAGTGCCATGAGAGGTAATTCATACTAACATTAGAACAAGTACTTTTTCAATTAATTATAGTATATGAGAAATGGTGAAGGATTTATCTGCGTTTACTCTGTGACTTCTAGGGCTTCGTTCGAAGAAGTGCAGTCATACTATAACTCTATTCTTCGAGTGAAAGATAGAGACTCTTACCCAATTATCCTTGTCGCAAACAAGTGCGATTTGGTTGGCGAAAGAGTAATCAGCAAAGCAGAAGGTTTGGCTCTGGCACAGCATTTGGGATGCTCTCTGTTGGAGACTTCTGCAAAGTTGAGAATCAACGTCGACGAATGCTTTTATTCCATTGTCCACGAAGTACATATCGCTAACCTAGATTCAAAGATACAATAAATCGAGACAATCGGAAACTCGATCCTTTGGCGGCTACGATCAGCAAATTCAAAGAAGAGAAAGAAAGTCTAAAAAGTGCCTTATCTTGTAAAGTTCATTTTCAATATATTTTTATAAAATTAACGAGTTTTATTATAAATAGTAATTAATCAACTTGAAGCAAGACTTGTCCGCAATAGATTTCCTGGTTATCGGCAGTGAGAACTGGATTAATGCAAGAGTACCTGTCAGAGTAATGTTGTAGTTGTCAGCAGTGATAAATGTTGGGACGGTAAAAGTATCCAAAATGGTAAGTGGTCCATGGAGTTTGCAGGTGCTTCCATACTAGTATTAATTTCAAGTTACCGATGCTGCTAATTCACACAAGTCACGGAACAGTGTAACGCTGAATCCACTCCAGTTAATAGTCAAGTGAAGGAAAGATCCAGCAGTCACTACAGTGTTTCCTAGATCTCCTTTAAGATAAACTGTAACTTCTTTTCCAGCCTTGATTGGGTAGGGATTAACGTCGAATTCTGATACTTTTAACGATGGAGAAGCAGAACACGATGTGACATTGACAGGGGTTCCTACGACATCTCTTGAAGATAGTAACACTGGGTTAGCAAATACAGCAGCAAGTAAAGCGAAGAATTTCATTTTTTATAAAAAATTAGTGATTACTGTTGTTTTTAATTACTCTTGTTTGTTGACAATCACGACGGTAACCGGGCCTAAAAATTTCAGCCGTTCCAATTCGAATTAGGAATAAAAAGATGGACGCAAACGTAAGGCGGGAAGATTTCAGATACTTTATGTAAAAATTAAACTTGGCTCTATGATTTAGCAAGAATTGCAGTAATTATCACTCAGTGAGAAAACACTGTTGGGTACGTGACTTCCTTCCGCCACTATAGTGGGAGATCATACGCAGTCTGGCCATAACTTTCAGTTTATGGTTTTTCAACATTAGCTTTTTTTAGCTTTCAAGTCTGAGCGGCGAGCATTGACCGCTTTGAAAAAATCAAAAAAAAATAACTTTTTCACCTTCACTTATGGCAATCAGGAAGAAAAAGCCAACGAAAGCAGCAAAGAGCCGGAAGAAAGAGCCGGTATATTGCTCCCTGTGTATGGAATCTATTGAATCTCCCGATCCTTCGATATCCTGCTTATCATGCAAAGGTATTGTAAAAATCTAATTTAGAAATATTTCATTCCACCTGCGTTTCTAGTGCGAAAAGCTTTTACTGTGAAAACTGTAAACCAAAATCAAAAGCTAATTACGGCAAAAAGAACATTTCAACCCTGCAGAAAGCAAAGTTGATAATAGATTCTTCAACAGAAGACGACGATATTTGTGTATTATGTGAAGGAGAATGTGCTTGCAATATTCCGCCAAAGGGTAGAGGCAAGGGCAAAAAGTTTTATGGAAAGAAGCTGCGAGACCTGGAAGAGTTGGAAGACGACGAGAGCTCCGAAGAGAGTGAGACAGAATTGCCGTTTGATATGGAAAATGACCGATTCTGGGTTAAAGAAGAAGCAGTGCGGTCTCCAGAATATGAATCCCCAGAGGAAGAAAGCAGTGCTGAAAGTGTGTATGAGGAGCCGAGTGGTGACGATTCGCAAAGCGACGAAGATATCATGATTGAAATAGTCAAGGATAAATTGCTGAATGGATGGTCCTCTGAAGAGGAAGTCGAGGAAGAATTCGAAGAACCATTTTCTCCAGCTCCAACTGAAGCTTCAATTCAAGAAATTATAGAGGAAAATTTTGTGCCTGTTCTCGTCAAAGAAGAAACAAAAGCACCAGGAGTTGTAGAAACCAGAAAGCGGAAACAAGAACCAGTCACTCCACAAACCCCTCAACCTAAAGAATCTAAACCAATAAAAGTAGAAGTTAGTGAAGCAAAAAAACGAAAGACAAATCCAGTCACCCCACAAACTCCGGCAAACCAAATACCTGCGCAAACTACTCCTTCCAACATCACCTCTGCAACTTGGTACGCCATAGCGGCGATGAATATGAATTCCTCAGTGCTGTCAAATTACCAAAAACCATTAACTACTCCAGTAAAGTCTGATATACCTCCTCAAAATATGAACGCAGCAGCAGCAGCAAATATTGCATCTCAACTCCTCAAGCGTCCAGTCAATATGAACTCTGTCGCAACTGCTGCTGCTGCATTAATTGCCAATCCGGCCGCTATGAAAGCCTTCTCTGAACTGAGAAGAAGAGAAATGGATAAATTTACAGAAACTATGAACTTGCATGCAAAAATTAAAGCTGCTGCTCAAGCTGCAGTAGCGGCAGCTGGCACAACCAATCAGCCCAAAGCAGTGGACTCTAGCAAAAAACAAGTAACGATATTTTTTAACTTTAGGATTTATTTTCGCATCCAAATATGACTAGAGCAGTGGAAGAATTAGGCAAGATTTTGCAGATGCAAGGAACCCCAGTTACAGATCCACAATCTTCAAAAGCTGGTACTCAGAAGAAAGCGGAACTTAAGGAGGAAGCAATTGAAGATTTCCTCAATGAATTAATCGACGAAACTGAATTTGACCCGCAAGAACCAACGTCCCCTCAATCCGAGCCAGATTTAAATGCAGAAGGATACTTCTCTAGATTTAAAAAGATTCCAATTGGCACATTTTGGAATTCTCAGCGTAGCAAAACTAAAGGGACTAAAAAGAATGATATCCACAAGGCTATTAAACGCTCTTCAAGTAAAACCCTATTGGACTCTACGTTGTATGAAAGCCTTTCCGACAGCAAATCCAAAAAGAAAAAGAACAATTACTCATTTTTATTATCGCCTGTATTAGTCGCCCAAGATCCTAATGACCCCAAGCCTGATGACTTTACGGACAACCAAGAATTTATTTCTATACATATCCCGCCACCATTGTCGCTGTAGTGATTTTATTTACATTTTAATACAACTTTTTCATTTTATTTTTTTCCAGTCGATGGAAAACTTGTTGCTTACTCTAACCGATTTGTATTTTCGGATTGGTATCATTGCCCAATTACTAGTACCGCTTGTTCCGAGACTATCGGAATTGGCAAATCACGGAAGAACTTTAAAATCGACCAACAGTCCATTCCAAATTTCAAAAAGATACTTTATAGTTTTCTACATGATTGGAGTCGCAATCGGCATGATTTCACTGCTATTCAAGAACTCTCTTATCTCAGTCTTGTTTATACTTCATTTAGCACGAAGAGAGCTGGAAGAACTATTGCTGTTCAAATCGTCAACAAAAATGAACCTCATTCATTTCCTAGTTGGCGTCAGTTTCTATCCTGCAGTGTGGATTTATATTTACTATTTGCAAGCACCAGGGATTTCTATTGTTTGGTCGGCGATTTATATTTCAGCAGCAGTTTTGCAAAACAGGTGTCATGTTGCAATGTCGCTAAACAAGGATAAATCCCAACTCCCCAAGTATTGGATGTTTGATTACGTGATATGTCCAAATTATTTCCTAGAGATCGTTCTCTATGTCGCCTTGTATTTTATGATTGGATCGACTGAATTTCTGCGGGTGGTGCTATTTGTATCTATTAACCAGATAATTTCTGCTATGAATAGAAAAAAGTTTTACGAGGACAAGTCCAAGTATGCAATCATTTACAAACTGATTTAATTTGGATATATTAATATATTTAATTGTGCTGCCAGCCGAGTTTGCTCTTCAAATCGTTGTAAAATTCCTTGAAAGCAAATCCATCACCGTTCAATCTTCTTATTCGCAGTGCGTGCAGATTTAGTAGCCAAACTTTGCACAATTCAATTTCGATTCGTAATGCCTGCTCATATTTATCTGGAATGCTGATTGTAATTTGAAAAAGATAGTATTCAGGTAATCGTTTAAAAGTCATATAGTCTTTGTGTTTCTGACTTATTTGATACAGCGCTTTGTGCAAATCTTGAAACATGGTTGCTGGATCCAAAGTGGACGAAAACCCACTTTTGATGATAAATCGCATTGTTCTAATAGTTTTAGGTGGCTTATGGGTCAAATGCCAATCTTCTATCTCGACAAAGTTCAAACTTTGATCAATGAACGACGATTGTCCTATACTTGAAGCAACACTTAACTTTCTATCATGTGGAGGTGGGAGTAACTGTGGGCCAACTAAAGACATTCTTCTCATGACCATTTCTTTCCTGGATTCACCATGATCTATCACGACTAGTTCAGAAGGAGACATTTCTTTCTCGCTAATAGATTTCTCCTTTCTAGTTTTGGGCAGTATCTCATCTTCTATTTTTTCCTTTCTAGTCTTCAAGATAAATTCGTCATCTAATTTCTCTTTTCGATTTCTATTTTCATATGACAAACTGAAACTTCTTCCTCTTCGTTTTGGTTTTGCTTCAAACGAATAGCTGTTTTTAATGCTTGCGGGTTTAGTAAAGGCGCCGTTTGGAGTAGTAGAGCCACTATTTTGTGTTTCTCCGAGGGGGAAGTCGAAAGGTACTGGGTCAATTGGTGTAGTAAGTTCATTCTCTTCAATTCCAGATAGCTCGCGCTTTTCTTCTTTTAGAATTTCTGGGTGAAGGGAAGAAGAGTACGGGTAACTTTGTTTGACTTCTGGAAAAATGAAATTTTCTTTAATTTGTCCCTCCATATCCACTGAAATCGCAATACTGGGCCTACGAACCATGCTCATAGACGAACCAGCAATACTAGAACTTTGGGTAGTATTGGAGTTTGAATTAATTGAGTTTGTCTTGTATGGCTGCGTGTCTACCTGAATAGAACTTCTACGTCTGTTTGGAGTAGAGTACTTGAATTCATTAATTGGAAGAACTATGCTTTTTTCTGTCCCAAGACTGCTTGCTTGGCTATCACTCGTATGCAGCATATTTGGCTGGCACACTGAAATACTTTTTCGCCTTTTAAGCTGGATAGAACTCGATGATGAGTTTAAACGGCTTTGCTGCTGCTCCAAGTTTGCAATTGCAGCTTGATATAGATCCTTTTGATGACTATTAATGTTGTAGATGGTATATTGTTTGTCATAGGTTACACTTGATATAACACTTCCCAAGGAAGACTCGTTCATCACTTTGGGCTCGTATCTTTTCGGAGGTCCAGAATAGTCAAAATTAAGCCAAGGGTGATTTCGTATTCCCTCCATTGTGATTCTTTGTTTTGGGTCTTTTACAAAGATTGATTTCAATAAATCAACCAAGTCTAACTATAAATCCACGATTACCTGCAGTGAAATGTGGTGGTATAAAAAAACTGGTGTCTTTGATTTTTCGATAGAGTGTCGAAATGGAATCTCCCGTAAATGGAGGTATGCCAGCATTCATAATATACAAGACAACTCCCATGGCCCATATGTCTGTCTTTACTCCGTCATATGGTGTACCCGAGACCAGTTCTACTGCGGCATAATTGGGAGTACCGCAAAATGTCTAGGTTACCGCATTTTACCTTCATGTTGTCATCTCCAAATTCAAAAGTCCTCCCTAGACCAAAGTCAGAAACCAAAACATTTCTATCTTCATCCAGCAAGATATTTTCCAGCTTTAAATCTCTATGTACAACTCTAGATTCATGAATGTAGTCCATCGCAGATACAATCTGCCTGAAAAACTTTCTGGCTTCAGTTTCCTGAAGATATCCATTTGAAATAATGTAATCCATCAATTCTCCTCCCTTTGCATAAGCCCTAAATTGTTAGTTATGACTTACATGATAATATAACATTCATCTTCCGACTCAATAATCTTGTAAGTTTTGATTACATTTGGATGATCGAATCTCATCATCAACAGGACTTCTTTTTGAAATGTTGATAGATAGCCCAATTTAGGATCACTCCCACCAGTGGAGGAGTTTTTCCGTATCTTTTCCACTTCCTCGAGTATTCCAATATTCTTTTTGACAGTATCTTCTTTCACTTGCTTGAGCAAAGCGGCCAAGTCTACTTCCTCTTCGTCTTTTCCAGAGTTGTTTACTTCCACATCCTTATTCTCATTCTGCCTTCTTTTCATTTCCTCTTTGAATGCCTTTTGTTTTTCCTTTATCAATCTCCGCTTCTCTCTTTCTTCATGTGCGATACGACTTCGCTGTGCTTTTTCTTCCAATAATTTCTTGTCTATAATTTTGATTGCAACCTGTATTACAATTATATTACCTTCTCTCCTGATGGTACATGCTTAGCGATCTTTACTTTACTGAATGCTCCTTCACCAATGGTTTTGCCTATTTTATAATCGGAGAGCTTCATTCGCGGCTAACTTTTTGTAGGGTGGATAAGGTTTATTTATCATCAACATCTGGAAAACGGTTCCACTTCCCATTCCCACATCCTTATCGGAGATTTTACCTCCTGCTGATTTGAAAAATATTGAGTTGTATTTTATTTATATTTTTTTGTCCAGACGAATGGTGATCTCCAATATAAACAGCTCCCAACCAAATGCAGGTGCAGAGTGGGGTACCTATCTATAATTGATAATAGGTACGTAGTGAATAATATAAGGACAGCTTCTATTGCTGACAAACTTTCATATTTTGACGCTAACCGACAACGAGTATGCAATCGGACGATCTTTGGACAACGATATAGTAATCCAAGATCCTAAAGTGTCCCTCGTTCACTTTACAATTCAAAGGCAAGAAAGGTTTGTTATATTGAATGATTGTAATTCTACTTAACCGTTAGCGTCGTCCAATGGCACTTTTGTAAATCAAAAGAAAGTTAAATCATACCCATTAACTCATGGTACAGAAATTCTAATACAACCGGATTACTACTTTATCTATTTGGATGCAGACACAAAACTGGACTTGCTACAAAACAAGTATTATCTAACACAGAGGGTCCTTGGTTGTGGATCATTTGCTTCAGTTTACCTGGCAGTAGATGTATTCAGTAATAGGAAGGTTGCGTGTAAAATAATCGATATCAAAGGCCACAGATTAACCAATACCACCAGAGCGCAAATACAAAGCGAAATTTCAGTATTATCGAGATTGAATCACCGGAATATAGTCCAGCTACTTGATTCGTGTGTCGTCGGTACAAAATTTTATGTATTTATGACTCTTGTTCATGGAGGAGAGTTATTTGATAAAATTGTGCAAGAGAATGGAATAGCAGAAGCAGAATCAAAGTATAATTATTCTAACCTTGATTTATTTTTTATCAATTGCTGTTGGCAGTAAAGTATCTTCATGATAACAACATCTGTCATCGAGATTTGAAAGCAGAAAACTTACTCTTAGAAAAGAATGAAAAATATTCAATCTTGGTATTGACTGACTTTGGGATGTCAAAGTGCCTGGCTAATCTTGAATATATGAAAACCAGATGTGGGACATTTACATATCTAGCTCCAGAGGTCTTATTCTCAAACGGTGGATATTCAAAAAGGGTAGACTGCTGGGCTATGGGTGTCTTACTCTATACTAGTACAACTTTAGTAACATAGTGCTTATTGGAATGCTTCCATTTGGGTCTGATGACTCGCCCGACAGTTTAATGAGGAACATCAAATCAGGTGTCATTGATTTCTCGGATAAACGATGGAATTCGATTTCTCCGGACGGTAATATTTTTCTTATTCTAGCGAAAAGCCTCATCAAGCATTTGCTAGTCACTGACCCAGATAAAAGGTACACTGTTGATCAAATTTTTCAACACCGCTGGATTGCACATAGTTTACCAGTACTGCAAAGATTGTATAGTAAAATTATTGAACGAAAATAAATTCCTTCAGTCCCCTTCCCTTTGCTATTTCCCCATTTATTCTTGTACGAGGATCACCACGCGGTGTCATGGCCAAAATAGGCAAAAGGACAACTATAAATCAGTTGAACATTCTCACTATTTGTAAAATGAAAGTCGCTATCTTGGCTGCTGCTGCCTCTGCTTATACTATTAAAGAACCACCACAAGAACCGCAAATTAACATTACTTTCCGTGGTGGTCCAGTAATGTCAGAAGGTGTAAATGTGTACAACATCTTTTACGGAAATTGGCCAGACAGCACCAAAGGTATCATCAAGGACTTTGTGCAAGGCTTGGGTAAATCAGATTGGTGGAAAGTCACTGAACAGTATTATGATGATGACAAACATTTTGTCAACAACAATGTGACTTGGAAAGGCTCATACACTAGTCACTTTTCTGTAGGAAAAAACATCACCACTGATGTTCAATTGGACAATATCATTGAAAGTGCTAGCAAGCATGCACGCTGGGGAAACGATACGAATGGAATTTATGTGTTGTACATTGATCCTGATGTCGCCGTCTCTGGATTGTGCGATTCCTATTGTGGATTCCATTCGATTTCAAACAGCTACAAAAAGTATGCATTGATTGGTGATTCCACTGCCTGTCCTGGTACTCTACCACCAGCGCCAGGTTTGAACGGTACTGCTGGTTGTATGCCAAGGTATTGGAGAAACCACACTGAACCTACCTATTCCGTCAACAAAGATCAAAGAGCTGATGGCTTAATGTCTACTTTGGCCCACGAACTGAGTGAGACCGTATCAGATTTTGCAGGAACTTGGTACGATAATGACGGACAAGAAAATGGAGACAAATGTGCTGGCTACTTTAACAAAGTACAAGGAATCAAGAATGAAGAATACGAAAGTGCCTATAACGTAGACTTTGGAAAACACAGAAAGTTCCTTATTCAATCGATGTGGTCGCCTGTTTCTAACGAATGCTTGTTGTACCCTGGTGAAAAAGTTACTATTGCCCACTCTGAAAAACCCTCTGTGCTCAAGACTGCTTCATTAATTGATGATTCCAAAATTGAGGGTGATCTTTTGGCTTCAATTGCTTCTGGCGGCTCAAGAAAAATCAGTCCCTTATATTAGATAAATTCAAATAAAAATATTCTCTACTATATTACATTTTAAATATTTTCAATGCTGGCATTTGCGCTGTTTGCCGGTAAGGATGATTTTGGATTTGCAAAAAAGACAACTTCTCTATCCAACAATATTCCGTTAGTGCTAGGGATAAATTTATTGACTAGGGTCTTTGAAGATTTGATGGTGTCAATCCTTACTACATTTTTCGGTGAGCTATCAGTAAAGAAAAACTGAGAACTGGTAGGCTCTTTGATATTCATTTCTACTATCGTTTCATCTTGACCAAAATGGCTGATGTATTTTTCTGCCTCGATTCTATCCATTTGATCTTTTCTATCTTGAAGGTAATTTGGGGGTATTTTTGTGCTTGTTGAAGATTCCGTTACTCCAGATGAAGATATTGGATATATAAAGATTAAGTGTATAATTCCCCTAGCATTGAATATTGCAAGTATTGCTGGAGATACCGCCTGGCCGGACAGCACTAGGATTGACGAAGATAATACGCAGAATAATGGTAAAATCATTGCAATATTCAAAGTTTTGAATTCCTCTTGCCTGGGTTTGAATGTTCCGTATATGAATAGTCCAAATGTTACTGTACAGAAGCAAATGCTACAAATTGCAACTCCCAATTCATGGCGTTGTATAAATAAGATTGGAAAGAGCACAGACATTACCATAACGCTATTCTTTACAATTATATCCAGCGTATTGATAAAGCAGCAGATAAATCCATTCAAAAGTACATTCACCAAATACAGGCCAACCAAGTACCTCTGAACGAAAACGGACGGAGAAAATTCCAAAACTATTGAGGCAGCTAATTATTAATTAAAATAGTACCATTTGAAATTATATCCAAGAATATCAAGAATTGAAAGAGAAAAATAAGCTGCTGATTGATTCCCCTAGATATATTTCCTGCATGTAATGAAGCAATTAACGCTATTATGCAAATAATTAGATTTGCAAGTTCCATACGGATTGGCTAACTGTCGGGTTTTTATTTGAATTTGTCAAGTTTCAGGTTCAAAAGAACTTGACAACCCTTTTTGAAAATCGCAAGCCTAAACTCAACCGCAAATCCTCCTGTAGTATTGACGTAGATTAGCGCTTTGAAATTTTATTGAAGTTGCTGCTGGCCGGAAATCGTTTATTTTTTCGTTTAGTTGAGTAATTGTCATACTAGTAAGTCGTTGCTCGGATGACGTGTATCTTAGATATGGGATGACATATCCAAATCTTTATCAAAATGTCGAGTCAGTACGGTTTAGCAGCAGCTACTCTTAATCCTGTACTCTGTATATTACTATTATTGTATGGGATTTTCCTGGGCATGAATTTTGTGATTATTGTGTACAGCATAGGAGTCAAACGGATTCTCCCAAAAGACTTTCTCACTTACGGCCTAATCACAACGAGCTGCATTCTCGGAGGACTCTCTATTTATACATATTTCATCATGACCCTCAATTATGATTGTTCCCTTGGTCGAAAATTGGCATACTCTTTGACTTACATTGGGTTTTTGACCTACGACTTTTATCAAATCAAAGAGATTATTAGAAAAACCAAGGCTACCAAGAAAGAGCGATTGGGATTCCTGGCGCTGTTCTTTGGGAGAGTAGTCTCTCTCGCGTACAATCTATACTACATATCTGGAATCATCGCCAACCCAACTACTTCTGGAGCTTTTATTGGTGCTGGGCCGTGCAAAACACTTGCCACAGATATTATGGTTCACCAAGAACATATATATATCATCTTTATGGAAACTATAATGATTGCCAAAGTTGTTCACTATGCACTATCGCTAGACAGAAGTAAGCACTGGAGAAAGTTTTTCAAAGTGATAGATTTTGAAATTATTACATTCATTATCTATTTGCTTTGTGAAATTATCTATATGGGCTTCTATCTAACCTTTCCTCCAACAGATATCTCGTATTTCAATGTCTTTTATGATCAAGTAATCGAAGCTAATTCTAGGTTTCCATCATTCTATTTATGGCGAACGCAACGTACTTTTCAAATAAAAAGATTGACAAAGCTGCTGAACTGGAAGCCAAGGCGGAAACTAAAAATCCCAAGAGCATTGGAATCAATTCGATTTTTAGTCGAGGGCCAAGACAAAGAAAGTCTGTTGCCCAACCTGAATAAAATGCATTTGCGTATATATCGTTTTTTCGTGAAAAAGTGTGCTGATAATTTTAATATACCTATCTGGTTTCATTCCATCACAAACACGGACAATATTCAGCAGTAGATTCCACAGGGAATTCAAAGATAGGCATCTGCAAAAGCAGATTTGTGGATGAGCAGTCCATCGGCTTAAATCAGGCCAATCAAGACATTCTCATAGCCATTGACAATTTAAATAGGCTGGTAAAATTTAGTGCTCCAGGGAAGACCGAAATCAAGTCTCATTGTGAATCAAACGAGTGACGTGTTCCTCTCTTCCTCCTATGACTAATTTGTATGGGTTAGCAGGAGCTACGCTGAATCCTGTACTATGTACTCTATTAACACTATACGGTACGTTTATCGGAATGAATTTCATCATCATCATATACAGTATTGGAATTAGGAGGATCTTGCCTCGCGAATTCCTAATATATGGACTGATTACGACAACTTTGGTTCTATTAGGTCTGAGTGTGGTTACATATTTCGTGATGACTATCAATTATGATTGTACGTTGGGTAGGAAAGTCTCGTACTCATGCTATTATATAGGATTCCTGACTTACGATTTTTATCAAATCAAAGAAGTATTTAGGAAAACCAAAGCGGGTAAAAATGAACGGATTGTATTCTACTGCTTATTGGCATTGCGAGCTGCTTCCTTGATTTACAATCTCTACTATATTCAAGGGATAATTGCTGATCCAACAACGACAGGTTCATTCATTGGAGCAGGCCCTTGCAAAACGTTGTCAACTGACACAATGGTACACCAGGAGCATATCTATATTATATTCTTTGAATTTGTGATCATTGCCCGAATAGTCAAATATGCATTGTCACTAGATAAGAACAGGAGTTGGAAAAGATTCTATAGAGTGATTGATTTTGAAATCTTGACATTTATGGTTTATCTACTCTGCGAAGTAATTTACATGGCATTTTACTTGACCTTCCCTCCTTCTGACATTTCATACTTTAACGTTTTCTACAATCAAGTAATTGCGTTTAATGATAGATTTCAGTCTTTTTGTTTGCGGTGAATGCAACCAACTTTTCAGCTCAAAAGATTGATAAAGCTGCCGAACTAGAAGCCAAAGCTGGGGATCAAGCCCAGCAAAAATCAGTAACTTCAATGTTTTTTAAGAGTATGTCAAGGAAAAAGAAGACAAGTGAAGCTAAATGAATCTAGAAGAGGAATCAATGCTTTCATGTGAATAAAAATTCGTGTTCGTTTTCTTATCGTGATGTCAGCATTATACGGGTTAGCTCCTGCTACTTTGAATCCAAATTTATGTATTCTGCTTCTACTCTATGGAATATTTATAGGCTCGGATTTCGTGATTTTCATTTACAGCGTAGGGATAAGAAGAATACTTCCAAAGGAATTCCTCGCGTTCGGATTGATTACTACACTCAGTATATTATCAGGATTAATAGTTTCTTCCTATTTTTTGATGACCTTAAACTATGATTGTGTTTTGGGAAGAAAGCTTGCGTATGCCTTTAATTATATTGGATTTCTAGTGTATGACTATTATCAAATGAAGGAAATTATTAGACGCACTAATGCAAGTAAATATGAAATAAGCGGATTTTATCTATTACTTGCTGGTAGAGCTGTGTCGTTGATTTATAATTTGTTTTATATTTCTGGAATAATTGCTGATCCTACAACCACCGGGAATTTTATTGGAGCTGGGCCCTGTAAAACATTAATGACAGATGCAATGGTACATCAAGAGCACATATATATCATATTTATGGAGATAGTGATGCTCAGTAAGGTATTTCATCATGCAATCTACTATGGAAAACATGAAATGGACTGGAAACGTTTTTTCTTCATTGTTGATTTTGAGATTTTCACATTCGTAGCTTACATGATATGTGAGGTTGTGTATATGGCCTTTTACGTTACCTTTCCTCCCACAGATGTGTCCTACTTTAATGTTTTCTATATCCAAGTAATCTCAAGCTAACACAGTTTTCAATTTTCTTGTTCATGGCAAATGCAACCAACTTTTCCAGGAATAAGGCGTTGAAATCAGCAGATATTTCTTCAAAAGATCAAAAATCGTCCAAGAGTAGTGGGATATCTTCAATGTTAAAGTTAAAGAGCAGACAGCCGTTTTCGACTACGAAACGACAGTCTGTGAATAGAGACTAGATTTTTTAATTTTACGAGCGACTATTGACGCGTTATTACTTCCCTTTTTATGAGCAATTTATACGGTCTCGCTCCAGCAACGCTTGACCCTTCGTTATGCGTACTGCTTTTTTTGTACGGGATATTCTTTGGAGCAGATTTTTTCATTTTCACATATTCCTTTGGTTTGCGAAAAATACTGCCGTTCAATTTCCTGATATGCGGCTTGATTACAGCATTTTCAATATTCCTCTCTTTAGGGATTGCAATATATTTTCTAATGACGATCAATTACGACTGTGTATTTGGAAGGAAATTGTTGTACACGTTCAATTACATTGGATATTTATCGTATGATTATTATCAGATAAGAAAGATCATTGAAAGGACAAGGGCAACAAAGTTTGAAGTGATAATATTTGGTTGTTTGTATGCGGGAAGATTAGCTACCATATGCTACAATATGTACTTTATGAGCGGCATTGTGGCCAGTCCTATGACTTCAGGGCCTTTTATTGGTGCTGGGCCATGCAAAACTAAAGTCACAGCCATCATGGTATATCAGGAACATATTTACAATATCATCATGGAATTGATCATGATTTCAAAAATAGTTCAATTCGCGTTCAGTTTAAACTCAAAGAAAACAACATGGAAAAAGATTATACGATATGTGTTTGACTTTGAAATATTTTCATTCATCTACTATCTTTGTTGTGAAGTTCTTTACATGGTGTTTTATCAGCTACTACCGCCCGCGCAAGTGTCGTTCGTGAATGTGTTTTATAATCAAGTAACATTATGCTGATGTCAGGTTTACGTGTTCTTGTTTTTGACTAATGCGACTCATTTCTCCCAAGACAGAGTCAAGAAAGCAGAAAAACTAGGGCTGAAACTGGAGAAACGGAAACCGATTGAGGGTAATGGGCAAGATAGTGAGAAAAGTACTGAAATTGTCAAGCGGACGGTATTGCAGCGATAACTTTAACTATGCACCGGTATTCCGCAACTTTCCAATTGTAAAATAAAATTTCATAGAAAGAATTCGTGATTGGGGCCTAGTTATGTACATTCGGCGACAATATTTTAATTCCTGTCTTCGCGTTTTTTGCATGAGCAGCTTATACGGTCTGGCACCTGCCACACTAGATCCATCACTATGTATCCTCTTGCTCATGTATGGAATATTTTTTGGTATTAATTTCGTAGTAGGATTTTTTTCCGTTGGAATTCGCCATTCACTACCTGCAAATTTTCTGATATGTGGACTAATTACGGTTTTCACACAGCTAATTGTTCGAGGAATCGCTATTTACTTTCTCGTTTATATTAGCTACGACTGTGTAATGGGTAGGAAGTTAATGTATGCTGTCAATTATATTGGATTTCTATCATACGACTACTACCAGATAAAGAAAGTCATCGAGAGAACGAGGCCGCAATATTACGAAATAGTGATATTTATACTGCTATTTCTGGGCAGAATGGCTACACTTACATACAACGTGTATTTTATGAGCGGGATAGTTGTGAATCCATTGACAAGCGGGCCATATGCTGGAGCCGGACCTTGCAATTCTAAAGTAACGACGACGATGGTGTATATGGAGCACTTGTACAATATTGGAATGGAGACTTTAATCATATTACGAGTATTCCTATTCGCTATCAGTTTAAACACAAAAAAGACATCTTGGAAGAAGATTATTCTATACGTATTTGATTTTGAAATGTTTACGTTTGTATACTACCTTTGCTTTGAAATTGCCTACATGATCATTTACAAGATCCTTCCTTCTTCACAGGTTTCATTTGTGAATGCAGTATACAACCAAGTACGACTGATTAACCAAGGTCTATGTATTTCTCTTTTTGGCGAATGCAACACATTTCACGCAAGACAAGATCAAGAAAGCAGTAAAATTGGGTTTGAAGGTTGACAAAAAGTTACCCTTGGCGGAAAAAGGACGGACATCTGATAAATCTACTGATGTTGTAAAAAGAACTGCTGTGAATTGAAGGTCTTTTCGCATCCCTAATCAGATACGATAATATACTACTTTGTCAATTGAGTTTGTAATTACTATAATATTACTACAGATTCCACTCCATAGTCTGAGAACCAGGCAAACTTTGAATATTGAGCCAATATTATTGACAGCATCATTGTACAATATGCAAGATGCAATTTATTCAAATCCGATTCAATGGCAGAGCCATTTTCAACTAGGAGAGGTGCAACTTATAGCACTACAACAGTAACTTCGTAAATGAATTCTACATGGTTTACATGGAGTATTATCACTAGTACGACTCCCCAACAATTTTCGCGTATCTATGCCCAATTTGTACGGTTTAGCGCTAGCAACTTTAGATCCGACATCCTGTATACTACTTTTGCTTTATGGGATATTTTTTGGATGCACATTCATAGTAATCACATACACACTTGGAATTCGAAGTTCGCTCCCAAGACACTTTTTGTTGTGCGGAATGATTACAGCTCTATCACAAATAATAGCGCGTATAACTGCCATTTTCTTTTTGATTACCCTCAATTACGATTGTGTTCTTGGCAGAAAGTTGATGTATAGCTCTTTTGATATTGGGTTTTTGGCCTACGACTATTATCAAATCAAAAAGATTGTAGAGCGTACGAGACCAACGAAATTTGAAATAGGTATATTCGTCTGTCTATTCATTGGAAGGATTATTACGCTATGCACTAGTCTATATTACACCACAGGTGTAATTGTAAATCCAATGAAAAGCGGCCTTATGTTGGCGCTGGGTCATGTCAATCAAAAGTGTCAAGCACTATGGTTTACATAGAGCACTTGTACAACATTGGCGTAGAGCTAATTCTAATTTTAAAGGTACTTCATTTTGCACAAAGTTTGAATTCAAAGAAAACTGCCTGGACCAAAATCGTGTTGTACGTGTTTGATTTTGAAATGTTTTCCTTCGTATATTATCTCTTTTGCGAGATTGCATACTTAATCATTTACAAATACATGCCATCGGAACAGGTATCTCTCGTTAATGTGTTCTACAATCAGGTTTTTCTTGTCTAAATTAGATCTATGTGTTTTTGTTTTTGGCGAATGCAACCCACTATTTTCATGATAGAGTAGAGAAGGCTACAAAGCTCGGATTAAAGTTGGAGAAGAAAAGGGATGCTGCAGCTATTCCACTCGACAGAAGCACTCAAATAGTAAAGATATCTCACATTGAAGCACGAGAAGCTGCTTTGTAACATTGAATCGCGGTCATCATGATTTCCCCACGAGAGAAACGATTTGAAATGCAAGACGTGTCAATTGAGCTGGTTATTGAAATAAATTCATCCTAATTCCAAAATCCATCATCGAGAATTCACAAGTACTATCCGAAATATAGATGGCGTGTGGTCGATTGCGTAATTTTAGTAATAGTTTGTATGACATTTCCGATATGTCATTGAAATTTTACTTTTAAAGCGTCTTGTAATGACAAATTTATACGGCCTTGCCCCTGCAACCCTTAATCCTTCGCTGTGTGTGCTTTTGCTTATGTACGGGATATTCTTGGGATGTGATTTCATGGTCTGCAGTTTCACGTACGGTATCAGGAAATCTTTGCCGGTTAATTTCCTCGTATGTGGTATAATCACAGTGTTCTCCCAATTTATTGTCAGGGGAATTGCAATTTACTTTTTAGTAACAATCAATTATGACTGTGTATTTGGCCGGAAACTGATGTACATATTTAACTACATAGGGTTTCTTGCGTATGATTATTATCAAATCAAGAAAATTATTCAACGAACGAGGCCTAGCAAATATGAAATCTGGGGATTCATATTACTCTTCATTGGTCGAATGGCTACCTTGGTCTATTGTGTGTATTATATGAATGGTGGCATCGCAAACGCGGTTACTTTAGGGCCATTTGCAGGTGCAGGTTCATGCGAAACCAAAGTTACACCCACTATGGTGTATGTGGAGCATATATATAACATCGGAATGGAGTTTTTAATGATACTCAAAATTTTCCACTTTGCCTACAGTCTGAATAACAAGAAAACAAACTGGAAAAAGATCGTACGGCATGTGTTCGACTTTGAGATGTTCTCATTCGTCTACTACTTTTGCTGCGAAATTGCCTATATGATCATCTACAAAACTTTGAATTCCTCAAGCGTTTCCTTTGTAAACTCTTGCTACAACCAAGTAACGACACTTTAATTCAGGTCTACGTGTTTTTGTTTTTGTTTAACGCTACTGAATTCTCTCGTGACAAAATTAAACAAGCTACTAAATTGGGGTTAAAAGTAGAAACGAGATATCAAAAAGGACGGTCCACTTCAGATAAAAGCTCTGCTGTCAAAGAATCAGTTGTGAGTTAACGGAGGTAATAAAGGTGTGTTTATATGTCGTTTAGTTTTGACCATTTTCTGTACCGACGTACGCGTTCTACCTCAAATGACAAACTTGTACGGTGTAGCTTCAGCAACATTGACTCCATCTCTCTGCCTGCAATTGCTATTATATTCGTTATTTTTTGGATGCGATTTCTTGATATTTACCTTTACGTATGGAATTCGAAAAACCCTGCCAAAGAATTTCTTGGCATGTGGGTTGATTACAGGAATCGCACAGTTGGTAACGAGAGTGTTGGTACTATATTTCATTATCACTATCAGTTATGATTGCGTTTTAGGAAGGAAATTGATTTACTTGCTAAATTATATTTCCTTTCTAGCATATGACTATTATCAGATTCAACGCATTATCGAACGCACAAGACCAACAAAGTATGAAGTATGGTTGTTTTGGCTGCTGTTACTTGGAAGGGTAGGCACATTGGGATACTGTCTATACTATATTAGCGGAGAAGTGACCAATCCAGTTACTACCGGCATATATGCGGGTGCTGGCCCATGTGCTACTAAATCAACAGCTACTATGGTTTATGTGGAGCATATTTACAATATCGCGATGGAATTCATTATGATTGGCAAAATATTCCAGTTTGCATTCAGTTTGAATTCCAAAAAATCTTCTTGGACAAAGATTGTTCAGTACGTCTTTGACTTTGAAATCTATTCCTTCATCTATTATCTGCTGTGTGAAATTGCTTACATGGTGATTTACAAGACTATGGCATCATCATCCGTTTCGCTTGTCAATACTTTCTATAATCAGGTTTGTTTGAATTAATATCAGATTTACGTGTTCCTCTTTCTGGCCAATGCTACCCATTTCTCTGGCGATAAGATTGCCAAGGCGGCTAAATTAGGATTAAAGGTCGATGAGTATAGGAAAGAAAAAGGAAGATCAACGTCAGACAAGAGCAGAGAAACCGGAAAGAAAGGAGAATAGTTGTAGTTGCCCCCGTAGTTGGCCATCAATCCAACATCTTCTATTCCCGGCTCGGCTTAAGCTCTGAATAAAATGCCAACATTAATTGGACTGCTTCAGTAATATTTATTCAAAATCTTTTCATTTTCTTGTGAAAAATGACCACACCAGAAAATCTTGAAATTGCTTTGAGGTCGCTCGTCACCTCAAGAGAAGCAGGAATTTTGATAGGAAAGGGAGGCCAGTCAGTTTCCAATATCAGGGAAGAAACAGATGTTAAAATTGGTGTCAATAAGATGCTTCCAGGAGTAAACGAACGCATAGTTACAGTAAATGGCAGTCTGGAAAACGTTGCTAAAGTATTTGATATTAACCATAGGCATATGCTCTAATAAATAAGCTGCTCGTTGAAAATAGCAGAGAAGGATCTATCGTTACAAGATTGCTTATTGCCCATCAGCTCGCTGGATCAATCATTGGAAAAGGAGGTATAAAAATTAAGCAAGCTCAAGAAATCTCTGGTATTTTTTTCGTAATATAGACGCCAAAATTGTTATTTCCAAGGATATGCTGCCGCAATCAACTGAGCGCGTAGTTGAAATAGTTGGTTCTAGTGATGCTGTAAAAACTGCAATTATAGAAATTGGAAAAAATATGAGCGAAGATTTAGAAAGTGCACAAGGTGTTATTCTTTATGATACTCAGCATGCAAAGAGAGCTAACAGTTCAAACTTGGCATTCTCTTATACATCATCTTTGCACCATCCCAGCAAATCGGACTCAAAAAAGAGGAAACCCGTACCTAAATCGGAAAGGAGTGAAGAAGATCCTGATGCAAAGTCCGAAACGATTTCTGTTGCTGCCGAATTGGTAGGAAGTATTATTGGCCCAGGTGGCGCAGTTATTAATGATATTAGAGCTACTACTGGGGCAAAAATTCATATTGCTGCTTTGGAAAAGAATAAGACTACTAGAAACGTAATCATTTCCGGAAGTCCTTCAGTAATTGAAAGCGCTTTGAACCTAATAAATCAGCACTTGGACGCAGAAAGGAAGAAGAATGAGGGGAAAGAAGACAAAACAGAAGTTAAATCTGAATAAAGCAAATATTGCATAATTGAAGTTGAATGTTTGTTGCTCGCTGTCGTTCCCTTTTGGGACAGGCGAAATTTTGATCGGGGCGCAAAACAAAAAGGGAACGAAAGGAAAAGTTGCCCACTTATGCTTGATACTGTTTGGCTTTTTAAAGTGATTCCGTTAAAGTACTACATAACTTTATTTTCGCAGTTGTTAGGAGTTGCAGGCTCGGTAATATTCCTGAAGGTAATTCTTGTTGACAGTAGAGAAAAAAGCAGTACTACATTAGAAATACGTTCTTTGGCCAGCTCGTTAAATCGATGGTTATTTTTGACTTGATGAATATCAGTACTTGTTATTAATCCAGTATCGACTATGGCCCTGTGGCCCTTGGTGGTTTACAATAGACTTATAGACTCGGAAGCAATTGGACCTTTCATACCTACACAAATACTGGACATTCTAAACGCAGTATTCGGAAATATTGAAGAGTTTTTCCAGGCGTCTTCCTTGATTCTGTCATTCGGAATTGCTGCAATCACATACTACATCGTATGCAGAGGCGGAAATACAGTCAACATCAACATGAAAGTAATATTTATCGCAATATTTACAACTGCAATTGTGTATTCAAGCATTCGGTTTGTTTTTGAAATCCATTCAACAATATACAAACTGTAAGTTACAATTAATCATAGTTCTGATGGATTCAACACATATTTGGATTTTGCTTTTGTTTGGGCAGCCACTATTCCGCTCTCATTTTGCTATTTTGCTTCCTATTTACAGCTTAGACATCAAATAAGTCAAAGAGTGGTTTCAAGCTCCAGGGCACAGGAAGCAATACAAAATATCATGATTAAACTGATACAGTCGCTCAATATTTCGAATGTAATAATCTGGACACCGTTAATGGCATTTAGCTTGTTGTGTGCGTACCAGAAATTCTACGAAGTACGCTTGGGTTTAACCGAACCTACATTATTCATCTTGAGAATATCATCAGGAACTAGAGGGTTCATCCATTATATTGTATTGTATGTTCTGTTCAAGGATACGCAAATTTACGATTTTGAATACACACCGGTGGAGGCTTCACCATTAGTTGAAGATGTGTCAGTGGATCAGCGGTCTTTTGTAGCATCAGCTCGATATGGAGCAGTTGACAGAGTAAATATAGACGACAATTCTGGAATAATCGGAAACAACCTTGGACTATTATCAAACGAACAGCCCGTCCAAATCTCGTCTTCCTTGTCTCTTGGAAACTCATTCACTTTAGGTGCTTCCCCATAGTAGATACAAAAAAAGTAAATATACCAAGTTTTAGTTTATTACATTTAAAAGGGCGGCCTTTCTTTTCCAATGCTCAGCTTCCGCATCATCTTTAATTAAATCAAAAGTAGTGTAATAATAAGCTACTTTCTCGCAGGCTCCCGCTACTTTAAAAGCAGCAGCAGAATGGAAATACCGGAAAGCTTCTAGCTTGTTGTTTTCAATTTCAAACAACAACCCCAGATGATATAGTGCAGTTGGAAAGGAAGCTTGGGTCCATGCGTTAAGCAAGTAGGCTTTTGCTTTTGTTGAATCTTTTCTTGTTCCAAAACCGTAAAGATAGCACATGCCTAGATAATGCTGGGCTTCAGGCAGGGCTTTCTAGATTAAAAATTATTACTGCACTGGTAAATAGTTGAAAAGCAGTTGAATAATCTGGACATTCAGCGTAAAACAAATGTTGTGCTCGCAAGTAGTAGTCTCGTAGTTTCATTTCTGGCTCAGGAATTGAATTTGATGCAAAGACGCTTTCCACGTATGCGGATGCTTTTACGCTTACATTTTCTAATAAAAGACGGAGTTTATCGTCTTCAGAAGTGGTTGAAGAATCATCACTGTATTTGTCCATTTCAGTTCGAACATGTCTTCTAAGACTGCCTTCAAAGTTGATGCCTAGCTGCAGAGAATTTGATGACATGATCAGTTTTGCTATCAGTTCTTCAATGGTTCGTTTATTTTTCCTTGAATGCAAGATTTTCCTGATAATAGTTGATGAAAGATAATCAATCGCAAGAGTTCGCATTCCCAATATAACGTGCAGGTGGAATTCCAAGCTCTTTTGAAAGTGCTCAGTGTCATAATAATTCGGGTATTTTTCTAAATTTAATTGCAATTTCTTGATTGGAATTATTTGCAGGTTGAGAATTTCAACAACTGGAGTCAAAATTTTGCTGTTATCGCTGTGCGCTACTAATTCTATTATATTTTGAAGGATAGTTGAAATGATTCTACTGCTAGTCACTGCCATTTAATTTTTCTAAAAGAAGTTTTCCGAGAAATTCCTTCATTTACAATTGCCGTTAACCATAGAAAATCCTAGAGGCATACATTACGCTGCGGGACTTTTATCCGAGAATGATATTTATGTGAAAAGAATTCTATTTTCTTTGAGAAGATCCCACAAAGGCGAGTCATTCTAGACCTGTTTGTATTTTCGGTGTTTTCTTTGTGTCGACTCAATCGTCAGGAAAATGACCCGAGAAAAATAATCAGTAGCAACTGGATATACTTTAAGGTCGCGAATTCCAGTCAGCATTAATTCTCTCTTGGCTACAACTTTATATGCGGTCTCTTTATCGGCTGCTGCTAACATCCAATTTAAATTATAGATAGGTGCTTCAAAAGCTCCAAATTATCAAGCTGGACTGCCAGAATGGCCCTATTATGCACTGGTAATATATTCTCCTATTCCTACAATTCTCAGCTGTTTGTGTATCCCATAGGAATAGTTGTAGATGATTTCGTTCAAGATCATCCCCAACTATAGAAGCTAGAGTGGAACAGCATTTAAATTTATATCTAATTGGATGTTATGGCTCCGCCTCGATTCTCTGGTTTGTAAGATATCCGGCCAACTTGGAGGACGTAATAATACAATCTTACTTTGGAAGGACATGCTAACCCCTGGTCATTCTCCTATTTCGGTATTAAATTTGGAATTTAATCCAATATTAATCAAGTCAAATGATCGTGCACTTTCTCCACCAAGCCTAATCTCAAAATATGGTCTTGCTCTTACTTGCACTCGCAGTACAATCGAAACCATTCTCGGTAAAGCTGCACAAAGCACCACATACTCAGGACTCCTTGGATTCATTCTTTTCACAAGTTGCTTTAATATCAAAGTCAAATCAAGAATACTATTATGCAAACCACCGACAAATTGCTATTTCGGGAACCTCTGGTGCTGAGCATGGCGTACCACTCACTGATTTTATGAACGCACAGTATTTTGGTGAAATTTCATTAGGTAGTAAATGATCTAACGATAGGTAAACCTCCGCAGACATTTAAGGTCGTATTTGACACAGGTTAGTACCAATTAACATAGGGTCATCAAACTTGTGGGTTCCATCAACAAGATGCAGCGACATTGCGTGTTGGTTGCACTCGCGATACGATGCTTCCAAATCATCCACTCATGTTAACAATGGAACCAAATTCGCAATTCAATACGGAACTGGTGCTTTAGAAGGAGTAATTTCTCAAGACACCCTGACTGTTGGCGATTTAGAAATTGAGGAGCAAGGGTTTGCTGAATCTACCAAAGAACCTGGATTGACGTTTGCTGTCGGGCGCTTCGATGGTATCCTTGGTTTAGGCTATGATACAATTGCCGTTACTGGTGCAGTTCCGCCATTCTACAAGATGGTTCAGCAACAGCTTCTTGATGAACCCCTTTTTGGAGTTTATATGGGTGATGCCAACCAAGGCGACGAAGGAGGTGAAATCACTTTTGGTGCAGTGAACCATGAGCACTACACTGGTTCAGTTGTCTGGGCTCCTATCACACGCAAAGCTTACTGGGAGGGTATGTTTAATTTAATGCTAGTTACTATGGATGCTGTTAAATTGGGTGGCAAGAAATTCAATGTAAAGGCTACAAAGGCTGCTATTGACACTGGGTCCTCACTTTTTGCCGTGCCAACTGCCGACGCCGATGCTAGTAAGTGCATATTAACAATAGTTAACGTGGCAATTGGTGCTAAAAAGTCCTGGAATGGCCAATATACAGTAGATTGTTCCACTCTTTCCAAATTACCAGATTTGACACTGAGCTTTGCTGGAAAGGAATTCACTTTGTCCGGAAAGGACTATGTATTGCAAGTGGGAGAAGGAAGCAATGAATCATGCGTTTCTGGATTCGTTGGATTAGAAATCCCTCCACCAGCTGGCCCACTTTGGATTGTTGGTAAGTAAGGTTTGAAAATAGGCGACGTTTTCTTGCGTAAATACTACACCATCTACGACTTGGGTAACAACAGAGTCGGATTTGCCAAAGCGAAATAAGCTGATTGAAAAATAAAGTTTTCGTTTTTTAACTTTTTCAATTTCACCCTTTCTCCAACGCGTCAAATAAAGTAGATTCAAATGAACAAGTATCGAATCGTCAAACAACTGGGAGATGGTTCGTTCGGCACAGTACTGCAAGCTGATAACCTGGAAACTAACGAAAAAGTAAATTCAAATTTATTCAGGTTGCGATAAAGAAAATGAAGAAGAAATACTATTCTTGGAACGAATGTTTAAATTTAAGAGAAGTCAAGGTTCAGGAATTGCTAATTTTCAGTCGTTAAAGAAAATCAACAACCATAAAAATATTATTCGCCTAAAAGAAGTTATTAGGGAAAACGACGAGCTCCATTTTGTGTTCGAATTTGCTGATGGAAACCTGTATCAAAAATCAAAGGAAAGGAATGGAGCACCTTTCCCATTGGCAGATGTCAAACGTTACACGTAATTTATTACTAAATAAGATTTGAGGTTCTCCAAGGTTTAGCGTACATGCATAAGCATGGATTCTTTCATAGAGATATGAAGCCTGGTATTTATCGCTAATATAGAAAATCTGTTGCTGGTGAAAGATACGATAAAAATTGCAGATTTTGGATTAGCGAGAGAAACTAGAAGTTTACCTCCTTATACAGAATACGTGAGTACCAGATGGTTCAGAATTGCTAACAAATAGGTATAGAGCTCCAGAAGTTTTACTGCGATCTACTACTTATTCATCTCCGATAGATATATGGGCTGTTGGAGCAATCATTGCTGAATTATTTAATTTACAACCATTGTTCCCCGGATCTTCAGAAATTGACGAGATCCATAGGATATGTTCGGTTTGTGGTCCTCCATTAGCTGATATGGGTGAAATGAACAATTCCCAAAGACCCCAAAATATTACATCAACGTCTTCACAAAGAGGAGGATTTAATATCGCTTACTATAATAGTACTTCAATTGCAAATAGACCGTCAAGAGATATGTTTTACGCTGGAGGAATCTGGCCAGAAGGGTTAAGGCTTGCATCCCAAATGGGTTTCAAATTTCCACCCGGAAGTTCGGTCCCAATTGCATATTTGGTTCCTTCCGCACCTGATGATGCTATTCAACTTGTCGCAGATATGCTAATCTATGATCCTCACAAAAGACCGACCGCATCAGAATCATTACGTCATCCATGGTTTGCAGAGCTGCTGACAGACTCCAGCTCGCCGTTGGCTGAGGAGACTAATCAATTTGGACTGAGTGGAGTTGAAGAAAAAAAAACAGCTGCCGAGGCACATAAAATTCCGCCGTTCAAAGTGGATAATGAAATCGAGCATCGATATGAGGATAAGGCAGCTCTGGAATTGGAAAATCAGATATTGAACGCTAAAGGACGCGCCAATCCACATATAGATCATACAAAGGGATACTCTTATCCTCCAATTCATGAAGTATCACTACATAAAGAGAGCAAAAGCTTCCACGACTCTTCTAAATATCTACACAATACATCCAGTCAGAATATTCAAAACATGGGTTACAAGCAGCAAACAGTGCTGCCACAGTTAAGAAAATCGGTAACACATGAGCATTCAGAAGGTCGCCTAAGCAATGCGAATTCAAACCCTTATCAAGTAACTGATTATTAATTAAGAATTATGATCAACCAGCTGCTATTCGCAAGAAATCTATTGGTACTGGACAAGTTCTCGAAAGCAAATATGCAAAAAGTCCACCGCCAAAGAAAGCATTTTTCACAGACTTTTTCAAGCGAGATAGCTCTACAAATAGAAACCCAGAGTTGAGAGTCCAAGGTTTGTTGTGGCTAATTGCAGGATCTCAAGTTCGCTCGCCAACCAAGCCTCAGCCTTCCTCGTTGATGTATGATACCCAAAGAGCTGCAGCAGCGCCAATACTGTCTCCTTATCAGTATAGCAGCCAAAAGAAAAGATCCGTTGTCGTTCCTCCGCTATTACCTAACTTAACGAATCCATTCCAACCAAGGAAAGTGTCTATGGGCTCACAAGAATTCAAAAGTGGGTTAGATCCTGTTAGTAATCAATACAACTTACCACCTATAAATACAAATAATATGAAAAAGAGAATATCTGATTCCAAGTCTGTTACAAGACGATCCAACAGAACTTTATTTGGAATTCAGTAATTTTTAGTATGTTGTAGTAGTAATATTGAATAATATATTAATGTAATTACCAATTTTATTATTTAATATTATTTATTCGTCTCTACTGAATTGACTGACTCTGAGAAACTTTTGCTGTTGATGGTAACTGGGGCACGCTGAGAGAATCCCCAAAACTTTGGTTTTGACATTGGAATTTCTTCCTCGATTTCAAATGACCTGTCAAACGAAAACATCAAGGCAATTAAATGTAAAGCACCTACAATAAGATTGGGAGTACCTTTGGTTGGACCAAATACACTTTGAAGAAAACCTCCCAGTTGAGAGACAAAGGTATTGTTGTGGTTGTTCAATATGAACAAGACGATTTGAAGATACCAGAATGCCATATTTGACACTGTCAATGCCAGGATGGTTTTAAGTAGGATAATCTTTAAAGTTCCGTCTTTTTCATCTAAAGTTAGCAAGATCTTACTTTGGTAGTCAAATTCCACCATTTTGTTTAGTTTGATCATGGTATAAATAAAACAGTACGTCATCCCTATTAAAGGTAGGATTGAAATGAGTGTCTGTGGTATTGCATAAGATTGGCGGTCTTGATGGTCAACATCAAGCTGGGAGAGCGGCACATACAAGAACAACAAGACACTGTCAATTAGCGGTATAATTGAGCTAGCCAGTATTATTTTTGGAATGTTCAACATTTTAGCGCTACCATTACAAACGACAACGTAGAATGAAATCATTGAAATTGCCAAAGCCATGTACAATGAAAGGAACAGTAAAAAGTATCCGGCTGATTGTAACACTATTAGTGCGATTTTCAATGCTTTGTATTCTTCACCAGGCATTTGAATTGAACCATTATCACAACCGTTGACAATAATCAAGAATGGTAGGGTGGTGGGCCAAAGCACTACATTAGCAAATAGATACATCCTGATAGCAAATCCGAAACTGCAACGGATAGCACAAGAATCCCAAACTGCGTCCCGCCCATAAAGTATGAATGCCTATTTGCTATTATGTAGATTGAACAAACAATTGAAATTAGCGATATTATTGAACTTAATAAATCTTCTACGCTGAAAACAGCCATTGTATTCTATGAGAGGTCTGAGGAATTTTCTTTTGAAAAGTGGTGCGGGCATCCCTGCACGTTTTAGTCAATCAGCCGTATTTGAGAGTAGGCGAGCAAAATTCATCCCATTTAGATCTATTTGATAGCCTGCTGTAAGACTTGTCTTTGAGCTGGGACAGTGAATTAGCCATCTTGACTGAGCGTTTTTGATAAAGTTGCCGCCTAAACTTTGCAAAAATGCAACTCACACAATTTGTATTTCCTCAAATTTGGAATAGCTGGAGCAACGCATACCTGACCACCACACTGAATCCGTCAAATCCAACCCCTACATTATTCCATTCTGCATTTGAAGATAATTCTCCAGTTTTAATTGGAATGATGGAAGCCTTCAGATTCGGAACAATATTTAGAGGATTTTTAAAAAATAATAGGATATCAATTGGAACCCCGGATGGAAGAATGTTGCTAAATTATAAAATGAAGTTTCCGTACCATGAAACAGTTGTTTATTCAGGGTTAGATGAAGCATCGTCATTTGCAATCATTCAAAACATTGAATACACTAACGGAGATCGTACGATTGCTTACAAAGTGTCATTTTATGATATCAAACATAACCCGATTCCTCTATTCTGCTTTGGATGCACCCAAGGCACAGGGATGCTCATCTTTTTGGGCGATCATACCAATGGGGTCTTGGTAGGTAGAATGAGACAGTATCAAGGGCTAGAGATCTGTGCCGGTATGGACCCAGTCCTTATCTTGCTGATAGTACATCTATACTACCATACAGTCAGGATACGCATGTCAAATTAAATTAATAAATAAGATTATATTAGTCATTATTGGTAATCGTTGGAATATGATACAGTCTGAAGATGGAAATCCTGATAATTGCGTTTGGATACTTCTGGCTCCTCGTTGGCGGTTGGATAAGTAATCGATTCTTTGGATCCAAATTCAAACCGTTCAATGTTTGAAAACGAATTGCTAGTTTCGATTTTCTTCTTTGGCAAGCTGGTAGTAGCTGATAAGGATAACATATGTATAAAGCTCTTGAGGGGGAGAATTATCTTTAGGGCTACTTTGATTTCAAAGTTTTTTAGAGTGTATTCAACAAGCGACAATGTAGTAACAGGTAACCAGTACACAAGGTTGGATACAGTAATGATCTTGACGGCATTCAGCATTATTGTCAAAATCTTTACAGTCGAATTTTGGCGTTGACTATCACTGTTTGATTTGAAATTCCTTCTCCTCTTGATGCTGACATGTAGTTGGATCCAAGTGCTAATGAAGCAAACGGAAAAGGTCGACAAGCCGGTTAACTTAATGGCCAATTTAAGAATATCATAAAAAGTCCCTACACTATGGCAGTCTTTGTAGCCCTGCTGTATTATCTGTGTGATATCTATAATGTAAAATGGGATATTTGATCCAATGGGTATTAATAAAGCTGCGACAAGGATTTTCCTCCAGTTGATGCTTTCCGCACTTCCCGCAAGAAAGACAATGTTCCAGGATATAATTCCAAGTGCTGCAGAGATATATAATGATGACACAAGACTTAGCGACCCTATGTATTCAATTGTGACTCTGAGTGCCTGTATTGAATGAAGATTTCCAGAGGCCTCAATAACAGCTTCAATTAGAATACAAAGAGCATTTCCAAAATCAAACAAGATCATTGCGAACAACAACTGTCCAAAATCTGTCTTTGTGATTGAATAATTCTGTCGATTCTACATAAGTTTGGTCGTACCTTATACACCACTGCGTAACCGATTATGCCCAGTATGGCGGATGTGATTATGAGTAGAAAATCTGTAAGTGAGAACGAATGGTTGGTAAAGCAGTAATCATGCATTTGAAAGTCAAGAATAATTACTGGTGCGGGGTTTTTTTCTGGGTGTTGCCTTCTATATTTGGCGAATAAACGAGACTCAAAGAAGCAATCCACTGAGCATCATGGATCTTTTCCCGTCAATGACAGTCTTTCAATTGCATAAAATAGCGCTGCATCATAGGAATTGCCAAATTCAGGTGAAATTATAATGTTTATTAAGTCTATCAATTTACAGAGAGTTCCAAGAGTTGTCGGAATCACCCAAACTAATCTTGTTCATATTCATTGTCTTTGGCTTGAATTCTTGAATAATTTCTTGTATATCGGATGGAAGTGAGGTCTCAGACTCGCCAAGAGTGATCTTTTGAGGTGGTGGAACGGCGGGCGCTGGTTTCTTTAAATGTAACACCAAAGAGTCGATATCATCCTTTTCAGGCTTGTGCTGAATGGATTTTGGAAGTTTCTTTTCTTCTTCATCTCTAAATACGTAACACAAAGAGAGATAGTGCACCAAACCCTTTGACTGAACAGTTATGCCAGGCAATAACATGAGGTAGCCCATTGTAGTACTATCTGAAATCACAACATTGATTAACCAAACAAATGTAAGAGGTCCCCACGCAATCAGATTGGAAACAGTTAAGGTCTGGATTATTTTCATCATGATAGTATTTGCATATTCCTTTTCAGAAATTCGGATATTCATAAATCTAACAGCTTGTTGATATCTAGTTCGCTGCTTCAACTTGACCAGTGTGACAACATACAAAATTGCGCTCAGCCATATTGGCGCTCCAATTAAGGTATATAGCAAAAATGTCCTGAACATGGCGATGCTCGGCGAATCACTAAATTTAAAAACTTTGCTTACGAGTCGTCGTTCATGGAATGGTATACAAATGGGAAAACATAGTAGTACAATACCGAATGGATGGTAGGGAACACTAAACTAACGCTTAGTATAACTTTCCAATTCACCATTTGTGCGCTTCCGAGCATGAATACAATGTAAAATGAAATCAAAGCAATTGACATTCCAAGGTATAATGAGGTGTAAGTCACAATACTTCCGAGTGCTAGCGTTGTATTCCAAATGAATTGTGATAAAAATGTGCTGTTCTGCGAGTAAAATATTGGTAACTGGGCAAGTATGAATGCTGAAATGAAGAATATATAGTACAGTAGGTCACAGTAAGAAACCAGTAAAATGATATTCCCAAAGTCTGTGTTTGAAATATGGTATCTTAATTTGTTCTGTTGTTACATACAAGCTACCTTAATCAGCAAAATCGATCCTGTCATTCCTAGTAAAGTCGCTACTACAACAATGATAGATTCGTATTGCGAAAAGTGCAGGTTGAATGCAGCCGATATCTCAACCCAACCCAATGGTATTTGCTGTTCTGCTGTGGTCATTTGAAATTGGGGAAAGAAGTTGGTTTCAACTCGTCTCATGACGGATTTGGTCATATGTTCAGAGTTTCAAGGGAACTGAAAAAATCGAAAACAGAAAATCGGTAGTACCAAGCTCAGTCGATCGATTTACTTTTGTGGCTATCAATTATACTGTAGATGCTGGTCATGCTGTACTACCGGGTTCAATTTTATCACTTCCCACTGTTATCTGGTGGTCAAGTAAACATAACCAATGGCAGTACTTTTTCACCTGAAACATTTCTGCGAAGGTGGAATAAATGATTTCCTGCTCAATAAGATAATATTACTTGCCGTAACTCTTCTCTGTTGAAAATCTACAATTTATTACAGTACGATGCCATGCCTTTTTACAAACGATTCTGTCCCTTCCAAAGTATTGAACAACTTTTTATGGTGATTAATAAGCTGAACGCAGAACCCTGGGTTGGGCCTAATCTTTTTCCGTACCGAAACCACTGTTTGAAAAGCTTGATCTAAAGTAATATTCTGACTTTCCATTAGATAAGCAATTAATAGTGTTGATGATCTTGATATGCCTGCATGGCAGTGAAATAAAACACGACATTCTGCATTTGACCGAGCTTGATTTACAAACGAAACTACTTGATCCAGATGAAGAGTAATGTTTGCATTAGGATTATCAGGTATATTTACACGCTTGTAAAGAGGGATCTTGAACTCGCTAATGACTGTTTTCAAATTAATCGGGTCTGTTTTGAGTTTGAGTCCAGAAACAGCCGATTCTACCCCATTTTCGAATACATTTTCAGATTGGCATGCGTTTACAATATGTGTGATTTTATAATGATGAATAACTCTGGGATTCATTGCCTGTTCTGCATTTCCTAGGTAAACCCCTGGTATAATTTCGTCAAGCGGATCAAATGTATTTGATTCAATAGCTCGTTTAAGAAATATCATTGTCATTACTTTTGACACAACGTCTGTCATTCCATTTCTGCTGCTATTTGTCATTGCAAAAAAATTTCCATCCAATCACAAAATCATAATGGCAGGAGGACAACACTTACCAGTTACAGGACCGTTTATACCACCTAAAGTTAAAGGAAGAGGATTTTCCATCTTTCTAGGTGCTATCTTCTGGAGTTTTATGGGATATAGAATTTACAAGGACGGAGGTCACCACTTTGTATTTGTATTGCTAATTCTAGTTACATAAGCATGACTGGGAACACCCAAGAGTGATTGAACATTTGGAAAAGGTTGACAAGAAATATGGAACAAGGTACGCTTTGGATAATATGCATCACCATTAAAACTGCTTTTATTCGTTATTCAATTTTGGTTTCTTCAAAATTTTAGTTTCCTCTTGAGCTTTACGGAGAGCGAGTCTTGTTTTTGGAACAGGAATTGATCTTTTTGGAAGTTTGGATTCAGAATTTACACGGGAATGAGGAATATTTGTGTTTGAGTTTTCCTTGGCCTCCTCAACTTCACTACTAATAGATGCTTGTTTCGAATCATCAGAAATACCATTAGGTATTTGTTCCAAGGAAACGGCATCAGCAACAGTTTCGTCAATTGTTGGTTTTGGGGTTAGCTGATCAGCAAGACTGTTTACATCAGTTTCGGCTGCAGAAATGCTTGCTGAGATTTCAGCATGTTTGCGTTTCTTTAGCTCGATATCCTCCAGCAAGCTCTTGAGCTTATTTTGAGCGCTAGTGATTTCTTCATTGATTGACTCTAGCGTACTAGAGTGGCAATCAACTTCGATCCTGGCAGACATTAATTTACTTCGTGATTCTTCGATCTTAATCTGGATATCATTGATTTCCTTATCCTTCTGCTGAATTTCAAGATCCATCTCTTGTAATTCAATTTGCTGACTCTGGTGTTGTTCGGTTAACCCGCCCAATTGCATTTGCTTGGCTGATAGTTTTTCTTTCATTTCTGAAACACTTGCAAGGTGCTGCTGATGTTTTCCATCCAACTCTTTCAAGTCATTTTCCAGTGAAAGTAGTTCTTCCGAAGCAGACTGGTTGGCTGAAGACTTTTCAGCCAATTCTGAACTAACAGCTTGCAGTTTCATTTTTTTCGTTTCAATATCAAATTGAAGTGAAATAATATCTGATTGCATTTGCTCAATGTCGTTTTTAATATTGGAACTAATGTCATTCTTTTGGTTGAAAGAATTTGTGATTAACTCTAATCTGGTCAGTTTTGGTTGAAGAGTTACCATCAAATCGTCCAACTGCTTCTCTTTCTCTGCCAATTCTTGGTCAATCACTGCTGCTTTTTCTTTGGATGTGCTGATTTGGACTGTTAACTGTTTTACCTTTTCCAAATTTAACAAATGTTGCTGTTTTTCTTGGTCCATTTTATGCAACTCAACTTCTGCTTCGCGAATGCTCTCCTTTAGTAATTCAAGATTATTTTGGTTGGTCATTTTCATTTCGGTAATCTGAGAGAGTTCTACTTTGTATTTTTGAATTTCGGAGGTGACAAACTCAAAATCCTTGCGAGTCTCTTCAAGAAGAAGTGCTTTGCTAGATGCGGTATTTCTTAGTTGTTCCAAACTATTTTCGTAATCTACCATCTGCGATTGCATTAAAGCAATATTCTCTTGCACAGCTGAGGTTTCACGCACAATATCATCCAAATGAGATTGAATTTTAGCTTGATTTTCGTGTAAAACAAGAATTTGAGCTTGTCCTGATTCAAATGCAAGCAACGCAGATTCGTTTTTGGTTGCTGCTGAATCAAGTTCTTTTTGAAGAGCAACTATTTCTTGGCTTTTTTGTTCAATTTGGGTCTCCAATTCTAAGAGCCGCAATTTGTCAGCATCCAACACTGCAGTCAAATTTGAAATCAGCTCGGTTCTTTCAGATATTTCAATTTGTTGTCCTTCGGCTTTCTCTTTAAGATCTTGAACTACTATTTCATTCTGGGTAATTTCCATATCGTATGTATTGGACATATCAGTGAACCGGTCAATTTGAGCTTTTAATTCGCCAACACGTGCTTCTTTGACTCCCAACTGGTGTTTCGCTGTTTCCACTTCATTTGTTAATTTTTCAATCTCTCCAGATTTTGCCTCTTGTGTCTTCAACAACAAATCCTTTTCGTTGATCAAGTTGTTTTGAACAATTTCTTGTGATGCAATGATTTTCTCAGAATCACTAATTTCAGCTTTCAATTTATTGATTAACTCCATTTGATTTTGAGACTGCGCATCATTAGAAGACTTATTAGCCATTAGTTTTTGATAGTTAGCCGAGTGGTTATCTTGATCATGACGGAGCTCCTTTTCAACTGTTTCAAGCTGTAATTGTATGGCAAAAGACTCTGATACCGCTTTTTTCTTTTCTCCCAAACATTCCGCTAGTTTTGCTTTTTGCAAGTTTAAATTCTCCAGATTTGATTGAACGTCGCTTTGAGCACTCGCAAGTACTGGAGAAATGTTTTCCAATTCCTTTAGCAGATGGATATTCTTCTTTACTGCTTCCTCCTTCTCTGCTTGCAAATCAACCAAATTGCGTTCGAGTTCGCTGTTCGCTTCATTAAGTTTAAGAATTGTTTCGTTCAATGATTGTATTTTATCAACTGTACAGACATTTTCATTTTGAATTTCTGATAATTGACCTTCAAGACTATCCGCCATAATTTGATTCATATTTAAAGTCCCTTGAACCTTTTCAATCTCGTCAACTTTTCTTTCATCTATGTGAGAACAGAGATACCTTTTTTGCATTCTTCTTTGGTTACCTTTTCCATCAAATCATTTCTGATGTCTTGCAAATTCGCAATTTCTTCCGACAAAAGATATTTTTCAGCTATAATATTACTCTTGTAGCGGGATAATTCCCCAACTTCTTTCGATATGGAAAGTTCTTCATTTTTCAAGGCGTCGATTTCCATTTTTAATTCATCCTTCAATTGCAGCAAATGTTGTAATTCTTTGTTATGTAGAAAAGTACCGATATCATTGAGCATTTCACACTTTTCCGTTTGAATTCCTACATCTTCTAATACTTGAATTGATCGCTCTACGGGATTCGCGTTGTCTGTATTTATTGATACATTAACTGATGGGGATTCTTCCGAGACCAACTCGTTATCTCCGTTACTTTCTTGATTTTCAGCTTCCAATGTAATGTTTACAGGTTCTTTTGAAATTGGCTGCATTTCTGCAGTTATCTTATCTCCTTCATTTGCACAAATATGCTGCTCTGGATTAATTTCTGTGTATTTGACCGACTTTTCAAGAGGAATGTTTTCCGTTTCTTTAATGCCAGATTCAAAAGATTTACAATCATGCTCATCACTGTTTGTAGCATCTGCACTAAATTCTTCTACCTCCATTGTAGCATTTTGGGAGGATTGGATGCCTTCCATTTCATCCGCCAAATTCTGTGGAGAATCACTTGGATTCATCAATGCAGTTTCGCTATCTTTCCCCAAAGGGGCATCTTCTTCCATTACTTCTTCTAGCACAGTTTGTTGATTAGTATTATCTGCCTCAGAGTGTTTTTGATCGACTTGCATCTCCTCGTTATTTTTTACAATATTAATGCCATGTTCCTCCACTACTGCTTCTGGCATATCAACCCTTGCTTTGTTTGATTTCAAGTTGTCGCCTTTTTCCTCCTCATCTTCAGTCTCTGTGTGTTGATCGTGTTTTGAGTGAACATGGGTCCGAGTATAATGTGATTTTGCTGACGCTTCTTTAACAAAGTGTTTCTCGCTTCCTCTACAGCTATGGTGAGTGCAAATCCAATAGGTTGTAGATCCCGCTGCTACTTTTTCAATTTCGTATTCCTTCATTAGATGTCCAGAAAATTCTCAAAAGTTTTGAACTACAATAAAGCAAGATGAAGACCTATTGTACATTAACTTTATTAACAATCTGCAATATTTATATAGGGGCGACTTTTCCTGATGATTTCCAACTCACCATTCTTTTCAGTGCATCGAATAGACGAAACGTCGGTTTTACTTGATCGTCTTTCTTGAACCCGAACCATCGAAATAGTGAGTTCCATTGAAATTTCTTTTCTTTAGTAGGTTGGAATTCAGGTTCAAGTATTTCTTCGCGTAGTGACAATGACACTATTGGGGTTATTGGCTCTTGATTCCGATACCTAGTGCTTTCAAACAACATCTCGAGTTCTTTCAAATGATCGGATTCTATTACAGGGTGTAGTTGAGAAGAGTACAAGTGATATGGAATTGATTCTGAAGGTGGTGTCAGCGCCACTAGGTTAAATTCAGCTTACAGTCGTAGCTACTAGAAGTCAATTCCGGATAAGTAAATCGGTCTGGAGTGGGGCAGCCAGGGCCAAGAGATGTAACGCTCTCGTCATCATCAGATCCTTGTTTATGCGAATCAGCCTTGATGGAATTAATGTGAATCTTTGACATGTAATCTTGATTTAAATCTTTTAGGGCTAGATCCAACAAATCTTCATTTCTGTCTTCAAGTGAATCATTGTCATCAACTGGCGCAGTATTCCAATCATCTTGTCCGAATTCGTTATTCATTTCTTCAAATGCGTCATATTCTTCTATTAAATCCTGAATCCTAGAAATTTTGTGCATTGTTACAGTCTCATTGAAAGAAATGCTCCTTCTTGCTTTCTGATTTGGCTTTGAAGGATTGCTTTCTGGAACCAAAGTTACTGAACTCGATGCCGCCATATCCATCATTGATTCCCAGCGGCTGTTGATATCTTGTAGTTGATCTCTCTGTCCTTTTTTACGCGCACCACCATGAACATGAGGAAGTGGGTTTTTACTGAGCTCATTGATCTCTCGTATGCTTTTCAATGAATTTACATTAGCTCTACGGAGTCCATGTTGATGTTTGATATTTAATAGAGGTGTTATACGTTTTTTCAATTCTGTATTATCCAGTCCCGGGGTTTTTGGAACCACAAACTGAGCTCTAGTTGGTCCAATTTTATCTGCAAAATTAAATGGTCTCTTGTAGAATTGCATATCTGCTGCATTGATTACTCTATCGGATAATTTCTGTTCATCGGGGGTTGTCGTTTTCTCTGGGATAATTGCCTTTGGAATATCCTTTTCCAAGACACTATCAATCGACACTAACGTTTCATTTCTCTGTAGTTTAAATGCCGAGACGTCTATTCCAAAAAACTTCATTTGAAATTAAGAAACTTATGAACTGACGTAATGCAAGGGCAGCTTCAATAGCAAGCGTCACTTTATCACACATGACTGATAACTTTGACACCAGCGCAAATAAAATTCAAAAAGAAAATCTGGAATTTACAATCGCTGTGCAACTGAAATGATTAGTATTTCTATAATTTTATTCAGATTCGGCAAAATCGCGGAGTGTTCTTGAAATTAATTCGAATGTAAGTATTGTAAGTGCGGATGCGGGCACTGTTCGCACCAAACTAATTCCGAACCCTTTGTAGAATCCAGATAGCCCTTCTTCCTTCAACACTAGTTTGACAGTTTGAACAATTCCCGTATATTTTACTTTAGCATTCTCCACCTGGATCTTTGTACATGCATTTGGATGAGGCGCAATTGTCTGATCAAGATGTAGACTGGTCATTTGGGTCTGTAACCGCGTTCTAACTACTTCATGCGGGTATGTTATAAAACTAGCTATTGTCTTTGATGTGGCAGAAGAAATTAGTATGGTTTGTCCCTTAGAATCTGAATTAGAAGTAATTTACCATCTCCTAGCGATTTAAAGTATTCGTACAGGGGAAACTGCACCACTACGTGAGAAACACCTAAAACAGATGGACCAAGGCCTTTATACAAAGCCGGCCACCCTTCTTTTCGTAAAATCGTAGTCAGTGCATCAAATGTTGAGGTATAGTAATATGGATAGTGTGTGGTAGCAATAAGCGGCTGTGTCATTATTCTAGCTACCATTAATCGTTGATATACTTCTAGCAACCCATATAGGATTGGTGAGAATAGTTGAGGACAGTCCAGCTTGGAGCGCCGCCAAAATATGTGTAAATGTCTGAGTTTGGTTTGCTATTGTTAAGATATAAATACGGAAATAGTTTTCGCAGTTTTTCTTACTATAGTCATATACTGTAAAGAATATTCCCTGAATTAATATAGAGTACCCAACTAGGTAGATAACCCGCCGCGGTAGGAAATACTCCTCTGTACAACCCTCTTAATCCATCAATTTTCCATATCTCATTAAAGGTTTCCAGAGTAGATTTTGAACTGACTCTATTCTGCAATCTTAACTTTATCATATCCAATGGGCAGGTAATAACCGCGGCAACCAACCCTGCTGTACCGCCAGATAATGCATTCCTGAGCGTTTCCCCTTCTCTAGAATTAATGATAGTTACAATATGTGCTTTATTTTTTCCATTTTTTTGTTTAATTAAGAAAAATTTCGCTATCAGAGAGCAGTGAATTATATGAGTGAATTGAAAACAATTAGTAAAATTTTAGTTATACCATTATCATTGCCGTTTCTGAGTCATTTCCCTATTTTCCGCTCCCGCTTTGATATCTCTATAACATCACCACTATCTGTGCCAAGCCACTGGGATTTTTTAGATTTAAACCTCTAGTCAAATCGAACAGGCTATGATCGCTAGATTCAACAAACGTCTAATACAACTGCTGAACCCAACTAGCACCGCAAAGGTTAATATCTCTTCAGTGCCTGCTGTGCCAAATGTACTAACCGGATTTCACGAATATGTGATTTCATGTCTAGCTCAGCCAAACAAGAAGCATGGACCGTTTAGAAAGGCTCGCTACTCTTCAATTGCATCAAAGCCTCCTAATTACCGCAATGCAGCCAATGTGAATCGCGTAGTAGTAGTTGGATCAGGGGGTCTGTCGATTGGGCAAGCTGGTGAATTTGATTACTCTGGTAATATTCTTTAATGGCAGGATCTCAAGCAATTAAGGCATTGAAGGAGGAATTTGTAGAAACCATCCTGGTTAACCCTAACATTGCCACTGTGCAAACCGGGAGAGATTTAGCAGATGTTGTATATTTCCTTCCGATTAGACCAGAATATATTGAATATGTTATTGAGAAGGAAAAGCCAGATGGTGTGTTGTTGACTTTTGGGGGACAGAGTGCTCTAAACTGTGGTATCGCGCTGTATGAACAAAAGGTATTCGAGAAATACAATGTTAAAGTCCTTGGAACTCCAATAAGAACACTTCAAATTTCCGAAGATCGTGATTTATTTGCCAAAGCGTTGAAAGGTAGCTTATTACTAAGATAGAAATTGACATTCCGGTAGCTACATCTGTTGCAGTAAACACTGTTGATGATGCACTGGAAGCAGCAGAAAATATTGGATATCCAGTTATTATCCGTTCTGCATTTGCGTTAGGTGGGCTTGGATCTGGATTTGCTTCGAATTCAACAGAGCTTCGTAACTTGGCTGCAAAATCTCTTTCACTATCACCACAGATTTTGGTTGAACGCTCAATGAAAGGCTGGAAAGAAGTGGAATACGAAGTTGTCAGAGATGCTGAAAATAACTGTATTACCGTTTGCAATATGGAAAACTTTGACCCGCTAGGTACTCACACCGGTGACTCTATAGTCGTCGCACCTAGTCAAACACTAACGGACGAGGAATATCATATGCTCCGCTCTGCTGCTATTAAAATTATTTGTCATTTGGGAGTAGTTGGTGAATGTAATGTTCAATATGCATTAAATCCGTATAGCTTAGAATATGCTGTCATTGAAGTTAACGCTCGGTTATCAAGAAGTAGTGCTTTAGCTTCGAAAGCCACAGGATATCCTCTTGCATTCGTTGCTGCCAAAATTGCGCTAGGTAACTCGCTCCCTGATTTGCGCAATGCTGTCACAAAAAATACAACAGCTAACTTTGAGCCATCTCTTGATTATGTGGTAACTAAAATTCCACGATGGGATCTCAGCAAATTCCAGCATGTTGGAAGAAATGTTGGTCCCTCGATGAAAAGTGTTGGTGAAGTTATGGCAATCGGAAGAACATGGGAAGAAAGTTTGCAAAAAGCCGTTCGTATGGTGGATCCAAAGTTTGATGGATTCCAAGCAATCGAATTTGATAATCTGGATGAAATGCTTTCACAGCCAACTGATCAACGTCTTTACGCAGTTGGACACGCACTTTTCAACAAAGGTTACAGTGTAGATCAAATCCATGAATTAACGAAAATTGACAAATGGTTCTTGTACAAATTAGAAAATATTGTTGAAATACAAAGGGATATCGAAGCCGTTCAATCAAAGGATGTTGCTGATTTGCCAAAGGCGTTATTTGAAAAAGCAAAGCGAGCAGGATTTTCAGACAAGCAAATTGGAAGGACAAATGGCTGGTCGGAAATGGAAGTTCGTGCAGCAAGAAAGAACCACGGCATTATTCCGTTTGTAAAGCGTATTGACACTTTGGCTGCCGAATTCCCTGCTGATACTAATTACTTGTATACTACATATAATGGAAGCACACACGATGTCGAATTCAATGATAAAGGAATTATGGTATTGGGGTCTGGCGTCTATAGAATTGGTTCTAGTGTTGAGTTTGATTGGTGTGGGGTGTCCTGCATTCGGAGTTTAAGAAAGTTGGGACACAGGACAATTATGCTAAATTATAACCCAGAAACAGTGTCAACTGACTTTGATGAATGTGATCGATTGTACTTTGAAGAGTTAAGCTTGGAAAGAACCCTGGATATATATGAGTTGGAAAATGCCAGTGGGTGTATTGTTAGTGTAGGAGGGCAGCTACCCCAAAACATTGCCCTAAAATTATCAGAATCTGGTGTTAAAGTTTTAGGAACGGATCCTGTAGATGTGGACCGAGCTGAAAACAGACAAAAGTTTTCTCAAGTGCTGGATGAAATTGGGCTTGATCAGCCGGAATGGGCTGAATTGCGTACAGCTGAAGAAGCTTTAGAGTTTGCAAATCGCGTTAGGTAAGAAGTTTTAACCTTTAGCTATCCAGTTTTAGTTAGACCATCATATGTATTATCTGGAGCTGCAATGAATGTTGCCTATTCTGCCTCTGATTTAAGACAATATTTAACACTGGCTGCAGATGTTTCCCCTGAACACCCGATCGTTATCACCAAATTTATTCAAGGAGCACAAGAAATTGATGTGGATGGTGTAGCTAAAGATGGCGAATTATTGGTATACGCAGTTTCACAGCATGTTGAAAACGCAGGTGTTCACTCTGGTGATGCTACTTTAGTTTTACCTCCAGTCTACGAGAGTGAACAAAATTGGAAAAAGGGTCAGCTAGGATTACGTGGTTTAACTCCTGAAATTGTGGATGAAGCCAAAGTTGTGGCCCAAAAGGTTGCAAAGGCATTCAAAATTACAGGCCCTTTTAACATGCAACTGATTTTATCTAGATCTGATGACAATCCTAAAGATTTCTCCCTGAAGGTTATTGAATGCAACCTCAGAGCATCAAGGTCCTTCCCATTTGTTTCAAAGGTTTTGGATATAAACTTTATTGACGTTGCAGCGCACGCCATTGTCGAGGCTCCAGAACTACAAAATATTCTCCCAAAACAAGACTTGATGAAAGTTGAAAGAAACTTTAAAGCCGTTAAATGCCCGGTATTTAGTTGGACCAGATTGGCAGGAGCAGATCCTATTTTAGGTGTAGAAATGGCATCGACAGGTGAAATTGCTTGTTTCGGAAAAGATGTGAATGAAGCTTATATAACATCCTTATTTTCTAACCACAACAACTTTAAAAAGTTGCCTTTGACGCCTGGAAGCACAGTATTGCTCTCACTTGATGAACTAACTGATCCGAAAGAAGCTGCATATGTTGCAAGCAAATTGCAATCACTAGGTTACCATATCAAAGTTGATGACAAATTTTCGCAGACTACTCTTTCAACAGAAGGAGTTGAGTCTACTTTGCTCACATCTGAGCCTCTAGGCGAGTTCTTGTCAAATACTAGACGTGCCAACCAGGTGTTCCAGGATTTGGGAATCGAAGCAATGTTTTCTTTTTGTCAAACCAGACCTAGAGAAAATACTGACCTGAAATATCTTATTCGTTCAGCTTCAGTATCAATGGGGTTGGGTTATTTGAATGATTCAAAGAACGCCTTACTTTTTGTTGATGCTTTGGAGCAATATTTAAATGGAAACAAGAAAAAGTCTGATGCGGTCAAGAGCAATTCAGAATGGTTTCAATAAATGATTTTTCATTGAAATGATTGCAGCCATGAATAATCCCGTCACTGATGTAAAACACTAATTACTGCCAAAAATGGGTGATTGGGAACTTGGTACATATCAAATTATTACATAATATGCCTGGCCGGGTCCTTTGTGATGAATAGTGAATTCTGGCCCTTGCAATTTTACATAGTTCACGGCTCAACTCGTTGAGTTCCACCATCAACGATTTGATGACAAATGCCTGGGAGTAAGAGCGTCTAATTATCGGCAGGTGTCAAGAAAAAACAGCAAAACGCATTAGCTGATTGATCAATCAAGCATGATACAAAACGAAACTGTTGGTTTGTCTTTCTGGAATTTAGATTTCCGTTCACCAAAATGTGATAGATGCAAATCAGGTGAAACATTTTTTCCAGCCCCTTTGCCCCCTTCCGCTTGAAATTATTTTTTTTCAAAGAAAAAAACTGAGGCAAGAATCAGGCACTGAGCGGGCGTGTGGCACTATATTTAAATGATCACTGGATTGACATGATCAAAAACATGTCCTGTCAAATAAGTAATATCGTCAATGAACCTCCTAGACAACACCATCGTTCTGCAAAGAAAGTTGTTACTCAAGAGTATCCGTGCACTTTTGATGGCTGCAACGCAATTTTGTACTCAAAGTCTTCTCAATTCCGTCACCGTAGACTACATGAACAGCCTAGTGCCAGATACGCTTGCAACCAATGTGAAGAGCAGTTCCTTGTCAAACTAGATCTAATTGATCACAATCGAAAGACGCACATGCCAGCGGGTTCATTTGTAGTCTGTGAGCAATGTAAACGGACATTTAGCAGTCTTTCAAATTTGAATGCGCATATGGAGATTCATAAACAAGTATCAGTGCCCAAGTACAACTGCAGTTTCTGCAACACATCTTACTTTCATCGATCAGCTCTTAGAAGACATCAAAGGTCAGACCACAAGCACGAAATGTATTCAATTAATTATACCAGAAGACATTCAGAATCAAGCACCTCGGATGATTCCATGTCTTCCTACTCACATTCACCAACTATCGTGAATGAAATTGAAGATTATAGGCTGCCAACCCCGCCTCTTCCAACTTGTAGGATATGTAATCACTCTTGTCAAACTGACTATGAACTGGAACAACATGTTGGATGCCACTTTGTATCCAGCGACTATAAATGTATAATTAACGCTTGCCAATATGAAATTCGTTCAAAAGAAGATTTTGAACATCATCGCAAATGTACACATAATAAATTTAGTAACTTTTAATTGATCATTAATGTTCAACTTTGGTGTCCAAGGCAAGACTGAAGGTTCTTCTTCAGTAATGTTCATAATTCACACAACACAATTGCCTATGGAATAAAATTTTGTAGTTCTATAGCAATTCAACCACTAGCAATATATGCAATCAAGTTTGCATTATCTCATAAAACTACTTTTGGTTTGTACAATTGGCACGAGACAATCCCTTGCAGTAAAGGCACGCTCTTGGACTTTCCAGTAAACTACTGTAAATCTATCTCATGCATTTGTGTTTGTTCAGGGCTCAACCTGCTTTCTGTGCTTTGGAACCCTTTGACAAAATGATAGTGTGACCAAATCTGGCAACCAAAATAACTCCGCCTGTCTGTTGTGTTGTTATGTCTTACATCTCCCTCATCCAAAGCAGCTTATACTCTTAGTTACGGTATGTAATTAACCTATTACGGCGTAATGAACTTGAAAAATGTGTTCCCGGCCCGATTTTTTATCGTTAGTCTACAAATTAACATTTTCTGTTAGCCGTCCGTGAGACTGGTCAGGTCCATTAAAGTTTACCGGACGGCATAAACAGTATTACTTGTGAATTCGGCCACAGTCGTTCACATTAATTATCTATAGTATAATATGAACGTTTCTCCTTTATAGTGTTTCATAATATTCATTGGGTTCCCTTTTCAATTCAAAAATGGATTTTCGTGCAACCACGCCGTAAGGTCAGGGAACTGACCTCTGCGGTTTTTTGAAGCTTTCTCAGTAAATATTTGGAATATTCAAACCAGAGTTTTTGTTTGGTTTGTAAAAGAACGTAAAGTACATTGTCCAGGTGTTGTATTTCTTTAATGGTGAATTGAATACAGGATAGCAAGTGTGGCTTAGATCGTTGATGTGTCTAAAAGAACCGGGGAAAAGCTATAAAAGAAAAGCAGCGTTAAAATTTTCTCCATTACTATATAGAAATGTTCAAGGTCGTCGCTCTCGTTGCTGCTGTTTCTGCTTCCAAGATTGTTTACGGAAATGTTCCTGTTCCAACCACCACTACCACCAAAGCTCCATGCACTACTACCACCACTACTGCTGATGTTGCAAAGACTCCATGCCCAACCACTACTACCACCGCTGATGTTGCAAAGACTCCTTGCCCAACCACCACCACTGTAGGTGATATTCCAAAGCCTCACCCAACCTACCCAACCTACCCACCAGGACCAAACGGCGGACCAAAGACTCATCCAAACTACCCACCAGTTGTTCCTCCATACCCACACGGAGGTAACATCCCAAAGATTCCACCAACCAAGCCATCTTATGGAACCGGTGGTGACATCCCAAAGGTCCCAACCACCCCACAAACTCCATCTTACGGAAACGGAGGTGACATTCCAAAGGTCCCAGTCCCAACCCCAACTGACGAAGACTGTGAAGAAGATGTCCCAGAAGTTACCACTACTCCATGTGACCAAGACATCCCAACTGTTGCTACCACCACCCCATGCGACAATGCTGCTCCAGTCCCAACATACACTGGAGGTGCCGCTTACGGTGCTGGACAAGGACCAGTCGTTGCTGGAGCTTTCTCCACTGGCGCTTCCGTCGTTGCTTTCTTGGCTGCTGCTGTCCTTGCTCTTTAAAGAGTTGTGTAATAATGGAATTCAATAAATTTTAGAACATTGATTTAATATAGAAGATTAGAATTTAAAGTTTCTTTATTTCGGTAGTGTGCTTTTGGTTGGATTCTAATGGCTCTTTGGTTGTAGGTCCCCAGGTAGTTTGTTGTGGGTTATTAGGTCCTTTATAGTTTCATCAGGATCCGAAATTGTTTGGAGCTGATACATTTCCAGGAATCCTTTGAGGGTAAGATTACCACTCTTGTTGTCAAAGTACAACAGCTCTTGTTTTTCCGTTTCTGAAAAAACATGCCCACTGGTTTCCAAAACAAATTTATCCAATTCTTGGTCATTCAAGAGCCCGTCCTTGTCCGCATCGTATTTCAAAAAGATTTCTATCAGAGACTTTTTTACATGAGGCAGGAATAGTTCTTGGTCGTCAAGCAGCAGCTCCATTTCTGAAAACAAAAACAAAAAAAATTCTAAAAATTTATAAACTATCTAGCATTTCAATCGTACTGTGCTGTACAGGATTGATTTCGTTCTTGTAGCACCAATGGTAAAAGTTTGGCGAGCCTTCAGTTTGAGAATAGTACGCTTTCCACTGACAGTACTTTGCCCTGAACCGCTTGTAGAATCTCAAGACAATAAATGAACTGATTACCTAGAATTAAAAGAAATTACAAAAAACAGGATTCCTAGAACACCAAAAATTATCTGTACATACTCGTCTCTAGGTTTACAGTCATTAAAATCAGTATTGCAGTGCTGAAGCAAATCTTCGCTGTGTATAATTATGCTGTTGAGTGAAAAAAGTATCGCCAAGAGTGCATTCACAATAAAAAACACTGTATAGATTGTGATACCGCTTGGGTTGTACTTGTAAATAGAAATCATTCCAAATATGACCATCATTACAGACACAGAGTAATATACAGTGAGGAATAATTTTAAAAGTCTGTAATTTGTGACTACACCACCAGCCAGAAATGCTAGTACACCGAGCAACATTACTGCTGAAATTACTATTGTTGCTGATCTAGCATCACCCAAGAACTTGAACATGTCCTTTTCATCTTCAATTCGCTGCCTTCTGGCGATGGTGTTTTCTCTTTCTATTGTTCGAGGCTTAGTTTCTGGATTAGTAACTGGCTCATTCTGAATAGTTTCGTTTGATTCAATGCCTTGTTCTGGGTCGGTATCAACTTGCATTCTTAACAAGAGTTTTTTCATGGCGTCTGCGCTTTGAGCTGGATTGGGAAGTCAGGTGACTTGAAGGTAACTTTCTTTGAAATAGCAAAGGACATATCGAGGATCACAGATTAAAAGGGTTTATTAACAAAAGCTGTCTTGGTAGCATATTAAGTTATCCTTATTAGCAAATTTAAATTTTCGGGCACTGGATAAAGTATTCTCGTATGAATCACCACTCGTTAATGCTCTGCTAATAGTTACAACTATTGAATTTCTTTGGAGCGAAATTTGTTTTTCAATTTGGATGAGAGAAAAGTTGCCTTCAAATACCCAAAGTTGCACAAGAAAGCTCTGCTGAAAAGATGTCCAGTGCTTCAAAAAGACAGACTTTACCAATAGAGATTTGGGACAAGATTTGGTTGTTTACAAATGAAGAAACGCTCAGACGAACAAGAGTCCTCCAAAGCACTTTTGTTCAGAACGCTACCAGGCATTTCGCACCATATATCGCAGCAGCAAACGGAAATCTGGAGAATTTAAAGTGGTTAAGGAAAAACAATTATCCGTGGGATTCAACGACGTTTGAAGAAGCAGCTCTAAATGGAAAATTGGAAAATATGAAATGGTTATACAAAAATGGGTGTCCATGGAATGAAGCAACCTTTGCAAACGCTGCAAAGCATGGAAATCTGGAAATTTTGCAATGGTTGTATAAGAGTGGTTGTCCTTGGGATTCTTTTACTTTTGCCAATGCTGCGCTGAATGGAAACTTTGAGGTACTAAAGTGGTTAAAGGAACAAGACTGTCCTTGGGATAAACGGACTTTTAATGCTGCCGCATCTAATGGAAACTTGATTAATATAAGGTGGCTAAATGAAAACAATTGTCCTAGCAATGTAGATGTATTCAGCTCAGTGGCACAGACAGGAATATTGGAAAACATGATTTGGCTAAAAGAAAACAATTTTACTTGGGATGAACTTACATTTAGCGAGGCTGCTAGGTATGGAAATTTGGAGATTATGAAATGGCTTAAAGATAATAATTGTCCGTGGAACCAATGGACATTTGAAAGCGCAGCTGAGCATGGGAATTTGGAAAATCTTAAATGGCTCAAAGCAAACAATTGCCCTTGGGATAGCGATACCTTTGAAGCTGCCGCCCAATTTGGAAATATTGAAAATTTGATTTGGCTAAAAGAGAATAATTGTCCCTGGGGTGCAGATGGATTCATTGGAGTAAACCCAGATGTTGAGCGGTGGATTAATATGAACATCCTGTAGCTCTACTTGAATAATTATTTGTGTAAATTAATCGCTTCTAATTTGTAAATTTTCAAATGAATCTGTTGCCAAATTTCTTGCAAGTGGAGAATGGACTAGAATTACCAACACTTGTAGGAATCACTAGAATTTTTATTTAATAAGATTGCGGACAGTGTCCATTAATGGATTTACAGTACTATCAATTGAATTCTTTACAGAATCCAGTGATGTTTCCGCCAAGTTTTGCAATACGCGCATGTCCAATGGAGAGTCCAACGAATCCTTGTTTTTCAAACAAACGCTTTCATGCTGAGGGGCATGATCAAATTTACATTCTTCGTTACAATACCATATGAAAAGCCTCCCTTGAGCACAGAACTCGCACTTCAAATCGGTGTTGGCACATTGCATTGAACAATAGCTACAGAGAACTTTGGCTGGAGCATCAATGTTGAACGTTCTTCTGCGAGAGAGATTCAGCTTGGGTGAAGGGTTATCGTTTGGCGCCAATAGTTTAAGTCGCTTGACAACTTGTGGTGAGAAAATCACAGACTCTAGGTGGGAATGAGTTTTTTGTTCAGTCTTATTCAGTCTGGCATTTTCCCACTCTGAGATAATTCTAGCATCCATTCCAATTTCTTTTAGACATTCGACCGCATTATCCTCTAATCTTAATTCCGTATCAATGATAGCAATCTCAAATTAGAAGGCATTTACCTGAGCAATTATTGCTTCTTGGCAATTGGAATCTTCCATGCCTGGATCAGCTCCAGCTTTGGCGTCTTCCAACATATCAAGCGATTCTTCCAGGAGACTTTTGATGGAAGGAGTACTAGGACTTGGTGGTAATACAGCGATTGGAGGGGAAGAGGCAAGTTGAACACCGCCTACAATGAATCACAAGTTACCTGCAAGAGAGAGAGCAAACTTGTATAGCATTCGTCCCACCAAGAATTGCAAATGACATTCCTTAATTTTAATATCCAGCTGAGAGCCTTGAGCAAGCGCAAAGTATTCCATAGCGGAGCGAGAATAATTCAAAGACTTTAACGGATCCAAGTCTCCCTTTTCATTACTATTTACCAACTTTACACATATATCCAACTGTTCCAATTCACTTTTCTTGAATAGCATCTCATCGCTAAATTCTGATCCATCAGTCCCTGATAATTGTAGTATGTGTTTGACAATTGAACCTTCTTTGCCGAATCTTTTTTCATGGCTAAATAATTCCAATGCTTGACTGTAAGCCCCAACAGCTGTACGATAATCCTTGGCAATTTCTGCAGCTTTTGCCAGCAACATCAGCGACTCATAATGGTGATCAAACTCTATATACTCTCCAACTTGCGATTTTTCTAATGTAGAGTCTGACAACAATTCCGCAACAATCAAATCATATCTTGAAACTAACTTTGTTCCATACTCTATTGCTCTATCATAATCTTGAATGCTAATTGCCAATTCAGTAATTTCTTGGTACATTCTTCTTGAAATATTGGAATCGCTTTTAATTGTTGCCTTGTCTCTATTTGCAGTTCGAGCAATTCTTTCATGGATCATTACAGCTAAAATCAGCATATGATATCCAAGCTTTTGATTCCCAACAGAAACCTAAATAAGTTTGAATTTACGAATGACATTCCTAGAGAGAATGCAGCCAAGCTGATAACTCTGAACAACACCGCACAAGAATTGCTCAGACGAGAATGTGGTATTGATTCTGATAATTCCATTTCCATATCATCTGCGGACAGAATTGGGTGGTCGATAATTAACGGTCGAAATTGGTTATTGGGATCAAGCAATGCAAGTGCTTCCATGAGGTATTTGAATTTTGAATCAAAGTCGGCATTCGCTTCAATAACCGTTGCAAAAATTGTCAAATCTTGAGAGTTTTCTTCAAGGTGTTCGAGGTTAACGTCGTAAATTGATATCCCCATGTGCTTGGTTTCAATTTCTGGATACGAAGGCAGTCCTGCCAGATTTATCACTGATTCGACTATTCGTTGGTAGGAAGTAATCAATGCAGTTCGCTTGGCACTTTCTACAGCTTCAGTTGCAACCATGTGTAAGTCTAAAAGAAAAGCCATTTCTCACTTGGGCTTTGGTTGCTTTCAGGGTGGCTTGAGCCGTTGCCATTTTTGGGTGTTTTAAGATTGCTTGATGATAAACTAAAGAAATTTGGAATTCAGTCTTCAAGGTGGTGATTGTGTCATTCTTTTTTCTTCTCTGCGCGTATATCATGTCAAAAGTGAAAGACATTTTATCGAACATTCCTCCCATTCAGGAAAGGAAATTACCAGTACGAGATTCTTATATTATTATTGGGAAACCAAGTGCTGGAAAAACAGCGCTGGCAAGTAAATTGGCGGGATTCACCAGGGCGCAACTAATCAACCTCGAAGAAGCAATTGGAGAGATAACTAGAAGGGGCGAAAATATTTCTGCATCTGAGGTTTTGAAATACTAATTGCAGCATGAGTTATTACTCCGATCCGGACAGGCATTGCCAGGCGAACTTGTTCTCGAACAAATGAAATTGAAATTACTGGATGATGCGTCGCATTCCAAAGGGTTCATATTGGATGGTGTCCCAATGGTACTAGACAACACCGACGGACCAACGCAAATTAGTTTCTTGACATCGCTTGTCCAGAATCAGCAAAGACATAACTGTGTAGTAATAGATCTTAGGATTTCAGATGAAGACTTGGTGAGAAGAAAGGCAAGTCAGTGGATTGACCCCTTAACAAATATATCGTATCCGGGACAACAAGTACTGTATTCCCGCAAGAGAAGACACGATGGTTTCATTGATGGCGACGAGGATAATGTTCAAACCGAAGAATTATCACTAATATACGGAAAACTAAATCAACAGCTGAAAGACGAAAATGATGCGCAAGAAGAAGAGGAGAATATTGAAGAAGAAGAAGAATCAGGGGGCCAGCAAAATCGTCCTTACTTGAAGAATAGGAGCTCCTATCCGATTATTTCTGAAAAAATTCTAGACAGGTAAAGACTTACTAAGAAAGATTGATTAAACTGCCTGAAAATGATCCAGAGATGTTCAAGGTCGAATTGGCAAAATACACTTCCTTTGAATCGAAAATTGAATTGTTCAAGAAGAATAACTTTAACACATTGCAAATAATTGAACTGGATGCAACTATGCATCCTGACGTTCTTTTTGATCAGCTGAAAATCCGAATGGAAGCAAGGGGGTTCTCCATTTATAGCCCAATTGTGGATGCTATTCCTCTGCTTGGTGCAGAAGGCGGTTTCAAAGGTAAACGTGAATATTAAGCTTAGGAATTGCGGAGGTGGATATATTCAAATACTATTGCTCGCTTAATGTCAAGGATAATGAACCTCCAAGGGAATTGAGTGTATTTGGCAAATACTGTCCAGTAGCCTATTATAATGAAAAGAAACTCGTAGAGACGAACATGGAATATGCTGCAGTTTATAAGGTAAATATTTTTGATATAGGGGACAATTTACTATCTGTCCACGTTGGAAAATCAAACAAAATTTGTAAATTATCCCGACAAATACATCTCGGTGAAACTTGAACTCCCGCCATTCACAGCGTGTATCATAGGATCACCACTCTCTGGAAAATCCACGACATCAAAGTGCCTGTGCGAATTATATAATCTAGCGTATATTAGCGCAGATGAATTCATAGAGAATATTGAAAAAGTAAAGGTAGATGACCTGTCGCCAAAATTAAAGCTGATGGTTGCAAAAGTAATTTCACAAATTAGAATTGGTGGCATTGTATCAGCCGATCTGTCAGCAGAAATTATCAAAGTCCTGATTGAAGAAAATGAAGAGTTAAAATCAGTAATTTCTGCTAATTTAGAATACAAAGAAAGGTTGGGTTATTGATGGGTTCCCAGCTACCGCAAATCAACTGAACGCTTTGCTCAACTTGGAAATCACACCAAAATATTTGTATTGCATCAATTCAGGTATGTCTTGTATTAAAAAAGATTCGGTTGAGGATGAAATTTCAAAAAGAGCAGAGGAATTAATTCCAAGCAAAATTACTAAATATACAAACGTATGGAATGAAGTCACAGTACCGTTTATCGAAAAGTTATTTGCAATCCAGAATGCTGAAAGCATTGAAGTATTGAAGCTATGTACAGAAAAAGCCATCCCGACTTCTAGTTTCAAATGGAAATCGGATGGAGCAGCAATCCTAACATCAATGCTAGCATCGTTAGATCCTTTTGTACCTCAAGCGAGTAATTTAAATTTTATTGTAGGTGTGTTTAGCTCTCGAACTGCGGCTGATGGGAGTCCAGATTTACTTGGAGCTACAAAAGATTTTTGTCCAGTTTCACTGAAAAATAGAGGAAAGCTGTTAAAAGGAGATAATACGATATGTGCAAGTTACATGGGCTTTGTGTACTATTTCATCAATGAAGAATCAAGAAACAAGTTCTTGGCACAGCCTTATTCCTATGTGAAATCCATTGCTATTCCTCCTGCAAGGCTAATGTTCCTTGGTAATACAGGTTCGGGAAAAACATCAATTATTGAAAAGTTGAGTAAGATTTGGAATATCCCTGCATTAGAATTCAATGCAGTCGCTCGAGAAATTGCTAAATCGATATCGCAAGATTTTTATGAAGAAGTAGAGGTTTATTTATTGGAAAATGCAGGCTTGCCCACAGACACTTTGAAAACAATTATGCACCACCTATATAAAAAGGAGGTAACGACATTAATTTATCGGTAGCCCTATGCGTCAAAAGGTTTCTTGCTTGAAGGTTTCCCTGCCAACAAAGCAGATTTGGATACAATCACTAAGCATTTTATATTCCCTGATGCTTTTGTATTCCTCAAGGCAGAATCTGAAATTGCTGCAAAACGAAAGCTTCCATTTAAAATGCAAGAATTGGAGATTTTAGAGCAAAAAAGATTGGACGAGATTAAGTTGATTCCTGCAGAAGAATTTGATCCGGATTCAGAAAAGCACATGTCTTTGCTGTTGCCAGAAGAAAAGATCATTGAGGATTTAATGACAAAGGTTGAGCAGGAGAATATACAGCTAACCGATTTCCAAAATTCGTTAGAATCATTAGGAGTGGTTCCGGTAATTCAAGTTTCCACTTCTCGCTGCTTCCGGCCAACCATGGCTTCAATAGATGAAAAATTATCCCAATATTTACGATACGTAATTTGTCTATAATAATTAGCGAAGTTCAATCTTTGAAAGTGTAAACAGGCTGGGGACTAAGGCGTCGGCACTGCTGCTCTCCCTAGGAATCAAAAAATATAGCAGGATTGGGTAACCGTTAGTTAATTATAGTAAACTGTGCCCGGTTGCACTAAAGAAAACCAAGAAACCGTCGCTTAATAATTTTGGGACTATTCCAGTGGTATATAAAGATGAAATATACTTTTTAAAAAGTAAACAAAATGAAAAGGTGGGTTTGGACTAACCTTAGGAATTTACAAGAGATACAAATCATTATTTGTTTACATCAGCACCAGAGCCAATACTCTCCCCAACATGTTGTATCCTCGGCAATCCAAAATCTGGGAAAACTACGTTGGCAAAAGCTCTAGAGGATCCTTTGGATTGTGTTCATTTGACAGTCTCTTCAATTCTGCAAGGTATATTGGATGCACAAGAGGTAACAAGTATACATGATAAAATCAAAGCTGGATTAGAAAGTGGAAAAGAGCTGCCTGACCAGGTTGTTGTAGAAGCTGTGATTTTGACAACTAATAGGATTGTCGCTGCTGGGAAAGGGTAATACTTATCTTATTAAGGTGGATTTTAGATGGATATCCAACTACAATCGCACAAGCAATGGCTTTAGAAAAGGCTGGATTCCAACCACATCTTTTCTTGAATTTAACAATTGAAGACAAGGAAATAGTTAAAAGAGCAAATGATGATTATCGACAACAGTTAAGGTAATATATAATTAACAAAAGAACAGGGACGGAGAATCCCCATTTGAATGTTCCTGAAATTAATCAACTGCGATCTGACCACTACAAGAATCATATCATGTCTATAAAGAACCTTTACAATATGAAATTTTCCAATTGGACAGATATGACAGGCGACAAGTCCAAGTGGGCACTGAAAGAAGAAGTTATATCACTATCTGAAAAAGCTTTGGCAAGACGACAAACATATTTGGATTTAATACTCAAAGGACAGGCGGCATCGGTACAAGGTGTTGGATTGTCAAACTCATATCTGGCCAGCCATCGGGGTAAATTTGGAGTGTACTGCCCATATAGCTTTACCGCTGATAACGAATTGAGAATTGCTGATAATACCTATGAATTCATGGCTGAATACAAGGTAATTGATTTTTTGATCTTAGGGCCAATTCTACTCCATGTACAGCAAAGACGCTTTACAACTATTCCTTCTCGAGCCTGAAAAGTATTTGGCAAAAGATTTGCCATCCGCACTGCCAACTAGGAGAAGCAAAGACGAGCTAAAAACACTTTTCCCTAAGCAAATCCAGCTGAAAGGCTACTGCCCTGTTACATTCAAAGAGGGTCCTCCAGGGTAAATCAAACATAATTTCAGATTTAGCAGTATTGTGCCAGGAAATCAAGATTTTGTTGTGGAATACGATGATAATCTTTATAATATGGCAAATTTAGAGCAATTAAAGAAATTTATGAAGTAACAAATAATGCTAACAAATAGAAAACCTTGGGAGTACTCAAATCTAAAACTCCCTATGAAATTACCTCCTCCAGATGCGCCATTACCAATCACCGGTCTACCTATTGTTGGATATTTGGAACAGACTATCGCTACATCTCTTACGAAAGCATTAATTTCTGTAGGTAATTTCAAACCAAAGTACCCTTATAAAGATGTAAATAGTTCTGCTAACGAATTCATTGCTCTTCACCTGAAATGTAAAATAGTGTTAATGTAGCAAATAACCCAAAGTCAAAAGATTGGATTAAACAAAGCTATAACAAAAAGTTGGGTATTTTCAAAGAGAAGTGTGAGCTCATGCAAAGATTAAGCAAGAAAATTAAAACTGTTAATGAACAAACAAGGTACATAAATGAAGAGCTCGCGAAAGAAGTGGGAGAATTCTTAAAGCTCAAACCAGTGAATTATGATTAATAAATTTAAATTTTGAGATTCTACGTCTATTCGATATTCTATTATCGGTTACAAGATGACGTGCTGTCAAAAATCACCATACCGATACAAGTATTGTTTCTTATTCTTTCAATTCGCTTTCCAATCCAGAATAGATTGAACAAATTATGACCTTTGAATTCATAATACATTATTACGAATGGTTATGAAAATTTCTCATGGAGTAAACAATGAAATGTTGTGATACATCCATTGTCAACTGTTTTCTCTCTCAACTAATTGAAATGGGAAATACAGTTTCAATTAACAGCACCAGCATTCTACAAGATGGAATCATCAGTAAATCTAACTCCAATGCAGAATTAGGGAAAATAAAGGAACCCCGTATTACGACAGATACTAATAATAACATTCTGGATTCAAATATATATGTCGAACCTCTAAGCGCAACCCCAGTATCACCGAAAGACGGCTCTCGCACAGAGATAGAAGCAATGCATCCTAAACCAACTCAAGTGAACAGCGAGAAAATTAGCAAACATGCAAAACCAGACATACGAGAAAAGGAAATCCTTCATGATCCAAATAAAGCACACCATGGTTCCCACCACCATATACATCGAGAAAACAGAGCTCTCATTCAGAGTAACAGCAAATTGAACATGTCAGACGACGATGTTCGCACCTCTCAAGAAATGCCATCAAAGGAAAGGCCAATGAATGCGGCTATGGCGGTCCTAAATAAAAGAAAAGCCGGTAATTTTACCTCGAATGGATCATTGTCGAGCAGAAATGCCCGATCGACAACAAGTTCCCAAAATAGCCCAAAGAGTATACATGATTTCTACAATTTGGATGACACAGTTGTGACAAAGGAAGTTAGAAAGTCGACAGCAGAGCTCATTTCGCGCAAATTGATGAGATTCCCATCGACCAGCATCTACCCAGAAGAAATGAACAGATCAATACCGTTTGACAAAAAGTCGAATCCAGAAGAACTAAAGAAAAGAGTTGATACCGTTAAAAAATACAGATTAAAGAAATTCAATTCCACTTCGACATTATTCGTGGACACTGTCATGATAAACTCAGATTTGACAGAGTCCATCAAATGGTAAATTGCACTAATCAAAGTGTTGCTGCATATCTGCACTTGAAAATATATCACAATTCCAATTTACCGAAATCACAGTGGAAGACACTGGATCTGCTGTCGGAGAAACTTCACCCACTATCTGTAACAATATCAATAACCATAGACTCACATCCAATTTTACAAAACAATTCCTACTTCAAAAGACATCTTTCGCTATTTAGAGTGTATTTTCCAATCACCCGACATTGCAGTTGAAACGATCTATATTACATTGGTATGCATGCTTTTAATTTAGCTATACATTAATAGGATCCTACATCTTTCCAAAATAACCATTCTTCCAATCAATTGGGCAAGAATTGCTCTAAGCGGCGCACTGATTGCGTCAAAGGTTTGGGATGACCACGCAGTGTGGAATGTAGATTTTTGCCAGATATTCCCTGAAGTGCCAGTAGTAGATTTGTAACTAAAACTAACATCAGGAATGAATTGGAAGCACTAGCCCTGGCACAAATCCACTTTAATGTAAGTGTAAAGGCATCGGAATATGCAAAGCTATATTATAGCTTGAGAGATTTACCTCCTATAGGTACCAGACCATGGGCTTTGCGTCCATTGAAACAGAACGAAGCTTTCAAATTGACAGTAAGGACTTTTAACCATAGTATAAAGAGCCAAAACCAGAAGTATATCCAAACGCGGAAATGAATCAAGATGAAGAGGACGAGATTATTTCAAAAGGGTTTGCCATTCGAATGCCAGACAGGACCCAGAGTCAACAGCCTTACCAACAGAAAAATAGACAAGCATATGTTTAACATCCCATTATTATAGACACATTGTTAATTTTCATGTATATGCACAATAAAAATATGTGAGATCAAGTTGCCCGTTTTCCTTATCCTCACATGTTGAAAAACTGGATTGTGAAAAATCAAGATGGAACAATTAAAATCCCTGCTCAAGTTCCAGGGGAGATTCATTTGGATCTAATAGAAAGTGGGATAATTAGAGATCCCTATTATCGGTATAATGATACCGAGTTGCGATGGATCGCTTTACAAGATTGGGTTTATGAATGCAATTTTGTCTGGGATGATTTGGAAAGTGATAAACAGATTCTTATATTTGAAGGAATAGATACGGTCGCAGAGTTGGTATTGAATGGTGCAGTTGTAGGAAAGAGCGATAATCAGTTTAGGAGCTTCATAATTCACGTTACAGAGTTTTTGAAATCTGGGAATAATACATTGGAAGTGAAAATATCTAGCGCTGTCAAATATGCTTTAAAAAAGTCCCAAGAATATCCATATGAAGTGCCAGATCAGTTTGCACCAGAACAATCTGGAGAGCGAAATAGAAATTTCATCAGGAAAAATCAATGTTCATTTTCGTGGGACTGGGGTCCTTGTTTTGCAACTATGGGCATATATAAGCCAATACGCTTTGTTAGTCTCTCTTCATCATTTCATATTGTAAATTGGTATCATACACTGGGGGCGGTCGGTGATTTCTACCTAGTAGATATACATATTGAGCTTGAATATTCCAATGTATTTCAAGCCATGTGGCCAAGCGAATTATATCTCGCTGTTAATATTGAAGGTGTTTCAAACGAGATGTTTAAGATAGACTCGAAAAATCCTAAATTTAACCTGGTAATCGACAAAGAAAAGGTGGCAAAATGGTGGCCAAATGGTTATGGGGATCAAAAGCTATATGATGTCGAGCTGGATCTTCAATTAGATGGAAACTCTATTCAAACACTGAATAAATCAATTGGATTTCGAGAAGTTTCCTTAGTGCAAGAGCCGTACTCGAATCAGGATGGAACTTTGTTTTATTTTACCATCAATGGGCTAAAGTTCTTTTCCAAGGGTTGCAATTGGATCCCCATGGATGCATTCGAAACGAGAGTGTCCTATGATAAAACCAGGTTACAAAATTTGACGATAGATTCTTGTTGGAAAGTTGCAAAGATGCTCATATGAATATGGTCAGAGTGTGGGGTGGGGGTATCTATCAGTCTGACCAATTCTATAGTTTATGCGATGAATTTGGAATACTAGTTTGGCAAGAATTCATGTTTGCTTGCGCATTATATCCTGCAGATGATCAGTTTTTGAAAAATGTTGAAATAGAAGTTACTCAGCAAATTAAAAGACTATCATCCCATCCTTGTATATGTCTCTGGAGCGGAAATAATGGTAATTTGTATCTGAAATTAGAAAATGAGGAAGCGTTGGTGGCTGGATGGTATCCAATTGCCAAACAAAATCCATTTTTGTATTCAATAGATTACCATAAATTATACCATGAAACTATCATGCCAATTGTTCAAAAGTTGGATCCTCATCGTCAATTCATCTCCAGTTCTCCTTCAAATGGTGTAGTTTCTAGTTACCCCTTCACTGAAAGATTTGTCTCCGAATCTGGTAATAATGATATCTATGGTGACGTGCATTACTACAACTACATTGACAATGGTACCGATACAAAAAAGTATCGCAATCCGAGATTCGTATCAGGTTGATTGAAGATTAACACAGAATATGGCTTTATGTCTCTCCCGTCATTCAACACTTTGAAACAGGTTTCTGTCAAAGAAGATTGGACTCCATTATCCAAATTTATGATACAAAGAAATCATCATTTAAACGGACAACAAGAAATTGTATATCAAATGGCTATGCACTTTAATCTTCCATTCACTGACGTCAATCAAATGTCACGCCGTGAATTTGACAACTTCTGTTACCTCTCTCAACTTGTTCAAGCAATAATCATGAAATCACAAACAGAATATTATAGAAGATCGATGTATGCAGAATGCCATTGTATGGGGGCTCTTTATTGGCAGTGTAATGATATTTGGCAAGCACCTTCGTGGTCCGGCATGGAATATACTGGGACTTGGAAAGCGCTACACTATTTCGCAAAACAATTTTTCAATCCAGTCTTAATTTCTTGTTCTATAAATGATGGAATCTATGACTTTGTTCTGGTGAACGACACTTTGGAAACGATAAAAGGAACTCTGAAAATCAATGTAACTGACCTCAACAATGGAGAATTACTATATTCACTAGCTTTGGAATACACTGACTCTTTTCCATCTATTGATTTCTCAATAATCGGTCATAAGATTAAAAGGTCTAACTTTATGATTATTTATACATTCTATGATACGGAAGGCAATCAACTCTCTTCAAATTCAGAATTTTTCAAACCATTGAATACCGTTAAACTATCTAATCCGGTTTTGACGATTACAAGTATCATTAGAAAAAATAATACCTATGAAATTACACTGTTATCAAAAGCGCTCGCTCTGTACGTTTGGCTTGAAGTGCTAAATTCTCCAACCACATACTGTCTTGGCCGGTTTTCAAATAATGGATTTCATATGATGCCAGATGTGAAACAAACAGTAATCTTTTATTGCAATGGCGATACTGACTTGAAAAATGAAGATTTTCATGTTCGATCACTCTATGATGCTGGTACTGATATGGAATTGACTAAACAAGTAGCGGATGAAAACAAATCAAGATGCAATATATTATAAAAATGCTCTCTACTCCAGATTAATATATTACAAATTGATTGAAATCCTGTTTGATTCTATTTGCCCCCATTCGCCAACTCCTACAACTGAGACTGAAATTGGGAGTTTGAATTTTCTGAGGTTTAGATAGTACATCACACTGCCTGATCTTACATTATCTCGTATATGGGATATAATAATTGATGCCTCGACTTTTATAGAGTAGTACGCAGCTCCTGTAGCGCCTTTCCATCTTAAACCAGCTTCATTTTCAACTATTTGAGGAATAAACAATACTGGGGGATCAGGAATTGTTAAATTCCTTTTCACTCCTAGCTTCCTATTCATTTCAACCATGCTATTTATCACCAGCAGTTCATCCTTGTTGAAACCATCAGCAGAGGGGAAGCCCGGGTAATGGTATGCACTATACTCGGAATTTTCATTATGGATCCCTAATTTAAAACAGATTACTAAAACCACCATCTGAAGAATGAAACCTTAAACTCCACATAAGCATTCCAGAACAAGTACTATTCATAAAAGCGTCCTGGAAATCTCTGATTGCTTCAAAGCTATCAAGCCCAAATTCCCCAACCACAAACACTTTCTTGTATGGTTTAATCGTATCAATGTCATTGTTCAATCGAAAGCTAAATCTATGATCCAAAGTTAGAGCTGAAACGCCACCAAGATCTGCGTTAGCAAACCAAAAGCTACAAAATAGGGCAAAAATATACACCACCAGCATCATATGTCTGTATTTTTTTCGTCTAATTCGGGGATAAAAGGTGCTTTTGGCATGAGAAAAGATTAAGCTAATGCCAATGACTGAATACACCGCAACACAGAAAAACAAGAATTTGCTGTAAAATTGATTATTCATCAAGGATATCTCTGATGAATCTTGTGGGTAGTAATGGTTTGTGAAAATGTCTATAAAATCACTTTGAAGTGTATCTTCTGTCCATATACCATTACTAGAATCCATAACCAAGTGGTTCTGATCAAGTTCTTTGATAAATTTCGCTATATCTAACGTCCATTCTGGAGGTGGTTCAATTTCATTTCCAGTTTCCCAGCACAAAATTGCAGGATCATCCTTGTACAATATTCCGCTGAAACTGTTGTTCCTGTTCAGCACTCCTGAAATCAAATGTTTAAAACCGGCTCTAATTACTGTATTACTGAAAAATTCAGATTTATGAATTCCGTATAGGTTCGAAAACGATTCAATCCCACCAAACCATTCCCAATTATCAATAAATGGAATAATAACTTTGATATTGTATTGATTAGCGAGATGGATAGCGAAATCAAAATCATGCATTAGCTGTTCATCAAGTTCCCATTTACAATCCCGCGTACCAAATCCAGATATTATTTTAAGGTGCTTCAATTCAGACTCGTTTGTCGGAATAGAAAAGACATACGTTCTTACGACTTGACCTCCTAGTTGTGAAACTGCGGCAATCTGGTCTTTTTGTTCATATGGAGAAATCCTTTGCCAAGGATCTTCCAAGATATGTAAATTTGGGGTATTGAATGAAGCGAATCGAAATATAGAGTTGTTTAATATCAATTGCCCATCTCGCCGTTGCACGAATTCAGACATGGCTAAAGATTTTTGTAAACAAAAAATATTTATTAAAGAGCTGAGATTGAAATTTCACCATAAGGTTCTGCTTGTTTCACAGCAATCATATCTTTGGTCTTCAAAACCAACAATTCAAAGAATACTTTGGCGGCAATACTCTTGGATTCCTAAATTAACATTAATTACATTTTCAGTGATTTGAGAGAATGTTGCTTCTCCGTTGAATTTGTCTTTAATGATATTGAGAGCTTTCTGTGTATTAGATGTCAGCTTTTCAGTTTCCTCGATAGATTCTTCTTCGTCAAATTCAAAGATAGATACGTTATGCGGTGGAATAATGTCAAGCAAGGATTCTTCCTCTCGTGCTGGCTTGGCTGGAGATTGCTCTTCAGGTTGGATAACCGATATATCACCAAAGTTCATTTCCACACCAGCATCAAAACTAATTTCTGGCTCATATCCAACTTCAGGTTCAAAAACAGGCTCTTCGATATGAATACTGGCCATTGTTTCTTCAGGTTGATAGGTGATTTCCAATTTCTTTGGTTCAAGGAATTTCAAATCCAGTTTTGGGAATTTTCTGTACTGTAGTTCCAACATGTCGTCCAAAGATAAATCCAACATCTCCTCCAGCTCAAACTGATGTTTAAACGTGGAAAGTGTTGGATAATTCATAATAAGCTTTAAGAGTGGGTTATCTTCTTCGTTCTTTTTTGGGACGCTAAAATCACCTTTTACCATGGCTCTGTAGTAACTTTCGTCCATAAAAATAGCAGTGTCAATAGCAATTCGCTTTCTTTTTGGAGTTTTTCTCTTTTCCATAGAGATATCCAACTCAAGATCTGTATTAACCTAATTTTACTTTCTGGCTCAAATACTACTTGTTCTGGAGCCATTGTTGCATCTCTAGTTGCGTCTCTATCCAGATCCAATCCCAAATCCATATTCATACTAAATTATTTACTGATTACTTGCTACTTGTTAATTTGAGCTACTCTATCCTAATGTTAGTTGGTATTACTCTGGCCTATTGTTAGTATAAACTTACATTTGGGGTTCTACTTGCATACCTTCCACTTCAGGTCTACAGTTAATGTGAATTACTCTTTTCTACGTTAATAATAATTACTCTAAATCAAACCCAAAATCTAGTGCTCCTTGATCACCAAAATCCATTTGGATTTCTTCTCTAGGTACTTCCATTGATATTTCAGGGTCCAGAAGTGACTTTTGAAAACTATTTTGAGGAACAAATTCTCTAGTTGTATCAGCATCTCTTCCAACTTCCATAGAATCTTGAGTAAAGGACAAGAACGTATTATCCTCCACAGGCTTTAAGCTATTTAGATCAAGTACCGGGTTGTACATGATATCAAATTCATTTATTGTATCCGCGAGTGTAATTTGATTATTTGAAACTACCGATTGTACGACATTCAAATCAACAACTGAAGGTCGGAAAGCCATCTTGATTTTAACCAGGGCTTCATTGCAATCTTCAAACAAGTACTTTGCTTTACGAGAGAAAATCTTGCACACACCTAGTAGTAACTGGCCAGATAGTCGCAGTGCCATATGATCGTAATCTTCAATTGCTGATATAGAATTTGGAATATTTGTAGCGAGGAATTGTGATTTGGATAATTTACGTTCCCAGTGAGCCGCCAGCCATACCTTTGCGAGAGGGCCTTTCTTGTTTAATATTGTCTCGGAGTAGAACATTTTCAGATTTGAAAAAGTTCGGACACCGACTTCTCTGCTAGATATCTATTCATCAACCAAAATTCAAGAAGGAAATACAAGATGAATTTGGTATATAAACTTAAGGTTTTACTTGAATAAAAGTTAAACTTTAAGGTCTCGAATTTTATCTTTCAAAGCCTAATTTCAATTCAAGCAAGATGAGTAGACAGAGCAATTCTGAAATGTAGAAAACAGAAATGACTTTGTAAGATGGGGCAAGCCAAGAACTTGTTCAGCGAATGCCACAATTAAAAGTTTTTCACGGGCTATTATTGATGATAAGGCAAATTTGTACCAGTTACCAAAGTTAGGTTTATGATTACAAATGTCGAAAATATTTTTTTTTCAAAATGATCTTGAAGTTCCTCAGATATTCCCCAAGACTGACTTCCAGACTAACAATAAGACTCTATTCCAATGCAATTAATTTAAAAAAACTACAGCAACAATATGAATCGAAAACAGAAGTAGAAGCTGTGAAACTTGACCTTCCTGAAAATATTTCAGAACCATTCTTCTTGAAGCAGAATGAATTCAGAAATAATTTGATTCAAAAGCAAAAACAATTTGATATTTTGTTGGAAATGTCTCGGTTAGCAAGTACATTAGAGGAACAAACAAATTTCAAGACTTCACTAGTATTATGGAAGAAGGAATTCGACTTGAGCGAAAGCGAATCCAGTCAAATCATCAAAGTATTGAACGAAAAGAACCAACACCAGCTCTTGTTTGAATTACTAGCAGACAGATACAATTTTGGCTTAATTCCTTCTGACTTGGTCATCAAAAACTTGTTGATAAATAGCACCGGTGAACAGCTGTACAAGAACTTTGCACTTTTGTTGTACTATGATATTCCACCACAAATAGAGCACTATGAAATACTAATCAGAAAAGGTGCCGATGGGAATGGACAAGAGACTGAATGGGCACTTACTACTTTAAAAGAATACGAGTCATTAGGATGGAAAACAACCCCAAGCATTGAATTCTCTATTGGCTTGATTGAATTGAAAAAGAGCAATTTTGATAAAGTGCTATTGACAGACAGCGATTATTTGAAAACTAAAGCTTTGATTGGATTGGGTAAAATCAAGGAAGCGATTTTACAATTTGAAAAAGCTGTTGAATCTGAAGATAAAGCTAGAGTGAACGAATTGAAAACCCAGTTGGAAGCAGTAGTAAAAAACAATATTGAAAATGAAAAATTATTCAAGGAAATAAAGTATTAAGATATTCTTTAATAGATTCTTGTCTGCCAGGTAATCGTGAAAAGCTTCAATCTAATCTGGGTAAGAGTATCTGTGCCAGAATATTTGAGAATTACTAGATGTCTGAGTAAAGAATAATCTAGTATTGTTACACACTCATGTGGTTCTTTCATTATTAGCGAGGGCTCATACGGTATATGAATAATCAATTGGTTTGAAGGGGTTTATGAGCATGCGACGATGTGTGGAACGGTTCGGGTCCTGCGTGTTTCCAATATAAAAAGGAACCTCAAGGATATTCTCTGAAAAACCATGTTGGCGCTCTTAATCACAAAGGCAATGGCAGACGTTGTTGGTCTCGGACAACACTGCGGAGGATTTATATCTAATGCAAATACCTGTACACCGCCGCTGGTTTGCGTTTTATCCAAATTACCTGATGCAGGCGGAGTATGTCAAGTTCCAACAGCAACAAACCTGCCTGGTGTCTCTAATTTACCACCAATTCCAACAAACATCCCTACAAACATCCCTACAAATATTCCTACCAGTCCTTCTCCGGTACCACAAACTAATATTCCGCAAGTTACTCAGCCTGGAACTACTACAGCAACGTCTGGTGGTAATTCTACCCAACCGACAACTACTGCTGCTACCACTAGTGCAAATTCTGCTGAATCGTACTCAGTTTACCTGTGGGCTATTGCTGCTTTGTTGTTTTAAATAAATATTAGTTTTATTAGTATTCTAGAATTGGTGCTCCAACATCTTCAATTCTCGGAATAGTACATTTCAAATCAAAAGATTTGGTTAGGATTATTTTGAAAAGCTTCTGGACGTTAATTGCATGCGAAGTGGAACAAAATACTAACGGTGCTTTCATTGCGCGAGCATACCTTCTCGCCTACATTAAATTCAGTTACTTGTCTAGTGATTTCCTCCTGCTCTTGAATAGGAAAAGTTGCAAAGTGGTCGTACTTTGTTCCAACCAGGAATGGAATAGCAGTCTACATTAAAAAAAGATACTTTGTTGAATCCTCTTGCCTGTCTATACCATTCCTTTATGCTATTCAACGTAGACTTTCTGCTCAAATCAAACATAAACAAAATCGCAATCGCATCATTACATACCAACGGTAACATGTTTACAAATTCGCGCTGGCCTTGGATTAGAATTAAATACCTCCTAAATCCCAAATGCTGAACGTAATTTCAGTGTTTTTGATTGAGATTGTTTTTTCCATGAAATTGACACCTATGTCAGTTGATTTTACCTAGCGTTTGGATATAATCTTCATCGAAACTGCCTTCGACATACTTCACCATCAAACTGGTCTTTCCAATTTGGGAATCACCAACCATTCCAACTTTTAACACGACATTTCTGTTGTTAACAACACCTACTTTTTAGCAAACGCGTTTTGTTGAGGTATATTTGGTCTCCTATCGTTGGGTAGTCTTTGCTGCTTTTTATCGTCCTTCTTTGGTAACCCGTTCATTTGATTTTTTGCTGTTGAAATTTAACTTTTTTTGTATGGGGAAGAAAAGATCTCGAAAGAAGGAAAAGTCAGCGACGAAAAGTATTTCCAATCAGCAGGAATTAAAGGAGCAATTACAGAAAGCATCACCGACTGTTATTGATATTCCAAATAATAATCATTTAGAAATCAAAACAGTAAATAGTGAGAAAATGAACAAACCTCATGTAGCTAAAAATGAGGAAAATAATGGGAATGAAGCAGTATCTGATTCATCAAAGAAGAAGAAGAAAAAGAGAAAGAAGAGGTCTGCAGATAAGGCAGATAGGGCAGATGAACCTCAAGATTCAAAAATAACAAAGAAGCCAAAACTGGAAGAGTCCCTGACGGCGAAAAAGAAAGATAGTGCCAATGGTGAAATTGCTACTGCTTCCAGCGCGGAAACACCAGCTATAAAAACATTAGAGAAAAAAGTCCAAGATACCTCTTCACAAACTTCAGATATAAATAATCGCATTGATGATATACAGTCATTAGAAGAGTTAAAGAAATTCATCTTGAACACCAAAACTAATTTTGCGGATGTGATTCGCTCATTACTAAAAGAAAATGACTCGCTGATTGTGAAATCTGGAAAACTAGAGAAAGAATTAAAGGAAAGTAAAGTAAAATATCTGGATCTTTCGGATGTTGAACAAAAAATGATGTCATGTCATATTTGCATGGATGTATTTTCCAATCCTCAAATTTTAGAATGCGGGTACTTTTGTTTTAAAAGGTAGTCATACTTTTTGTTATACTTGCATACATGCTTGGTTGTGCAATAAAGAAGGGACCGGAGATTGTCCAAGTTGTCGCAACGTGTGCCGAACCATTCCGGTTCATAATCGATATGCTGAATATCATGTGGAGCAAATGCTATTGAAGGTTAGTGAACCTAGAAAGACAGAAATATTGGAACGCATTAAAGAGGAAAAAGGTAATACTTTTTAATATAGAAGCGTATTCCACAAAGAAAGATCCTTGGCATCCATGGAAAAAACCTGTTCAGTACATAATTGATCATGATGATGGAGTAACAAGGTTCTTTCTATGTAATTTAGATGTGGAACATGTGGATGGGAAATAGAAAATGGAGTTTGTGAGAATTGCAATGCCCGTTACCCTGATTTAGACCGTGGTGAGAATATAGAGGACGAAGAAGAATTGGCTGATGATCATGAAGATAGTATGGATACTGAAGATGAACAGTTTGTTGTTGATGATGATTATATTGAATATGAATCTGACGCTTCTCAAGCTGTTCGAGCAACAAGACGGAATCAAAGGAACACTGCCGAAAATCGGTATGAAGATAGCGATTCGGACTCTGCTCAAATAATTTCAGTAAGAAATAATGTTATTGATGTATCTGATGAAAGTTCTGAAAGTAATGTCAAAGTTGCAAGAGTGTCTAGAAATAGCCGAAACGTTGCTGCTCTTCCAGAATTTTCAGACGAAGAGCTAGAATCAACTAGTTCAAAGTCTGACAGAGCCTCCTTGCCTGAATTTTCAGAACCATCATCTTCTGATGATGAATATTCCAACCAAGAAAGAAACGAATTAGTAGAGTTTTCTGCAGAAGAAGATAACTATGAAGATTCGTCTTCAGATTAGCTTTTATTAAATCCATACGGTCTGAGCAATTCCGTCATATATTCATCCACATTCACTGTTTCTTTAAGAATGATCGCATTATCTATAATAAATCAGATGTTACCTGTAGTCTTGATTTTTAGTGTTGAAGGATACAACAAAAAGATATCCATGGGTTTTATATACACTATCCAACACATTGATTGCCTCATCATTTCCATATCTCCAATTTTATGTACCAAATTGTTTTCATACAGCCAATCATCTACCTGCTGAGTAAATTCACTTAGTGCCCAATGGCCATCTTCAGTTGTGCAACCACAAGAATCAAAGGATTCATCTGTAAAAGGTTCTATTTCAAGGCTATCTGCAACTTGGGTTAAAAACACAGGCTTTTTCTCTTTGGATTGACTTAATTTTTGACGCTTATTAGATCTTTGTATCGCTGCATTTTTTATTAATTCTTCCCAATCCGACGGATCGACTCCATATTTAATTGCAAAGTCTAGCGGCAAAAGACCATCCTGTTCTGGTAACGCAGGGTCGCAATTGTTTTGAAGTAGTATCTCAACTATGGCTGTACTGTCGGACCTACATGCATAATGTAAACAAGTCCGTTTTTTGGTGTCTTGAATATCAAGTCTTGCGCCTTTCCTGATGAACAGTTGTACGATATCCAGATGTTTAAACTCTATCGCTCTGAAGATTGGAGTTTGGCCAAAATTATCTAAATAATTCATTTCTAAACCAAGATTTAACAATTGCTTGACTATTTCAATCCTTCCATATCCAGCAGCTATGTGTAAAGGGGTTCTGTTGGATGAATTCCGGAGAACAGGAATAATAAGTGGATACTTTGAGATATATTCTGATGCTTTCGAGGGTTCATCAGCAATATATCGTGCTAATTCAGAAATATCATTTTGTAAAGCTGCATCTCCTTGCGAAATTTCATTTTCTTCACCCATAGTTGACGACCCAGTCAGGGTTTCCTTTAAAGACACACTTTCAATGGCTTTCAACATTTCCTCTAAAGTTAGTCAAGCTAACCTCTCCACATATCAACTTCATTTACAGCAAATTTGCTTTCTGTGCCCAAATCATATGGAGTTTTCCCGTCAGCGTCCAAAGCTATTGGATCACACCCAAAATCCAATAACTTTTTAACAATATTAGCCGTACCCATTGCACATGCTCTATGCAATGGAGTTTGCAGCTTTATATCTTTCGCATTAAGGTTTGCAGCTCTAGAAATCAGCTTCAACGTAACATCATCCATTCTAAACCTTATTGATCTAAACACAGGGGTTTCTCCGTATTTGTCGACTTTGTTGACATCTGCTCTCATAGAAATTAAGAGGTCCACCAAAGGTAATATTCCGTGTCCTGCTGCTACATGAAGTAGAGTTCGCTGGTTGATTGGGCATTCTTGATGTGCTAAATCAGGATTCCTTTTAATTTCTTCAATCACTAAATCTGGGTGGTATTTTACCAGTGTTACCAGCTGGGTGATTTCTTTTGTCATTTTGATTTGCAAGATATCCGGACAAGTGCAACAGAGCTGGGGGTTGCAAAATAAGTTGATAGAATCAAATTCCAACCAAATATATTCGATTGCAGTTATGCCTCATGAACGGGAAAAGTAAGATGAAGAGGTGGATTTTGATTAAAGAAAATATCAGCTAGGTACAGGGATAATAATCATACTCGCTTAACCAAATCTCAGCTAACGATACAAGTAGTAATTTTGATCGAGTCAAACAGTTATCGCAGTAGTTTCGGATCAATCATCAAGCGATTACAAAGATGAGCGCGAGTCGCTGAATATTAACCTGGGATTAGTAAGAGTATTTGAGAACATTGGTGTCAAAAACTTCAACTGTGCTTATGTAATCTTGCTGACGTAAGCCACCATTTAAATTGAGTGACAATGGGAGATGAAAAATTTAACTCCAATTAATGAAGGTTACCGAAAAAATCAAGATTGCTGAAGCTGAGGGAAGACCATACTGGGTAAGCTGTTTCTAATTCAAGTCCTTTGAATATTTCCCACCAAAAACTGAAACTGGTGTTATCAATTTATTTGACAGAATGGAGCGCATGCAACTTTTGGGCCCAGAATTCGTTGATGTAACTTGGAATGCCGGAGGAACATCTTCTGATACCACTATGGAAGTAATTATCAATATTTACATAGATCTGCGCAACTGCACAAAAAGTTTATGGATTGGAAACTTGTATGCACTTGACCTGTACCAATATGCCTCGCGAAAAGATTGATATTGCGTTGAGAGATGCCAAGGCTAATGGAATCCAGAATATTTTGGCACTTCGCGGTGATCCTCCAAGAGGACAAGAAAACTGGACATCAGTCGAGACTGGGTTTTCATATGCTACCGACCTTGTAAGATATATCAGAAAAGAATACGGAGACTACTTTTGTATTGGTGTAGCAGGTTACCCTGAGGATCACCCTGATTCCCCAGAGAAAGGAAAAGATTTGTTATACTTGAAAGAAAAAGTTGATGCTGGTGCTGATTATGTCGTTACCCAATTATTTTATGACTGCGATGTGTTTATTGACTGGGTTAAAGACGTTCGTGCATTGGGAATCACTATTCCACTCCTTCCAGGTATGATGATTATTCAAAGTTACAATGGATTCAAGAGAATGACCACTCTTTGCAAAACTAAAGTTCCTCAGTATATTTACGATGATTTGGAGCCAATTAAGGATGACGATCAAGCTGTTAAGGACTATGGTGTCAAGATGATGATTGACATGTGTAACAGATTACGCGAAGCTGGTCAGCTTGGATTCCACTTTTATACCTTGAACTTGGAAAGATCTACTCGCCTTATTCTGCAAGGCCTTGGATTCACTCCTGAGGTTGAAAACGTAAAGAAATTGCCATGGAATCCATCTTTGGCACACAATCGCAAGGAAGAAAATGTCCGCCCAATCTTTTGGAGAAACCGTCCAAAGAGCTATATTGCCCGCACTCAAAACTGGGATGAATTCCCTAACGGAAGATGGGGTAACTCTTCATCCCCTGCTTTCGGTGATTTGGACGGGTATGGCACCAACTTGAAGTATCCTGCTGACGAGTGTATCCGCTTGTGGGATCATCCAACCACCATTCAAGAAGTATCAAAGGTCTTTGTTGATTACATCAATGGAGACATTTCGTGTCTACCATGGTCCGACTCTCCTCTTCAATTAGAATCTGGTGTATTGAAGGATAGATTATTAACCTTAAACAAATCTGGATACTTGACTATCAACTCACAACCAGCTGTAGACGGTGCTCTTTCCTCAGATAAAGTATATGGATGGGGACCAAAGAATGGATTTGTCTATCAAAAAGCTTACTTGGAATTCTTTATTTCACCCCGTTCGCTGGATATTTTGCTTGATCATATCTCTAAATATCCGTATATTACTTTCTATGCTGTGAACAGGGAGGTAATTCTATTGCTTATTTCAGGGTGATTTGAAGACCAATACCAAGGGTGAATCTCCAAATGCTGTCACTTGGGGTGTCTTCCCAGGCCAAGAAATTGTATCTTAATAATTAATCGTAGGTTCAACCGACTGTTGTTGACGGAACTGCCTTTATGGCCTGGAAAGACGAAGCCTTTGAATTGTGGAGACAATGGTCCTCCTTGTATGACAAGGACAGCTCCAGCAGAAAGTTGTTGGAAGGCGTCTTCGACAATTGGTTCTTGATTAACATTGTTGACAATAACTACAAATCCAGATTCGCAATCTTTGATCTCTTGGATCAAGTCAAGTCTGAACTGGATGCCTCAATCGGCCATTAATAAAGCATTTTCTCAGTGTATTATGTCGTGTGTCAGAGAGGCTTGGTTCAGCGGCCAGAGGCACTTCAACAAAAAAATGGGTAGATTGGACGGAAAAGTCGCTCTTGTAACAGGAGCAGCCAGGTAATAGGGATTTGAAGACAGCGGGATTGGTTTTGAAACTGCTGTATTGTTTGCAAAGGAAGGTGCCAAGGTTGTACTAGCAGATCTAAATGAAACTGCTGGTCAAGCTGCAGTAACTAAATTGACAAGCTTCCTTACTCCTGAACAAGCCGCTGCTAACCCCGCAGTATTTGTTAAAGTCGACTGTTCAAAGGAAGATCAAGTTAAACATGCCGTTGATTTCGCAGAGAAGACTTTTGGTAAGCTCAATGTTATTTTCAACAATGCCGGAATTATGCACCCAAATGATGATAATGCAATGACTACTGATGAGGCAACTTGGGATTTAACCTTCAATGTTAACGTTAAAGGCGTATGGTACGGTTGTCGCCACGGTATTCCAGCATTGCGCCGAGCAGGAGGTGATCTACATTTTACATAGGCGGTAGTATTATCAATACTGCTTCATTCGTTGCGTTGTTGGGTGCTGCAACTCCCCAATTGGCTTACACTGCTTCAAAGGGTGCTGTATTGGCAATGACTAGAGAACTAGCAACAATTCATGCCCGGGAAAACATTCGTGTAAATGCACTCTGTCCAGGTAAAAATGACTAATTATAGGTCCAATTCGCACACCATTACTCATGAACTTTCTGAACACTGAAGAAAAGAAACACAGAAGACTGGTTCATGTTCCTATGGGAAGATTTGGTGAGGCAATCGAACAAGCATATGCTGCTCTTTTCCTCGCATCAGATGAATCTTCCTTCATTACTGGAACCGATTTCTCAGTTGACGGTGGTTTAACTGCTGCTTATGTTACACCTGAAGGACCAACCACCACTCACAGTGTCCACAAAAATTTCTCTGGAGTTTAAAATAAAGGAGGTCTGAATTTTTCCAACATTAATTTTTTCATCTTTGAAATGAATCGTCTCACTAAACTTTTTAATACCAGCAGAAGCTTTTCAAATACACCTAAAATCTTTTCAGACAAACTTTTTGTGGTATTTCTCTATTAATTACAGCACCGCGACACACCAAAGAATAATCAAGATTTACCATTTGAATTCAATGCGGAAAATCAAATCAGGGCAAAGGAAATTATTGCGAAATATCCACCTCAGTATAAGAAAGGCGCTTGCATGCCGTTGTTGGACCTGGGACAGCGTCAAAACGGATTTACTTCTATCTCTGTCATGAACCATGTTGCAAAACTGTTGGATATGGCACCAATGAGAGTTTACGAAGTTGCTACTTTTTATACAATGTACAACAGGTAATCGTTGTTGACAAAAGGGATCCAGTCGGAAAATATTTTGTTCAAGTTTGCACCACAACTCCTTGTCAATTATGTGGATCTAGCGATGTGTTGAAAGCGATTGAAAATGAATTGGGAATTAAAGTTGGTGAAACTACTAAAGATGATTTGTTTACCCTTGTAGAAGTAGAATGTGCGGGTGCTTGTGTTAATGCCCCAGTTGTAGCTTTCAATGATGACTACTATGTATTTCTTTTTAATTATAGGAAGACTTGACCCCAGAAGGAATCGTGAAGATCTTGAAGGAATTCAAGGGAGGAAAAGTCCCTCCACCAGGGCCAATCTCTGGTCGCAAGAACTGCGAACCAAAAGGTCAATTGACAAGCTTAACATCTGAACCAACTGGTCCAGGATATGGAATGAAATGGTAATCAATAAACATGAAATTTTTTACATTTTTTTCCTTGTAGAAATGTTGGGATTGGAGGTACTGGATTGCGTAGATTCCCACGAATTAGTTTCCAAAGCATTGGAGAACGGGTATAGGTTTGCAATCTCTCCAATCATTCATACAAACACCGAAATACTCACTGGCGATACTCCATTTCCAGCTAGTTTGAATGCCACTGATATTATGGTCAAGGATTTAGGTACATTGTAACTAATCTGGAACAACTACCATATATATTTGGATATATTTCCCCTTGGCTGGATTTAGACTGCCCAGATTCCAGGATTCGAAAACGCTCTGAGCTACTTTTGAAGAAGCAAATTGAATGGGTGAATCATCTTGGTCTATCTGCGCTAGTGTTCTATCTCCCATCAAATGTGACGAATTTTGCCAGAGTAGTTCATTCATTTATCGCCTTACTTGGATACACGCAAGTGGTAATTAGGGTGGATTCACAGAATTGGGAAGGATGGAATAAATTCAGAATGCTTGGAGCTCATTCTTCAAAAATCCAGGTTGCTTTAAATTTGGAAGGTGAATTGAATGATATTGATTTACAAAGGTGGTTTGCAGAACCGATCTACATGCTAATGATCCCTTCGTCGCAATTCCTTACCAACAAAAAAGGTTTTCCAGTGCTATCGAAGCGATTGCAATTATTCTTTAATCAGATTGCGAAACGGGTTACAAGATTTGTGGTTACGTTGCCATCTTTCAATCATACTATTGGAATTGAGACCTATCAGCAGTATCTAAACCACCTATTACTAAATGCACCTGAGGATAGTGTAATTGACAAATTCGCAACAGGTTATCACGATTTTCTGCAGATGCCCTTGCAACCGCTAATGGACAACCTTGTATCTGCTACATATGAAGTGTTTGAAAAAGATCCGGTTAAATATCAGCAATACGAAGAGGCAATTTACACTGCATTAGTGGAACGACATTCTGGAAATAACGAGCCGGTAGTTATCATGGTAGTTGGAGCAGGGAGAGGAAAGTAGCAAATTAACTATAGGTCCATTGGTGGACAGAGCATTGAGGGCGGGTGAAAGGGCTGATATTAAAGTTTCTTTATATGCTATAGAGAAAAACTCTAACGCTATCGTAACTTTAAGAGAGAGAAAGCAAAAAGTGTGGGGAGATAAAGTAGAAGTAGTTCATGTTGACATGCGATTTTGGAACTCTCAAGAAAAATGTGATATCTTGGTGAGTGAACTATTAGGGTCTTTTGGAGGTAAAGCTCCGTTAATCTAGATAACGAATTATCCCCTGAATGTCTAGATGGTGCACAGAGTTTTTTAAAGAGTTATTAAATTATTAATTTAGAAACTGGTATATCAATTCCTGCATCTTACACTTCATTTGTTAGTCCATTATCGTCTACCACTTTGTATAACAACGCTGCTGCTTTAAAAGAGTCTAAATTTATGGAAACACCGTATGTGGTTAAGTTCAGAGAGACATTTGAAATTGCCCCACCTGTAGCTCTTTGGAAGTTTGAACATCCATTTAAATCACAAAGGCAGCCGCTTGGCCATCCAGATTTTAATTCCCACAACACCCGCTATACAACCGTTACATTTGACATCCCTCAAGATTCAATTACGGTACTCAAGAGTCTAATTTAGCATGGATTTGCTGCATATTTCGAATCTGTCTTGTATAAAGATGTAATAATTAGTATTAATCCGTCAACCCATTCACCTGATATGACCTCCTGGTTTCCAATGTATTTTCCGATCAAGGTACTTTTAAATTAATCTTTGAATCCAATATATTTACCCGCAGGATCCAAGTTGCGTTGTTCTTTCTGGAGACTTACTACCTCAAGAAAGGTGTGGTATGAATGGTGCGCTATCCCAGTTATCAATGGTAAAGAGCTTGTTGGCATGGCTAGCTCAATTCACAACAAAGATGGTGAATCTTACTGGATTGGGTTATAAAGATTTACTACGATAAATATCTGAATTGGCATTAATTACAGTCATTTATTTAATTATTTTTGAAAACTTCCAATGCAATAATAATTGATAGGCCGAGAATAATAATTGAAATGAAGAACCAGATGACACCCCAGAATTTTGGGCTCAGCGCTCCTCCGCAACACAAGCGAGAGAATTGAGAGGCATCTGATTCGTTTACTTTGCGCATAATCAAATCTTCTATAATGTCCCACAAAGAGTAGAGCGAACTCATCACACCGAGGAACAGAATGAAATATCGTAAATATTCCGCATCATGATACCACCACAACAAAGCACCCAACCCTATAAACGCAACTGTAATCGTTCTTGCTAACCAATTTTTAGCCCACCAAAGTGTTGCCAACATCGCCACTCCCACTAGACCAGCAGCTACTTTACTGGCCAACACATCAAATCCACAACAAACCATCAACGACCCCCAAAACAAAGATCCAATATACCCTGCTGGTAATGTAATATAAGGATTTCCCCCTCGCATTTTAGTAAGCCCACCTTCGTTAGGGTCAAGAGTAATCGACATGATCTTTGCTCCTGTAAGAATCCCTGCAGATGCATGTCCAAATTCGTGTAAAGCGACTGTGAGAATTTTAAATGGCCAGAGAATCTCCTTTACATAAGGTATATGCCATATAAGCCCAATTCCAATGGCATATCCAATTATAAAATATATGGTTGTCCACTGGTCCGCAGAAGGTTGTAGTCTGGATTCAAAATCTTTGCTTGACATTTGTTTTCTTTATTTCGGCTTGGTTGAGCTTTAAAAGCACAACCTGAAACGGTCATTTTTGATGGCTTTGTTTACATTGAGGAAAAGCGAGCACCCTCCGCCATAATAACGGTGAATAGGGCCAAGCTCTTATTAATAAAACGGCTATCGATTATACTCATGTGCCCATAATCGTTTGCAAATATGAAACTGTGATAGAGCTTTGGCTTCAACGTTCTTTAGTTGAAATTTAGCCACAGCGGTCGTCACACTTTCACAAAATTATGAAAGCTCTGCTGGCAACAATCCTTTTTCAGCTTGTTAGAACAATACCGACCAACAGTTCAAGTTCGCTTTCATCAGAAATACCCCAACCAAGTTCTGCTGATGCTACAGAATTTCCAACTAACGGCACAATGAATGTTGAAGAAACCCCACCCCAGAATTCCCCTAATTTACACCCTACGAATAGCCAGACTAATACCACTTCACTTCCCAAAATTAGAAGATTTAAAAACTATATTGTTACACTGAATCCTAATGTTTCTCAGGACAATTTTCAGCAGCACGCAGAGTGGGTGTATTCTACTTTTAACGGCACATATGGATACAACTTGACTACGATTCTGAATAACACGGATATGTCTGGACTTTCTGATAACATTACACTAGCCCAGTATAATGTATCGGAGCTTGTAGCGCAGAAATCACTAGAAAGGGCAAAAGGTCCATTAGGAACTTTTGCGTTAGATAGTTACAAAGGATACCATGGCCAGTTTCCAGCTTGGATGGTGCGACTTTTAAATGATTCATCTTATGTTTACACCATCGAAAAGGATTTTCCAATGTCGCTAAATTCAGTTAACAGTTCAAATCATTCAAGCCCGTTCACAAAGCAGGGTTATTTTGCTTCTTATAATTTAAAGACTGAATATCAAGACCGTCCTGGCTGGAATCTGGACCGTATTACTCACAGGTCGAAGGGTTTCGTTGGTCAATATGTATACCCACAAGAACCTGGTAAAAATGTGGACATCTACATACTTGACACCGGAATTAAGCATGATTTGCCAGAGTTTGGCAACAGGGCATCTTTTGGAGCGTCGTTCTCTGCAGAAGGAGATGAAGATGTCCTTGGGCATGGATCGCACGTGGCCGGTATCGCAGCAGGAAAAGAATACGGGGTTGCAAAATCAGCGAATATTATTGGTGTGAAAGTTCTCAATAACGACGGGAAAGGTTGGGCTTCAATGGTGATGAGTGGGATTGAGTGGGTAGCTAATAATGTAGCAAAAACGGGCAGAAAATCAATAATTAATCTTTCGTTGGGAGGTGATCGTTACTCTTTTGCCATGGATCAGATCGTAACCGCTGCTGTAGCGCAAGGTATTGCTTTTTCAGTTGCTGCTGGTAATTCAAACAAGATGGCATGCTCGGGGTCTCCACAGCAATCCCCCTTAGTTTTGACTGTAGGCGCTTCTGACAAATCTGATAATTTGGCGGATTTCACAAATTATGGTCCATGTGTCAATTTGTATGCTCCAGGGGCTGATATTTTATCTGTGTCATTAGATGTTGGGCCAAAATCATTGTCTGGCACTTCCCAAGCTGCCCCACACGCAGCTGGACAAATGGCAATCATTCTTGCTGTAAACCCAGATTTGAAACCCGTACAGTTATATGAAGCGCTTCAAATTGCAGCAACAAATAGCACGCTGGGAAAACTGCATGAAGGGGACCACGATCTATTGTTGTTTAATGGCCTGCCATCACCCGAACTGGGAAAAGGAAATTCTAAAGCTGACGGATCCAACTTTTTCATAGGCGGAGGTGGTTGGGCCTTGGTATTTCAAGTCATATTTTCTATTTACATGTGATATAATAATTCAATATAGTATTCAATCTATTTTTTTTATTTTAGCACCATCAAACTTGTTTCACCATAAAATAATGAATTGGGTTACTTTTCAATGGCTACTGGTTTGGTCGCTACAGTGGCAATGGCTCCCTAAAAGATTCGCTCTCGTTACTTCTGTCAGTAAGTCTTTTGAGCAAGCATTGATGAGCTTAGCCTTACTTTTTTCGAAACTTCCATTTTCGGAACATTGTAAAACAGTTTTATTTTCGAGTAATTTTTCATTATTTTTTAGAATGTCCAACGACTGTGGTCCAGCTTACTCTTTATTTAAGAGCTTCAACTTGAGTCCTACTTTTGACAATACAAATACTTCATGCTGTGTTCAAACTCCAGCACTTTCTGTGTTCTGCACTGATTCAAGAATTACTGGACTGTAATCAAAGATTTAACTTTAGACGAATCGATGGCAATGCAAGTCCATGTCAAGCTGCTTCTTGGCCAAATGCCGAATTAAAGAATCTGCCCATGTTAACCAACTTGTACCTTAAGTTTAATTTAGAACAATTCAAAACTGTATTATGCAAAATGTAACTTTATCTTGGGATGACTTGAAATCAGCGAGTCCGCAACTTCAATCTCTACAGATTCCAGGAAATGGACTGCTTGGGGATTTCCACCCGCAACTCACAAATTTGGTATATTTGGATGCAGGATTCAACAATTTCACTGGATCTATCAATCCTGATATTTCTAATATGCCAAATTTAAAGTATTTAGGAGTGCAATACACTCAGATTAGTGGATCTCTGCCAGACTCACTTGCCAAACTTCCTCTAACTTCCATTGACTTATCTTCTACAAATGTTAGTGGCCAGGTACCAAATCTAAGTAGTTTAAGTCTGGCCTATTGCAATTTGGGAAATGCATGTACAACAGACTCATCGCAACTCCCAAGCGCTTGTAAGGAAGTGCCAATCTGTGGTGCAGGTAATTAATATCTTAGTTTAGGTCAAAATGGCAGCAGTCCAAGTTATCCTCCTCCTGCATCTATCTCTGTATTTACTATCGTAATAGTTGCTATTGCAGTTGGTTTTGTAGCAGTTGGTGTTGCTCTGCTTGTGATGAAAAAGAGAAAAGGTGGATTTGTCGAACGACCTTGGACGTTACAAAGAGATGATGAAGAAGAAAGACAGCCAATCACTATGGTTGAAGTTGATGATGCTTTTGAACTTAGACAGGTCAAACCTTTGGAATAAATTTATTGTTTTTATAAATTATTAGTCGCTTCATCAGCTCTGCTATTGATCTAACTACTAGCAAGCCACTCCTGTTAACATTCACTTCTGGCGTGTGTAGAAATGGATGTGGCTTTTTCTACAATCTTCAATTGAAAAAACTTGTGCCATACTAACTAGCTTTCCCTAGACACAAGCGCAACTAACGAAATGAGTGGAAGAGGAAAAGGAGGAAAAGGTTTGGGTAAAACAGGCGCAAAGCGTCACCGTAAACTATTGCGTGACAATATCCAAGGTGTTACAAAACCTGCTATCCGTCGTTTATGTCGTCGAGGTGGTGTTAAAAGAATTTCCGGTTTGATTTATGAAGAAACGAGAGGTGTAATGAAAAACTTTATGGACAGCTTGATCAAGGATACCATTATTTACACTGAACATGCAAAGAGAAAGACTGTAACTACCACTGATGTATTGTATGCTTTGAAAAGACAAGGTAAGCCACTATATGGTATCCTTTAAACGGCGGGTTCGATTTCTTAATAAAAAAGCGTATGCAGAAATTTTACATTGGCCTAATAGTTGTTTTGCTATTACTGATCTTCATTCTGCTATGCGGTGAGCTAAAGATATTTAGAAACACATATATCGCAAAGTTACACCAGTATATTACCATACGATTACCGCTGCAACTTGCAGCACTTACGAAACTGATCATCGGGAAAAGAGGATATGAATACTTGCTAAAGATCAATAATACTATTATGAATGAAAAACACCCTTTGGTACAGTTATTTTATTTGTTCTTGGTGATGGGAGGATTGTTTGTATTTCTGTTAACAGCACTACCACTTATTCCAAACGACAATGTACCAGCATACCACTTGTATAATATCCCAGTTATTGTATTTCTAACTTTCATGAGGTTGACGATTACTAACACAGGTAATTAATTGATAATCAAGTTTCTATTTGGCATCAACTTCCGATCCTGGATACTTGGATTCTGCAAATGTACAAAAAGCTCAACAGCTCTGGCCATACGATCATATAATATTTGACAACAAGTTTTGCGATACGTGTTTGATGGATAAGCCAGCAAGATCAAAGCATTGTTCGGTGTGCAAAAGCTGCATCGCCAAGCTGGATCATCATTGCGTCTGGATAAATAACTGTGTTGGACACTATAATCACAGGTTCATTTGTCTAATACCAGATATTTCTTTATGTTTCTCATTACCACGGGAATATACTGCTTTTATGGATTCTACTATCCCTTTCAAATCCTTCGATACTTGTACAAGAGGGATAGGTATGATTCAATGTACATTATTTTAGATGGACGACACGCCAAACCAACTTACTATCAACAGGTGGCATATTTGATGCGCACAGTGCCATTGATGTCGGCGTTAATGATATTTTCATTTCTGGCATGTTTGATTGTGCTTGGATTCACTCTATACCAACTCTATTTTGTACTCACTGGAAAAACAAGTAATCCATACTAACGTAGCGAACGAATCGTTCAAGTGGGACGATTTGAACTATGCGATCAAGAAGAAAAAGGTGGACAAAATTTCCCGTAAGGTTTTGCATTTCAACCAAAGCTACAATGTTGGGGATGTATTTGCAGACAGCGACAAGGAGGACGAATTGGTGGAGCTGAATGCGCCATTGCGAAATATCTACGATCATGGCATGTATTTAAACCTCAAGAATTTAATTTTCCCTCAACCATTGTGAAATAAATGAATCGCAACTTTTTTAGAATTTTTTTGAGATGCAGGTGGATATAACACAAGTGCAAGCTGCCCTATTCACCTTATTCCTGGACAAAGATGCTCTCCCTCAAAAGAAAAAGGAAGCGAATAAATGGCTAGAGTCATTTCAAAAGACTGTAAATCGCATTAACCATAGCCTGTTGCTTGGCAAATCTCGGACTCGATGTTGAAAAATCAGGACAGCACTATGGATCAAAGGGTATTTGCATGCCAAACCCTTCGCCAAAAGATTGAATATGATATTCATGAATTGAATGAGACACAGAAGCTCTCTTTGTAATTTCCCTTGACGTAGACGAGATTCATTAGTAGAAGCATTGATCGTATTCACACCAAAGAACATCAGAACCCACCTTTGTGTCGCCTTGGCGGACCTTGCGATCCAAGTCCCGCAATGGCAGAACCCAGTCGCAGACATGATCAGCAAATTCAATCAATCAAGCAATGTCACCATATTGCTACAGTTTTTGTCTATACTTCCGGAAGAGCTATCATTCAATTCAAAGATAAATTTGGAAAGCAGTGAATATCAAGAAAGAAAACAGCGATTACTAGAAGCCAATTCGACAACTGTATTGGAGATACTGTCAAACTTTTATTCTACAGGTATTTAATGTTTAAAATAGTATCAACTTCAGAGTCTAAAGAGGAAGTTCTTGGATGTATTGCGTCGTGGATCCGTTCAGGGTGCATTCCAATCCCTTTAATTCAAAGTTGCAATTTAGCAGGACTTGCATTTAATTCATTAAAAGATCCTGAAGCTTTTGATGTTGCGGTAGATTTGGCTTGCGAACTAGTTATTATATCTGCCAAAGCACCCAGAGATATGGGATTTCTTCAACAGATTTATCCATTTTTGGTGGAATTGGTTCCCTTTTTGCAACAAAATAGTGATGATCCTGATATTGTTCGAGGAGTATGTCGAATTTTGGTAGAAGCTGGAGAAGGGTTGTTTTATTCCTGATATTAGATATTCCGATTTAATTGCATCCGATATAACTGCATTTCAAGGGATTTTGCAAGGAATATTACTTTGCACTTCAAACGAAGATTTGGAAATTGTTCAAATTACAATTAATGTATGGTACGTTATAGCATTGCATATTATAGATGCAGCAAAACCAGAACTCAAGCAGTCGTTTCAGCCAATATATCACACTCTAGTTGAAATTATTATAAAGCAAATGAGATATCCAGCAGACCCATCATCTTGGACTTCTCAGGAACGAGATGAGTTTAGGGACTTTAGACACGCAATTGGAGATGTGTTGAAAGATTGTGTACGTATCTTGGGGCAGGAGGCTGCATTGTCGATCCCATATGGTTTGCTAAAAAATTCGTTTGCCGGGGATGTTAACGCCATCGCATGGCAAGAAGTTGAAGCTCCGTTGTTTTCACTTCGAACAATGTGCAGAGAAGTTTCCCACGACGAATCAAAGTATATCCCAGAAATTATGTCGTTTTTGCCACAGTTACCGCAGCATCCAAAGATAAAGTATGCAGCAATCTTGGTAATAGGTAGATATGCACAATGGACCAATAGCCACCCTGAAATGATTCAGTATCAACTTGATTTTGTTTCACAGGGGTTCCAGATAGATGCAGACAACAGCATAGCCGCTGCACACACATTTAGAGATTTATGCAAGTATTGTAGCAAGGTATTTGCAATTAATTGTAGCATCTTATTAATTATCTAACTCCGCTGCATACTTTCTACACACAAACCTTGCCAACAGTGCACGAAACTGATCAACGCGAAATGACAGAAGGGGTTTCTCATTTGTTATCTGCAATTCCAAAAGAAAGTCTTGGTCAAGCACTTGAAATGTTTTGCACTTCATTTGCTTCATCATTGAATGATCTTGTATTTTCTAGTGCTGCGAGCGAGGTGAATACGATAAAGAAAATTAAAGGTACCATCCAACTAACATAGCAAACATTGATCAACTTTGCACTATATTCCAATACATTGATCTGGAGTACTTGCCTTCAGAGTCTCATCCAAGTGTAGCGTACTTGCAAAGAATGTGGCCTATATTTGAGCAGCTGTTCAATGTGTTTGGCCACCGCAGTATCATTGCTGAAGCAATTTCGAGATTCTTTAGACATTTCATTGAATCAACTAAAGTGCATTTTCATCCATTACTACTGCCTCTTCATCAACAAGTTATTTCTTGTTTATCACGCACCAAGCTTTCTTGTTATATTTGGATGAGCAGTAAACTAGTACGGATCTTTGGGAATGAAGATAAGTACAGAGAGCAAGTTTGCAAACTTTTACAAGAAGTCACAGCAATTGTTTTTGAAATCGTTCGACAGCCATCGAATAGAGTTGATGAAATGGATTTGAGTAATTTACTATTAATCCTAGTTGTTGAAGAATACTTTTATTTGCTCACACAATTCTTGGACACTTGCCCTTCGTTATTAATTTCGTCAGGATATCTCCCTGCGACCATAGAATGCGCATTATATTGCCTTACTTTTGAAAATTCAGAAACAATCATCTCGGTTTTACGCTATTTCATGGAATTACTTGAAATATCGAAACCAGGCCAAACAGCTATTGATCAAACTATAGTCAGCCAATGCTTACAAATAATCGAGCAAAATGGTAAATCGCTAGTTCAATGTCTGTTTAGAGGATTGGTATATAATTTTTCAAAGGACCGCGCTATTATTTCAGATGTAGCCGAGATTATCTCGTTGCTTGCATTGTGCCTTTCAAATGGCAATGCACTTCAAATGATCAGTTCGGCAATAGATGCATTCCCAGTGAGTGAAATGTCTTTAGAGTTGAAAGGGCAATTCATGGTGAAAATCAAGGCTGTAATCGAGTCTGCCCAAACTGTCAAATTACGAAGCGCTTTAACAGACTTTGCAGCTTCATATGCACGCCGTAACCTGTTGAACAGATAAGAGCAATAAAGTATTTTATTGTGCATATTTTTTTACATATTCTCTAGCAGTTTGATCAAACTTTGTTCTGTTGTTTACGAAATTATCGGCAATGTCAGCGTCCAACGGATCATCAGGATTTGGCTGGTCTAATAATGCAACAAGCATTTCCAAAATATTTCTAATTTGATACGATGGCTTCCACGTATCATGCTTTAGAGCTTGTAAACAGATATTCCCTTCGTGGTCAACCTGCATTAATAAAACTTACATTTGGATGGTATATCTTTGTAGTGAATTTGACTACTGGTGGTTTGAAAGGAAAATCGTTTGGAAATTCAATCGATATTTGGAATTTTCCTCCTGTATAAATCGAAGAATCCTGGGTTAGAAATAATTACAGGTCCTTTAATATGCCCGACCCATTGCGTAATGTCGTTTTCGGATGGAGTTATGGTGTATGCTGGCGAAGGGTTCCTGGTTATATCTGCAATTTCTTTTTGGATTCTCTTTGTGGATGACATTAGATTTGAATTTAGTTTTCAAAAGATTTTATACCCAAAATGAGTCACCCGATGGCAATCTCATTTCTAGATCATTAGTGGACAGTCTAGGAGTGCTGCATCTCTCGCCGGAATCTGAAATTGGTCGCTGTATCACAGGTAAACTACGGTGCCGAGCACTCGCTCACACTGAAATTGAAAGAGCGATTGAGCGACGATGGAAAAGTTTATGTGTAAATTAAAGAGTATCGCCTTTTGTATGTTCTTAGATTCGATTGTTATGGTATTCTTGAAAGGGCCATTGATGTCTTCTCAATTAGTTGAAACAATGGAATTCTGAAAGCCAAGACAAATGAAACATCCCTTTGATTGTCATTGCTTTGCTTCCTGGAATCCAGGACCTGGATGATGAGATAAACGAAGCGCACTAGAATTTATTCTTGTGACTAAAGAGTGATCGCAGGTCGTTGATTGCTCCCAACCCCTCTTCGGCCTGATTTTTGGTGCATGTCAGACTACAATTTTCAGCCACTCTAGCCAAAAACGGGAGTGGCAGAAAGTTCAAAGCAACGAATTTTTCACAAATGTCTTATAGTCAAACTAGAAGCAATGGGAACATGCCTCGCAATTCATCTGTATCAAGAGGTCCAGCATCAGTTAGAGAATACAAAATTATCGTTGTTGGAGGCGGTGGTGTTGGAAAGTCAGCACTAACTATCCAGTTTATACAATCGCAGTTCGTTGATGAGTATGATCCTACAATTGAAGATTCTTATCGTAAGCAAGTAGAAATCAACGGGCAAGTTGCATTGCTTGATATACTTGATACTGCCGGGCAAGAAGAATACAGTGCCATGAGAGGTAATTCATACTAACATTAGAACAAGTACTTTTTCAATTAATTATAGTATATGAGAAATGGTGAAGGATTTATCTGCGTTTACTCTGTGACTTCTAGGGCTTCGTTCGAAGAAGTGCAGTCATACTATAACTCTATTCTTCGAGTGAAAGATAGAGACTCTTACCCAATTATCCTTGTCGCAAACAAGTGCGATTTGGTTGGCGAAAGAGTAATCAGCAAAGCAGAAGGTTTGGCTCTGGCACAGCATTTGGGATGCTCTCTGTTGGAGACTTCTGCAAAGTTGAGAATCAACGTCGACGAATGCTTTTATTCCATTGTCCACGAAGTACATATCGCTAACCTAGATTCAAAGATACAATAAATCGAGACAATCGGAAACTCGATCCTTTGGCGGCTACGATCAGCAAATTCAAAGAAGAGAAAGAAAGTCTAAAAAGTGCCTTATCTTGTAAAGTTCATTTTCAATATATTTTTATAAAATTAACGAGTTTTATTATAAATAGTAATTAATCAACTTGAAGCAAGACTTGTCCGCAATAGATTTCCTGGTTATCGGCAGTGAGAACTGGATTAATGCAAGAGTACCTGTCAGAGTAATGTTGTAGTTGTCAGCAGTGATAAATGTTGGGACGGTAAAAGTATCCAAAATGGTAAGTGGTCCATGGAGTTTGCAGGTGCTTCCATACTAGTATTAATTTCAAGTTACCGATGCTGCTAATTCACACAAGTCACGGAACAGTGTAACGCTGAATCCACTCCAGTTAATAGTCAAGTGAAGGAAAGATCCAGCAGTCACTACAGTGTTTCCTAGATCTCCTTTAAGATAAACTGTAACTTCTTTTCCAGCCTTGATTGGGTAGGGATTAACGTCGAATTCTGATACTTTTAACGATGGAGAAGCAGAACACGATGTGACATTGACAGGGGTTCCTACGACATCTCTTGAAGATAGTAACACTGGGTTAGCAAATACAGCAGCAAGTAAAGCGAAGAATTTCATTTTTTATAAAAAATTAGTGATTACTGTTGTTTTTAATTACTCTTGTTTGTTGACAATCACGACGGTAACCGGGCCTAAAAATTTCAGCCGTTCCAATTCGAATTAGGAATAAAAAGATGGACGCAAACGTAAGGCGGGAAGATTTCAGATACTTTATGTAAAAATTAAACTTGGCTCTATGATTTAGCAAGAATTGCAGTAATTATCACTCAGTGAGAAAACACTGTTGGGTACGTGACTTCCTTCCGCCACTATAGTGGGAGATCATACGCAGTCTGGCCATAACTTTCAGTTTATGGTTTTTCAACATTAGCTTTTTTTAGCTTTCAAGTCTGAGCGGCGAGCATTGACCGCTTTGAAAAAATCAAAAAAAAATAACTTTTTCACCTTCACTTATGGCAATCAGGAAGAAAAAGCCAACGAAAGCAGCAAAGAGCCGGAAGAAAGAGCCGGTATATTGCTCCCTGTGTATGGAATCTATTGAATCTCCCGATCCTTCGATATCCTGCTTATCATGCAAAGGTATTGTAAAAATCTAATTTAGAAATATTTCATTCCACCTGCGTTTCTAGTGCGAAAAGCTTTTACTGTGAAAACTGTAAACCAAAATCAAAAGCTAATTACGGCAAAAAGAACATTTCAACCCTGCAGAAAGCAAAGTTGATAATAGATTCTTCAACAGAAGACGACGATATTTGTGTATTATGTGAAGGAGAATGTGCTTGCAATATTCCGCCAAAGGGTAGAGGCAAGGGCAAAAAGTTTTATGGAAAGAAGCTGCGAGACCTGGAAGAGTTGGAAGACGACGAGAGCTCCGAAGAGAGTGAGACAGAATTGCCGTTTGATATGGAAAATGACCGATTCTGGGTTAAAGAAGAAGCAGTGCGGTCTCCAGAATATGAATCCCCAGAGGAAGAAAGCAGTGCTGAAAGTGTGTATGAGGAGCCGAGTGGTGACGATTCGCAAAGCGACGAAGATATCATGATTGAAATAGTCAAGGATAAATTGCTGAATGGATGGTCCTCTGAAGAGGAAGTCGAGGAAGAATTCGAAGAACCATTTTCTCCAGCTCCAACTGAAGCTTCAATTCAAGAAATTATAGAGGAAAATTTTGTGCCTGTTCTCGTCAAAGAAGAAACAAAAGCACCAGGAGTTGTAGAAACCAGAAAGCGGAAACAAGAACCAGTCACTCCACAAACCCCTCAACCTAAAGAATCTAAACCAATAAAAGTAGAAGTTAGTGAAGCAAAAAAACGAAAGACAAATCCAGTCACCCCACAAACTCCGGCAAACCAAATACCTGCGCAAACTACTCCTTCCAACATCACCTCTGCAACTTGGTACGCCATAGCGGCGATGAATATGAATTCCTCAGTGCTGTCAAATTACCAAAAACCATTAACTACTCCAGTAAAGTCTGATATACCTCCTCAAAATATGAACGCAGCAGCAGCAGCAAATATTGCATCTCAACTCCTCAAGCGTCCAGTCAATATGAACTCTGTCGCAACTGCTGCTGCTGCATTAATTGCCAATCCGGCCGCTATGAAAGCCTTCTCTGAACTGAGAAGAAGAGAAATGGATAAATTTACAGAAACTATGAACTTGCATGCAAAAATTAAAGCTGCTGCTCAAGCTGCAGTAGCGGCAGCTGGCACAACCAATCAGCCCAAAGCAGTGGACTCTAGCAAAAAACAAGTAACGATATTTTTTAACTTTAGGATTTATTTTCGCATCCAAATATGACTAGAGCAGTGGAAGAATTAGGCAAGATTTTGCAGATGCAAGGAACCCCAGTTACAGATCCACAATCTTCAAAAGCTGGTACTCAGAAGAAAGCGGAACTTAAGGAGGAAGCAATTGAAGATTTCCTCAATGAATTAATCGACGAAACTGAATTTGACCCGCAAGAACCAACGTCCCCTCAATCCGAGCCAGATTTAAATGCAGAAGGATACTTCTCTAGATTTAAAAAGATTCCAATTGGCACATTTTGGAATTCTCAGCGTAGCAAAACTAAAGGGACTAAAAAGAATGATATCCACAAGGCTATTAAACGCTCTTCAAGTAAAACCCTATTGGACTCTACGTTGTATGAAAGCCTTTCCGACAGCAAATCCAAAAAGAAAAAGAACAATTACTCATTTTTATTATCGCCTGTATTAGTCGCCCAAGATCCTAATGACCCCAAGCCTGATGACTTTACGGACAACCAAGAATTTATTTCTATACATATCCCGCCACCATTGTCGCTGTAGTGATTTTATTTACATTTTAATACAACTTTTTCATTTTATTTTTTTCCAGTCGATGGAAAACTTGTTGCTTACTCTAACCGATTTGTATTTTCGGATTGGTATCATTGCCCAATTACTAGTACCGCTTGTTCCGAGACTATCGGAATTGGCAAATCACGGAAGAACTTTAAAATCGACCAACAGTCCATTCCAAATTTCAAAAAGATACTTTATAGTTTTCTACATGATTGGAGTCGCAATCGGCATGATTTCACTGCTATTCAAGAACTCTCTTATCTCAGTCTTGTTTATACTTCATTTAGCACGAAGAGAGCTGGAAGAACTATTGCTGTTCAAATCGTCAACAAAAATGAACCTCATTCATTTCCTAGTTGGCGTCAGTTTCTATCCTGCAGTGTGGATTTATATTTACTATTTGCAAGCACCAGGGATTTCTATTGTTTGGTCGGCGATTTATATTTCAGCAGCAGTTTTGCAAAACAGGTGTCATGTTGCAATGTCGCTAAACAAGGATAAATCCCAACTCCCCAAGTATTGGATGTTTGATTACGTGATATGTCCAAATTATTTCCTAGAGATCGTTCTCTATGTCGCCTTGTATTTTATGATTGGATCGACTGAATTTCTGCGGGTGGTGCTATTTGTATCTATTAACCAGATAATTTCTGCTATGAATAGAAAAAAGTTTTACGAGGACAAGTCCAAGTATGCAATCATTTACAAACTGATTTAATTTGGATATATTAATATATTTAATTGTGCTGCCAGCCGAGTTTGCTCTTCAAATCGTTGTAAAATTCCTTGAAAGCAAATCCATCACCGTTCAATCTTCTTATTCGCAGTGCGTGCAGATTTAGTAGCCAAACTTTGCACAATTCAATTTCGATTCGTAATGCCTGCTCATATTTATCTGGAATGCTGATTGTAATTTGAAAAAGATAGTATTCAGGTAATCGTTTAAAAGTCATATAGTCTTTGTGTTTCTGACTTATTTGATACAGCGCTTTGTGCAAATCTTGAAACATGGTTGCTGGATCCAAAGTGGACGAAAACCCACTTTTGATGATAAATCGCATTGTTCTAATAGTTTTAGGTGGCTTATGGGTCAAATGCCAATCTTCTATCTCGACAAAGTTCAAACTTTGATCAATGAACGACGATTGTCCTATACTTGAAGCAACACTTAACTTTCTATCATGTGGAGGTGGGAGTAACTGTGGGCCAACTAAAGACATTCTTCTCATGACCATTTCTTTCCTGGATTCACCATGATCTATCACGACTAGTTCAGAAGGAGACATTTCTTTCTCGCTAATAGATTTCTCCTTTCTAGTTTTGGGCAGTATCTCATCTTCTATTTTTTCCTTTCTAGTCTTCAAGATAAATTCGTCATCTAATTTCTCTTTTCGATTTCTATTTTCATATGACAAACTGAAACTTCTTCCTCTTCGTTTTGGTTTTGCTTCAAACGAATAGCTGTTTTTAATGCTTGCGGGTTTAGTAAAGGCGCCGTTTGGAGTAGTAGAGCCACTATTTTGTGTTTCTCCGAGGGGGAAGTCGAAAGGTACTGGGTCAATTGGTGTAGTAAGTTCATTCTCTTCAATTCCAGATAGCTCGCGCTTTTCTTCTTTTAGAATTTCTGGGTGAAGGGAAGAAGAGTACGGGTAACTTTGTTTGACTTCTGGAAAAATGAAATTTTCTTTAATTTGTCCCTCCATATCCACTGAAATCGCAATACTGGGCCTACGAACCATGCTCATAGACGAACCAGCAATACTAGAACTTTGGGTAGTATTGGAGTTTGAATTAATTGAGTTTGTCTTGTATGGCTGCGTGTCTACCTGAATAGAACTTCTACGTCTGTTTGGAGTAGAGTACTTGAATTCATTAATTGGAAGAACTATGCTTTTTTCTGTCCCAAGACTGCTTGCTTGGCTATCACTCGTATGCAGCATATTTGGCTGGCACACTGAAATACTTTTTCGCCTTTTAAGCTGGATAGAACTCGATGATGAGTTTAAACGGCTTTGCTGCTGCTCCAAGTTTGCAATTGCAGCTTGATATAGATCCTTTTGATGACTATTAATGTTGTAGATGGTATATTGTTTGTCATAGGTTACACTTGATATAACACTTCCCAAGGAAGACTCGTTCATCACTTTGGGCTCGTATCTTTTCGGAGGTCCAGAATAGTCAAAATTAAGCCAAGGGTGATTTCGTATTCCCTCCATTGTGATTCTTTGTTTTGGGTCTTTTACAAAGATTGATTTCAATAAATCAACCAAGTCTAACTATAAATCCACGATTACCTGCAGTGAAATGTGGTGGTATAAAAAAACTGGTGTCTTTGATTTTTCGATAGAGTGTCGAAATGGAATCTCCCGTAAATGGAGGTATGCCAGCATTCATAATATACAAGACAACTCCCATGGCCCATATGTCTGTCTTTACTCCGTCATATGGTGTACCCGAGACCAGTTCTACTGCGGCATAATTGGGAGTACCGCAAAATGTCTAGGTTACCGCATTTTACCTTCATGTTGTCATCTCCAAATTCAAAAGTCCTCCCTAGACCAAAGTCAGAAACCAAAACATTTCTATCTTCATCCAGCAAGATATTTTCCAGCTTTAAATCTCTATGTACAACTCTAGATTCATGAATGTAGTCCATCGCAGATACAATCTGCCTGAAAAACTTTCTGGCTTCAGTTTCCTGAAGATATCCATTTGAAATAATGTAATCCATCAATTCTCCTCCCTTTGCATAAGCCCTAAATTGTTAGTTATGACTTACATGATAATATAACATTCATCTTCCGACTCAATAATCTTGTAAGTTTTGATTACATTTGGATGATCGAATCTCATCATCAACAGGACTTCTTTTTGAAATGTTGATAGATAGCCCAATTTAGGATCACTCCCACCAGTGGAGGAGTTTTTCCGTATCTTTTCCACTTCCTCGAGTATTCCAATATTCTTTTTGACAGTATCTTCTTTCACTTGCTTGAGCAAAGCGGCCAAGTCTACTTCCTCTTCGTCTTTTCCAGAGTTGTTTACTTCCACATCCTTATTCTCATTCTGCCTTCTTTTCATTTCCTCTTTGAATGCCTTTTGTTTTTCCTTTATCAATCTCCGCTTCTCTCTTTCTTCATGTGCGATACGACTTCGCTGTGCTTTTTCTTCCAATAATTTCTTGTCTATAATTTTGATTGCAACCTGTATTACAATTATATTACCTTCTCTCCTGATGGTACATGCTTAGCGATCTTTACTTTACTGAATGCTCCTTCACCAATGGTTTTGCCTATTTTATAATCGGAGAGCTTCATTCGCGGCTAACTTTTTGTAGGGTGGATAAGGTTTATTTATCATCAACATCTGGAAAACGGTTCCACTTCCCATTCCCACATCCTTATCGGAGATTTTACCTCCTGCTGATTTGAAAAATATTGAGTTGTATTTTATTTATATTTTTTTGTCCAGACGAATGGTGATCTCCAATATAAACAGCTCCCAACCAAATGCAGGTGCAGAGTGGGGTACCTATCTATAATTGATAATAGGTACGTAGTGAATAATATAAGGACAGCTTCTATTGCTGACAAACTTTCATATTTTGACGCTAACCGACAACGAGTATGCAATCGGACGATCTTTGGACAACGATATAGTAATCCAAGATCCTAAAGTGTCCCTCGTTCACTTTACAATTCAAAGGCAAGAAAGGTTTGTTATATTGAATGATTGTAATTCTACTTAACCGTTAGCGTCGTCCAATGGCACTTTTGTAAATCAAAAGAAAGTTAAATCATACCCATTAACTCATGGTACAGAAATTCTAATACAACCGGATTACTACTTTATCTATTTGGATGCAGACACAAAACTGGACTTGCTACAAAACAAGTATTATCTAACACAGAGGGTCCTTGGTTGTGGATCATTTGCTTCAGTTTACCTGGCAGTAGATGTATTCAGTAATAGGAAGGTTGCGTGTAAAATAATCGATATCAAAGGCCACAGATTAACCAATACCACCAGAGCGCAAATACAAAGCGAAATTTCAGTATTATCGAGATTGAATCACCGGAATATAGTCCAGCTACTTGATTCGTGTGTCGTCGGTACAAAATTTTATGTATTTATGACTCTTGTTCATGGAGGAGAGTTATTTGATAAAATTGTGCAAGAGAATGGAATAGCAGAAGCAGAATCAAAGTATAATTATTCTAACCTTGATTTATTTTTTATCAATTGCTGTTGGCAGTAAAGTATCTTCATGATAACAACATCTGTCATCGAGATTTGAAAGCAGAAAACTTACTCTTAGAAAAGAATGAAAAATATTCAATCTTGGTATTGACTGACTTTGGGATGTCAAAGTGCCTGGCTAATCTTGAATATATGAAAACCAGATGTGGGACATTTACATATCTAGCTCCAGAGGTCTTATTCTCAAACGGTGGATATTCAAAAAGGGTAGACTGCTGGGCTATGGGTGTCTTACTCTATACTAGTACAACTTTAGTAACATAGTGCTTATTGGAATGCTTCCATTTGGGTCTGATGACTCGCCCGACAGTTTAATGAGGAACATCAAATCAGGTGTCATTGATTTCTCGGATAAACGATGGAATTCGATTTCTCCGGACGGTAATATTTTTCTTATTCTAGCGAAAAGCCTCATCAAGCATTTGCTAGTCACTGACCCAGATAAAAGGTACACTGTTGATCAAATTTTTCAACACCGCTGGATTGCACATAGTTTACCAGTACTGCAAAGATTGTATAGTAAAATTATTGAACGAAAATAAATTCCTTCAGTCCCCTTCCCTTTGCTATTTCCCCATTTATTCTTGTACGAGGATCACCACGCGGTGTCATGGCCAAAATAGGCAAAAGGACAACTATAAATCAGTTGAACATTCTCACTATTTGTAAAATGAAAGTCGCTATCTTGGCTGCTGCTGCCTCTGCTTATACTATTAAAGAACCACCACAAGAACCGCAAATTAACATTACTTTCCGTGGTGGTCCAGTAATGTCAGAAGGTGTAAATGTGTACAACATCTTTTACGGAAATTGGCCAGACAGCACCAAAGGTATCATCAAGGACTTTGTGCAAGGCTTGGGTAAATCAGATTGGTGGAAAGTCACTGAACAGTATTATGATGATGACAAACATTTTGTCAACAACAATGTGACTTGGAAAGGCTCATACACTAGTCACTTTTCTGTAGGAAAAAACATCACCACTGATGTTCAATTGGACAATATCATTGAAAGTGCTAGCAAGCATGCACGCTGGGGAAACGATACGAATGGAATTTATGTGTTGTACATTGATCCTGATGTCGCCGTCTCTGGATTGTGCGATTCCTATTGTGGATTCCATTCGATTTCAAACAGCTACAAAAAGTATGCATTGATTGGTGATTCCACTGCCTGTCCTGGTACTCTACCACCAGCGCCAGGTTTGAACGGTACTGCTGGTTGTATGCCAAGGTATTGGAGAAACCACACTGAACCTACCTATTCCGTCAACAAAGATCAAAGAGCTGATGGCTTAATGTCTACTTTGGCCCACGAACTGAGTGAGACCGTATCAGATTTTGCAGGAACTTGGTACGATAATGACGGACAAGAAAATGGAGACAAATGTGCTGGCTACTTTAACAAAGTACAAGGAATCAAGAATGAAGAATACGAAAGTGCCTATAACGTAGACTTTGGAAAACACAGAAAGTTCCTTATTCAATCGATGTGGTCGCCTGTTTCTAACGAATGCTTGTTGTACCCTGGTGAAAAAGTTACTATTGCCCACTCTGAAAAACCCTCTGTGCTCAAGACTGCTTCATTAATTGATGATTCCAAAATTGAGGGTGATCTTTTGGCTTCAATTGCTTCTGGCGGCTCAAGAAAAATCAGTCCCTTATATTAGATAAATTCAAATAAAAATATTCTCTACTATATTACATTTTAAATATTTTCAATGCTGGCATTTGCGCTGTTTGCCGGTAAGGATGATTTTGGATTTGCAAAAAAGACAACTTCTCTATCCAACAATATTCCGTTAGTGCTAGGGATAAATTTATTGACTAGGGTCTTTGAAGATTTGATGGTGTCAATCCTTACTACATTTTTCGGTGAGCTATCAGTAAAGAAAAACTGAGAACTGGTAGGCTCTTTGATATTCATTTCTACTATCGTTTCATCTTGACCAAAATGGCTGATGTATTTTTCTGCCTCGATTCTATCCATTTGATCTTTTCTATCTTGAAGGTAATTTGGGGGTATTTTTGTGCTTGTTGAAGATTCCGTTACTCCAGATGAAGATATTGGATATATAAAGATTAAGTGTATAATTCCCCTAGCATTGAATATTGCAAGTATTGCTGGAGATACCGCCTGGCCGGACAGCACTAGGATTGACGAAGATAATACGCAGAATAATGGTAAAATCATTGCAATATTCAAAGTTTTGAATTCCTCTTGCCTGGGTTTGAATGTTCCGTATATGAATAGTCCAAATGTTACTGTACAGAAGCAAATGCTACAAATTGCAACTCCCAATTCATGGCGTTGTATAAATAAGATTGGAAAGAGCACAGACATTACCATAACGCTATTCTTTACAATTATATCCAGCGTATTGATAAAGCAGCAGATAAATCCATTCAAAAGTACATTCACCAAATACAGGCCAACCAAGTACCTCTGAACGAAAACGGACGGAGAAAATTCCAAAACTATTGAGGCAGCTAATTATTAATTAAAATAGTACCATTTGAAATTATATCCAAGAATATCAAGAATTGAAAGAGAAAAATAAGCTGCTGATTGATTCCCCTAGATATATTTCCTGCATGTAATGAAGCAATTAACGCTATTATGCAAATAATTAGATTTGCAAGTTCCATACGGATTGGCTAACTGTCGGGTTTTTATTTGAATTTGTCAAGTTTCAGGTTCAAAAGAACTTGACAACCCTTTTTGAAAATCGCAAGCCTAAACTCAACCGCAAATCCTCCTGTAGTATTGACGTAGATTAGCGCTTTGAAATTTTATTGAAGTTGCTGCTGGCCGGAAATCGTTTATTTTTTCGTTTAGTTGAGTAATTGTCATACTAGTAAGTCGTTGCTCGGATGACGTGTATCTTAGATATGGGATGACATATCCAAATCTTTATCAAAATGTCGAGTCAGTACGGTTTAGCAGCAGCTACTCTTAATCCTGTACTCTGTATATTACTATTATTGTATGGGATTTTCCTGGGCATGAATTTTGTGATTATTGTGTACAGCATAGGAGTCAAACGGATTCTCCCAAAAGACTTTCTCACTTACGGCCTAATCACAACGAGCTGCATTCTCGGAGGACTCTCTATTTATACATATTTCATCATGACCCTCAATTATGATTGTTCCCTTGGTCGAAAATTGGCATACTCTTTGACTTACATTGGGTTTTTGACCTACGACTTTTATCAAATCAAAGAGATTATTAGAAAAACCAAGGCTACCAAGAAAGAGCGATTGGGATTCCTGGCGCTGTTCTTTGGGAGAGTAGTCTCTCTCGCGTACAATCTATACTACATATCTGGAATCATCGCCAACCCAACTACTTCTGGAGCTTTTATTGGTGCTGGGCCGTGCAAAACACTTGCCACAGATATTATGGTTCACCAAGAACATATATATATCATCTTTATGGAAACTATAATGATTGCCAAAGTTGTTCACTATGCACTATCGCTAGACAGAAGTAAGCACTGGAGAAAGTTTTTCAAAGTGATAGATTTTGAAATTATTACATTCATTATCTATTTGCTTTGTGAAATTATCTATATGGGCTTCTATCTAACCTTTCCTCCAACAGATATCTCGTATTTCAATGTCTTTTATGATCAAGTAATCGAAGCTAATTCTAGGTTTCCATCATTCTATTTATGGCGAACGCAACGTACTTTTCAAATAAAAAGATTGACAAAGCTGCTGAACTGGAAGCCAAGGCGGAAACTAAAAATCCCAAGAGCATTGGAATCAATTCGATTTTTAGTCGAGGGCCAAGACAAAGAAAGTCTGTTGCCCAACCTGAATAAAATGCATTTGCGTATATATCGTTTTTTCGTGAAAAAGTGTGCTGATAATTTTAATATACCTATCTGGTTTCATTCCATCACAAACACGGACAATATTCAGCAGTAGATTCCACAGGGAATTCAAAGATAGGCATCTGCAAAAGCAGATTTGTGGATGAGCAGTCCATCGGCTTAAATCAGGCCAATCAAGACATTCTCATAGCCATTGACAATTTAAATAGGCTGGTAAAATTTAGTGCTCCAGGGAAGACCGAAATCAAGTCTCATTGTGAATCAAACGAGTGACGTGTTCCTCTCTTCCTCCTATGACTAATTTGTATGGGTTAGCAGGAGCTACGCTGAATCCTGTACTATGTACTCTATTAACACTATACGGTACGTTTATCGGAATGAATTTCATCATCATCATATACAGTATTGGAATTAGGAGGATCTTGCCTCGCGAATTCCTAATATATGGACTGATTACGACAACTTTGGTTCTATTAGGTCTGAGTGTGGTTACATATTTCGTGATGACTATCAATTATGATTGTACGTTGGGTAGGAAAGTCTCGTACTCATGCTATTATATAGGATTCCTGACTTACGATTTTTATCAAATCAAAGAAGTATTTAGGAAAACCAAAGCGGGTAAAAATGAACGGATTGTATTCTACTGCTTATTGGCATTGCGAGCTGCTTCCTTGATTTACAATCTCTACTATATTCAAGGGATAATTGCTGATCCAACAACGACAGGTTCATTCATTGGAGCAGGCCCTTGCAAAACGTTGTCAACTGACACAATGGTACACCAGGAGCATATCTATATTATATTCTTTGAATTTGTGATCATTGCCCGAATAGTCAAATATGCATTGTCACTAGATAAGAACAGGAGTTGGAAAAGATTCTATAGAGTGATTGATTTTGAAATCTTGACATTTATGGTTTATCTACTCTGCGAAGTAATTTACATGGCATTTTACTTGACCTTCCCTCCTTCTGACATTTCATACTTTAACGTTTTCTACAATCAAGTAATTGCGTTTAATGATAGATTTCAGTCTTTTTGTTTGCGGTGAATGCAACCAACTTTTCAGCTCAAAAGATTGATAAAGCTGCCGAACTAGAAGCCAAAGCTGGGGATCAAGCCCAGCAAAAATCAGTAACTTCAATGTTTTTTAAGAGTATGTCAAGGAAAAAGAAGACAAGTGAAGCTAAATGAATCTAGAAGAGGAATCAATGCTTTCATGTGAATAAAAATTCGTGTTCGTTTTCTTATCGTGATGTCAGCATTATACGGGTTAGCTCCTGCTACTTTGAATCCAAATTTATGTATTCTGCTTCTACTCTATGGAATATTTATAGGCTCGGATTTCGTGATTTTCATTTACAGCGTAGGGATAAGAAGAATACTTCCAAAGGAATTCCTCGCGTTCGGATTGATTACTACACTCAGTATATTATCAGGATTAATAGTTTCTTCCTATTTTTTGATGACCTTAAACTATGATTGTGTTTTGGGAAGAAAGCTTGCGTATGCCTTTAATTATATTGGATTTCTAGTGTATGACTATTATCAAATGAAGGAAATTATTAGACGCACTAATGCAAGTAAATATGAAATAAGCGGATTTTATCTATTACTTGCTGGTAGAGCTGTGTCGTTGATTTATAATTTGTTTTATATTTCTGGAATAATTGCTGATCCTACAACCACCGGGAATTTTATTGGAGCTGGGCCCTGTAAAACATTAATGACAGATGCAATGGTACATCAAGAGCACATATATATCATATTTATGGAGATAGTGATGCTCAGTAAGGTATTTCATCATGCAATCTACTATGGAAAACATGAAATGGACTGGAAACGTTTTTTCTTCATTGTTGATTTTGAGATTTTCACATTCGTAGCTTACATGATATGTGAGGTTGTGTATATGGCCTTTTACGTTACCTTTCCTCCCACAGATGTGTCCTACTTTAATGTTTTCTATATCCAAGTAATCTCAAGCTAACACAGTTTTCAATTTTCTTGTTCATGGCAAATGCAACCAACTTTTCCAGGAATAAGGCGTTGAAATCAGCAGATATTTCTTCAAAAGATCAAAAATCGTCCAAGAGTAGTGGGATATCTTCAATGTTAAAGTTAAAGAGCAGACAGCCGTTTTCGACTACGAAACGACAGTCTGTGAATAGAGACTAGATTTTTTAATTTTACGAGCGACTATTGACGCGTTATTACTTCCCTTTTTATGAGCAATTTATACGGTCTCGCTCCAGCAACGCTTGACCCTTCGTTATGCGTACTGCTTTTTTTGTACGGGATATTCTTTGGAGCAGATTTTTTCATTTTCACATATTCCTTTGGTTTGCGAAAAATACTGCCGTTCAATTTCCTGATATGCGGCTTGATTACAGCATTTTCAATATTCCTCTCTTTAGGGATTGCAATATATTTTCTAATGACGATCAATTACGACTGTGTATTTGGAAGGAAATTGTTGTACACGTTCAATTACATTGGATATTTATCGTATGATTATTATCAGATAAGAAAGATCATTGAAAGGACAAGGGCAACAAAGTTTGAAGTGATAATATTTGGTTGTTTGTATGCGGGAAGATTAGCTACCATATGCTACAATATGTACTTTATGAGCGGCATTGTGGCCAGTCCTATGACTTCAGGGCCTTTTATTGGTGCTGGGCCATGCAAAACTAAAGTCACAGCCATCATGGTATATCAGGAACATATTTACAATATCATCATGGAATTGATCATGATTTCAAAAATAGTTCAATTCGCGTTCAGTTTAAACTCAAAGAAAACAACATGGAAAAAGATTATACGATATGTGTTTGACTTTGAAATATTTTCATTCATCTACTATCTTTGTTGTGAAGTTCTTTACATGGTGTTTTATCAGCTACTACCGCCCGCGCAAGTGTCGTTCGTGAATGTGTTTTATAATCAAGTAACATTATGCTGATGTCAGGTTTACGTGTTCTTGTTTTTGACTAATGCGACTCATTTCTCCCAAGACAGAGTCAAGAAAGCAGAAAAACTAGGGCTGAAACTGGAGAAACGGAAACCGATTGAGGGTAATGGGCAAGATAGTGAGAAAAGTACTGAAATTGTCAAGCGGACGGTATTGCAGCGATAACTTTAACTATGCACCGGTATTCCGCAACTTTCCAATTGTAAAATAAAATTTCATAGAAAGAATTCGTGATTGGGGCCTAGTTATGTACATTCGGCGACAATATTTTAATTCCTGTCTTCGCGTTTTTTGCATGAGCAGCTTATACGGTCTGGCACCTGCCACACTAGATCCATCACTATGTATCCTCTTGCTCATGTATGGAATATTTTTTGGTATTAATTTCGTAGTAGGATTTTTTTCCGTTGGAATTCGCCATTCACTACCTGCAAATTTTCTGATATGTGGACTAATTACGGTTTTCACACAGCTAATTGTTCGAGGAATCGCTATTTACTTTCTCGTTTATATTAGCTACGACTGTGTAATGGGTAGGAAGTTAATGTATGCTGTCAATTATATTGGATTTCTATCATACGACTACTACCAGATAAAGAAAGTCATCGAGAGAACGAGGCCGCAATATTACGAAATAGTGATATTTATACTGCTATTTCTGGGCAGAATGGCTACACTTACATACAACGTGTATTTTATGAGCGGGATAGTTGTGAATCCATTGACAAGCGGGCCATATGCTGGAGCCGGACCTTGCAATTCTAAAGTAACGACGACGATGGTGTATATGGAGCACTTGTACAATATTGGAATGGAGACTTTAATCATATTACGAGTATTCCTATTCGCTATCAGTTTAAACACAAAAAAGACATCTTGGAAGAAGATTATTCTATACGTATTTGATTTTGAAATGTTTACGTTTGTATACTACCTTTGCTTTGAAATTGCCTACATGATCATTTACAAGATCCTTCCTTCTTCACAGGTTTCATTTGTGAATGCAGTATACAACCAAGTACGACTGATTAACCAAGGTCTATGTATTTCTCTTTTTGGCGAATGCAACACATTTCACGCAAGACAAGATCAAGAAAGCAGTAAAATTGGGTTTGAAGGTTGACAAAAAGTTACCCTTGGCGGAAAAAGGACGGACATCTGATAAATCTACTGATGTTGTAAAAAGAACTGCTGTGAATTGAAGGTCTTTTCGCATCCCTAATCAGATACGATAATATACTACTTTGTCAATTGAGTTTGTAATTACTATAATATTACTACAGATTCCACTCCATAGTCTGAGAACCAGGCAAACTTTGAATATTGAGCCAATATTATTGACAGCATCATTGTACAATATGCAAGATGCAATTTATTCAAATCCGATTCAATGGCAGAGCCATTTTCAACTAGGAGAGGTGCAACTTATAGCACTACAACAGTAACTTCGTAAATGAATTCTACATGGTTTACATGGAGTATTATCACTAGTACGACTCCCCAACAATTTTCGCGTATCTATGCCCAATTTGTACGGTTTAGCGCTAGCAACTTTAGATCCGACATCCTGTATACTACTTTTGCTTTATGGGATATTTTTTGGATGCACATTCATAGTAATCACATACACACTTGGAATTCGAAGTTCGCTCCCAAGACACTTTTTGTTGTGCGGAATGATTACAGCTCTATCACAAATAATAGCGCGTATAACTGCCATTTTCTTTTTGATTACCCTCAATTACGATTGTGTTCTTGGCAGAAAGTTGATGTATAGCTCTTTTGATATTGGGTTTTTGGCCTACGACTATTATCAAATCAAAAAGATTGTAGAGCGTACGAGACCAACGAAATTTGAAATAGGTATATTCGTCTGTCTATTCATTGGAAGGATTATTACGCTATGCACTAGTCTATATTACACCACAGGTGTAATTGTAAATCCAATGAAAAGCGGCCTTATGTTGGCGCTGGGTCATGTCAATCAAAAGTGTCAAGCACTATGGTTTACATAGAGCACTTGTACAACATTGGCGTAGAGCTAATTCTAATTTTAAAGGTACTTCATTTTGCACAAAGTTTGAATTCAAAGAAAACTGCCTGGACCAAAATCGTGTTGTACGTGTTTGATTTTGAAATGTTTTCCTTCGTATATTATCTCTTTTGCGAGATTGCATACTTAATCATTTACAAATACATGCCATCGGAACAGGTATCTCTCGTTAATGTGTTCTACAATCAGGTTTTTCTTGTCTAAATTAGATCTATGTGTTTTTGTTTTTGGCGAATGCAACCCACTATTTTCATGATAGAGTAGAGAAGGCTACAAAGCTCGGATTAAAGTTGGAGAAGAAAAGGGATGCTGCAGCTATTCCACTCGACAGAAGCACTCAAATAGTAAAGATATCTCACATTGAAGCACGAGAAGCTGCTTTGTAACATTGAATCGCGGTCATCATGATTTCCCCACGAGAGAAACGATTTGAAATGCAAGACGTGTCAATTGAGCTGGTTATTGAAATAAATTCATCCTAATTCCAAAATCCATCATCGAGAATTCACAAGTACTATCCGAAATATAGATGGCGTGTGGTCGATTGCGTAATTTTAGTAATAGTTTGTATGACATTTCCGATATGTCATTGAAATTTTACTTTTAAAGCGTCTTGTAATGACAAATTTATACGGCCTTGCCCCTGCAACCCTTAATCCTTCGCTGTGTGTGCTTTTGCTTATGTACGGGATATTCTTGGGATGTGATTTCATGGTCTGCAGTTTCACGTACGGTATCAGGAAATCTTTGCCGGTTAATTTCCTCGTATGTGGTATAATCACAGTGTTCTCCCAATTTATTGTCAGGGGAATTGCAATTTACTTTTTAGTAACAATCAATTATGACTGTGTATTTGGCCGGAAACTGATGTACATATTTAACTACATAGGGTTTCTTGCGTATGATTATTATCAAATCAAGAAAATTATTCAACGAACGAGGCCTAGCAAATATGAAATCTGGGGATTCATATTACTCTTCATTGGTCGAATGGCTACCTTGGTCTATTGTGTGTATTATATGAATGGTGGCATCGCAAACGCGGTTACTTTAGGGCCATTTGCAGGTGCAGGTTCATGCGAAACCAAAGTTACACCCACTATGGTGTATGTGGAGCATATATATAACATCGGAATGGAGTTTTTAATGATACTCAAAATTTTCCACTTTGCCTACAGTCTGAATAACAAGAAAACAAACTGGAAAAAGATCGTACGGCATGTGTTCGACTTTGAGATGTTCTCATTCGTCTACTACTTTTGCTGCGAAATTGCCTATATGATCATCTACAAAACTTTGAATTCCTCAAGCGTTTCCTTTGTAAACTCTTGCTACAACCAAGTAACGACACTTTAATTCAGGTCTACGTGTTTTTGTTTTTGTTTAACGCTACTGAATTCTCTCGTGACAAAATTAAACAAGCTACTAAATTGGGGTTAAAAGTAGAAACGAGATATCAAAAAGGACGGTCCACTTCAGATAAAAGCTCTGCTGTCAAAGAATCAGTTGTGAGTTAACGGAGGTAATAAAGGTGTGTTTATATGTCGTTTAGTTTTGACCATTTTCTGTACCGACGTACGCGTTCTACCTCAAATGACAAACTTGTACGGTGTAGCTTCAGCAACATTGACTCCATCTCTCTGCCTGCAATTGCTATTATATTCGTTATTTTTTGGATGCGATTTCTTGATATTTACCTTTACGTATGGAATTCGAAAAACCCTGCCAAAGAATTTCTTGGCATGTGGGTTGATTACAGGAATCGCACAGTTGGTAACGAGAGTGTTGGTACTATATTTCATTATCACTATCAGTTATGATTGCGTTTTAGGAAGGAAATTGATTTACTTGCTAAATTATATTTCCTTTCTAGCATATGACTATTATCAGATTCAACGCATTATCGAACGCACAAGACCAACAAAGTATGAAGTATGGTTGTTTTGGCTGCTGTTACTTGGAAGGGTAGGCACATTGGGATACTGTCTATACTATATTAGCGGAGAAGTGACCAATCCAGTTACTACCGGCATATATGCGGGTGCTGGCCCATGTGCTACTAAATCAACAGCTACTATGGTTTATGTGGAGCATATTTACAATATCGCGATGGAATTCATTATGATTGGCAAAATATTCCAGTTTGCATTCAGTTTGAATTCCAAAAAATCTTCTTGGACAAAGATTGTTCAGTACGTCTTTGACTTTGAAATCTATTCCTTCATCTATTATCTGCTGTGTGAAATTGCTTACATGGTGATTTACAAGACTATGGCATCATCATCCGTTTCGCTTGTCAATACTTTCTATAATCAGGTTTGTTTGAATTAATATCAGATTTACGTGTTCCTCTTTCTGGCCAATGCTACCCATTTCTCTGGCGATAAGATTGCCAAGGCGGCTAAATTAGGATTAAAGGTCGATGAGTATAGGAAAGAAAAAGGAAGATCAACGTCAGACAAGAGCAGAGAAACCGGAAAGAAAGGAGAATAGTTGTAGTTGCCCCCGTAGTTGGCCATCAATCCAACATCTTCTATTCCCGGCTCGGCTTAAGCTCTGAATAAAATGCCAACATTAATTGGACTGCTTCAGTAATATTTATTCAAAATCTTTTCATTTTCTTGTGAAAAATGACCACACCAGAAAATCTTGAAATTGCTTTGAGGTCGCTCGTCACCTCAAGAGAAGCAGGAATTTTGATAGGAAAGGGAGGCCAGTCAGTTTCCAATATCAGGGAAGAAACAGATGTTAAAATTGGTGTCAATAAGATGCTTCCAGGAGTAAACGAACGCATAGTTACAGTAAATGGCAGTCTGGAAAACGTTGCTAAAGTATTTGATATTAACCATAGGCATATGCTCTAATAAATAAGCTGCTCGTTGAAAATAGCAGAGAAGGATCTATCGTTACAAGATTGCTTATTGCCCATCAGCTCGCTGGATCAATCATTGGAAAAGGAGGTATAAAAATTAAGCAAGCTCAAGAAATCTCTGGTATTTTTTTCGTAATATAGACGCCAAAATTGTTATTTCCAAGGATATGCTGCCGCAATCAACTGAGCGCGTAGTTGAAATAGTTGGTTCTAGTGATGCTGTAAAAACTGCAATTATAGAAATTGGAAAAAATATGAGCGAAGATTTAGAAAGTGCACAAGGTGTTATTCTTTATGATACTCAGCATGCAAAGAGAGCTAACAGTTCAAACTTGGCATTCTCTTATACATCATCTTTGCACCATCCCAGCAAATCGGACTCAAAAAAGAGGAAACCCGTACCTAAATCGGAAAGGAGTGAAGAAGATCCTGATGCAAAGTCCGAAACGATTTCTGTTGCTGCCGAATTGGTAGGAAGTATTATTGGCCCAGGTGGCGCAGTTATTAATGATATTAGAGCTACTACTGGGGCAAAAATTCATATTGCTGCTTTGGAAAAGAATAAGACTACTAGAAACGTAATCATTTCCGGAAGTCCTTCAGTAATTGAAAGCGCTTTGAACCTAATAAATCAGCACTTGGACGCAGAAAGGAAGAAGAATGAGGGGAAAGAAGACAAAACAGAAGTTAAATCTGAATAAAGCAAATATTGCATAATTGAAGTTGAATGTTTGTTGCTCGCTGTCGTTCCCTTTTGGGACAGGCGAAATTTTGATCGGGGCGCAAAACAAAAAGGGAACGAAAGGAAAAGTTGCCCACTTATGCTTGATACTGTTTGGCTTTTTAAAGTGATTCCGTTAAAGTACTACATAACTTTATTTTCGCAGTTGTTAGGAGTTGCAGGCTCGGTAATATTCCTGAAGGTAATTCTTGTTGACAGTAGAGAAAAAAGCAGTACTACATTAGAAATACGTTCTTTGGCCAGCTCGTTAAATCGATGGTTATTTTTGACTTGATGAATATCAGTACTTGTTATTAATCCAGTATCGACTATGGCCCTGTGGCCCTTGGTGGTTTACAATAGACTTATAGACTCGGAAGCAATTGGACCTTTCATACCTACACAAATACTGGACATTCTAAACGCAGTATTCGGAAATATTGAAGAGTTTTTCCAGGCGTCTTCCTTGATTCTGTCATTCGGAATTGCTGCAATCACATACTACATCGTATGCAGAGGCGGAAATACAGTCAACATCAACATGAAAGTAATATTTATCGCAATATTTACAACTGCAATTGTGTATTCAAGCATTCGGTTTGTTTTTGAAATCCATTCAACAATATACAAACTGTAAGTTACAATTAATCATAGTTCTGATGGATTCAACACATATTTGGATTTTGCTTTTGTTTGGGCAGCCACTATTCCGCTCTCATTTTGCTATTTTGCTTCCTATTTACAGCTTAGACATCAAATAAGTCAAAGAGTGGTTTCAAGCTCCAGGGCACAGGAAGCAATACAAAATATCATGATTAAACTGATACAGTCGCTCAATATTTCGAATGTAATAATCTGGACACCGTTAATGGCATTTAGCTTGTTGTGTGCGTACCAGAAATTCTACGAAGTACGCTTGGGTTTAACCGAACCTACATTATTCATCTTGAGAATATCATCAGGAACTAGAGGGTTCATCCATTATATTGTATTGTATGTTCTGTTCAAGGATACGCAAATTTACGATTTTGAATACACACCGGTGGAGGCTTCACCATTAGTTGAAGATGTGTCAGTGGATCAGCGGTCTTTTGTAGCATCAGCTCGATATGGAGCAGTTGACAGAGTAAATATAGACGACAATTCTGGAATAATCGGAAACAACCTTGGACTATTATCAAACGAACAGCCCGTCCAAATCTCGTCTTCCTTGTCTCTTGGAAACTCATTCACTTTAGGTGCTTCCCCATAGTAGATACAAAAAAAGTAAATATACCAAGTTTTAGTTTATTACATTTAAAAGGGCGGCCTTTCTTTTCCAATGCTCAGCTTCCGCATCATCTTTAATTAAATCAAAAGTAGTGTAATAATAAGCTACTTTCTCGCAGGCTCCCGCTACTTTAAAAGCAGCAGCAGAATGGAAATACCGGAAAGCTTCTAGCTTGTTGTTTTCAATTTCAAACAACAACCCCAGATGATATAGTGCAGTTGGAAAGGAAGCTTGGGTCCATGCGTTAAGCAAGTAGGCTTTTGCTTTTGTTGAATCTTTTCTTGTTCCAAAACCGTAAAGATAGCACATGCCTAGATAATGCTGGGCTTCAGGCAGGGCTTTCTAGATTAAAAATTATTACTGCACTGGTAAATAGTTGAAAAGCAGTTGAATAATCTGGACATTCAGCGTAAAACAAATGTTGTGCTCGCAAGTAGTAGTCTCGTAGTTTCATTTCTGGCTCAGGAATTGAATTTGATGCAAAGACGCTTTCCACGTATGCGGATGCTTTTACGCTTACATTTTCTAATAAAAGACGGAGTTTATCGTCTTCAGAAGTGGTTGAAGAATCATCACTGTATTTGTCCATTTCAGTTCGAACATGTCTTCTAAGACTGCCTTCAAAGTTGATGCCTAGCTGCAGAGAATTTGATGACATGATCAGTTTTGCTATCAGTTCTTCAATGGTTCGTTTATTTTTCCTTGAATGCAAGATTTTCCTGATAATAGTTGATGAAAGATAATCAATCGCAAGAGTTCGCATTCCCAATATAACGTGCAGGTGGAATTCCAAGCTCTTTTGAAAGTGCTCAGTGTCATAATAATTCGGGTATTTTTCTAAATTTAATTGCAATTTCTTGATTGGAATTATTTGCAGGTTGAGAATTTCAACAACTGGAGTCAAAATTTTGCTGTTATCGCTGTGCGCTACTAATTCTATTATATTTTGAAGGATAGTTGAAATGATTCTACTGCTAGTCACTGCCATTTAATTTTTCTAAAAGAAGTTTTCCGAGAAATTCCTTCATTTACAATTGCCGTTAACCATAGAAAATCCTAGAGGCATACATTACGCTGCGGGACTTTTATCCGAGAATGATATTTATGTGAAAAGAATTCTATTTTCTTTGAGAAGATCCCACAAAGGCGAGTCATTCTAGACCTGTTTGTATTTTCGGTGTTTTCTTTGTGTCGACTCAATCGTCAGGAAAATGACCCGAGAAAAATAATCAGTAGCAACTGGATATACTTTAAGGTCGCGAATTCCAGTCAGCATTAATTCTCTCTTGGCTACAACTTTATATGCGGTCTCTTTATCGGCTGCTGCTAACATCCAATTTAAATTATAGATAGGTGCTTCAAAAGCTCCAAATTATCAAGCTGGACTGCCAGAATGGCCCTATTATGCACTGGTAATATATTCTCCTATTCCTACAATTCTCAGCTGTTTGTGTATCCCATAGGAATAGTTGTAGATGATTTCGTTCAAGATCATCCCCAACTATAGAAGCTAGAGTGGAACAGCATTTAAATTTATATCTAATTGGATGTTATGGCTCCGCCTCGATTCTCTGGTTTGTAAGATATCCGGCCAACTTGGAGGACGTAATAATACAATCTTACTTTGGAAGGACATGCTAACCCCTGGTCATTCTCCTATTTCGGTATTAAATTTGGAATTTAATCCAATATTAATCAAGTCAAATGATCGTGCACTTTCTCCACCAAGCCTAATCTCAAAATATGGTCTTGCTCTTACTTGCACTCGCAGTACAATCGAAACCATTCTCGGTAAAGCTGCACAAAGCACCACATACTCAGGACTCCTTGGATTCATTCTTTTCACAAGTTGCTTTAATATCAAAGTCAAATCAAGAATACTATTATGCAAACCACCGACAAATTGCTATTTCGGGAACCTCTGGTGCTGAGCATGGCGTACCACTCACTGATTTTATGAACGCACAGTATTTTGGTGAAATTTCATTAGGTAGTAAATGATCTAACGATAGGTAAACCTCCGCAGACATTTAAGGTCGTATTTGACACAGGTTAGTACCAATTAACATAGGGTCATCAAACTTGTGGGTTCCATCAACAAGATGCAGCGACATTGCGTGTTGGTTGCACTCGCGATACGATGCTTCCAAATCATCCACTCATGTTAACAATGGAACCAAATTCGCAATTCAATACGGAACTGGTGCTTTAGAAGGAGTAATTTCTCAAGACACCCTGACTGTTGGCGATTTAGAAATTGAGGAGCAAGGGTTTGCTGAATCTACCAAAGAACCTGGATTGACGTTTGCTGTCGGGCGCTTCGATGGTATCCTTGGTTTAGGCTATGATACAATTGCCGTTACTGGTGCAGTTCCGCCATTCTACAAGATGGTTCAGCAACAGCTTCTTGATGAACCCCTTTTTGGAGTTTATATGGGTGATGCCAACCAAGGCGACGAAGGAGGTGAAATCACTTTTGGTGCAGTGAACCATGAGCACTACACTGGTTCAGTTGTCTGGGCTCCTATCACACGCAAAGCTTACTGGGAGGGTATGTTTAATTTAATGCTAGTTACTATGGATGCTGTTAAATTGGGTGGCAAGAAATTCAATGTAAAGGCTACAAAGGCTGCTATTGACACTGGGTCCTCACTTTTTGCCGTGCCAACTGCCGACGCCGATGCTAGTAAGTGCATATTAACAATAGTTAACGTGGCAATTGGTGCTAAAAAGTCCTGGAATGGCCAATATACAGTAGATTGTTCCACTCTTTCCAAATTACCAGATTTGACACTGAGCTTTGCTGGAAAGGAATTCACTTTGTCCGGAAAGGACTATGTATTGCAAGTGGGAGAAGGAAGCAATGAATCATGCGTTTCTGGATTCGTTGGATTAGAAATCCCTCCACCAGCTGGCCCACTTTGGATTGTTGGTAAGTAAGGTTTGAAAATAGGCGACGTTTTCTTGCGTAAATACTACACCATCTACGACTTGGGTAACAACAGAGTCGGATTTGCCAAAGCGAAATAAGCTGATTGAAAAATAAAGTTTTCGTTTTTTAACTTTTTCAATTTCACCCTTTCTCCAACGCGTCAAATAAAGTAGATTCAAATGAACAAGTATCGAATCGTCAAACAACTGGGAGATGGTTCGTTCGGCACAGTACTGCAAGCTGATAACCTGGAAACTAACGAAAAAGTAAATTCAAATTTATTCAGGTTGCGATAAAGAAAATGAAGAAGAAATACTATTCTTGGAACGAATGTTTAAATTTAAGAGAAGTCAAGGTTCAGGAATTGCTAATTTTCAGTCGTTAAAGAAAATCAACAACCATAAAAATATTATTCGCCTAAAAGAAGTTATTAGGGAAAACGACGAGCTCCATTTTGTGTTCGAATTTGCTGATGGAAACCTGTATCAAAAATCAAAGGAAAGGAATGGAGCACCTTTCCCATTGGCAGATGTCAAACGTTACACGTAATTTATTACTAAATAAGATTTGAGGTTCTCCAAGGTTTAGCGTACATGCATAAGCATGGATTCTTTCATAGAGATATGAAGCCTGGTATTTATCGCTAATATAGAAAATCTGTTGCTGGTGAAAGATACGATAAAAATTGCAGATTTTGGATTAGCGAGAGAAACTAGAAGTTTACCTCCTTATACAGAATACGTGAGTACCAGATGGTTCAGAATTGCTAACAAATAGGTATAGAGCTCCAGAAGTTTTACTGCGATCTACTACTTATTCATCTCCGATAGATATATGGGCTGTTGGAGCAATCATTGCTGAATTATTTAATTTACAACCATTGTTCCCCGGATCTTCAGAAATTGACGAGATCCATAGGATATGTTCGGTTTGTGGTCCTCCATTAGCTGATATGGGTGAAATGAACAATTCCCAAAGACCCCAAAATATTACATCAACGTCTTCACAAAGAGGAGGATTTAATATCGCTTACTATAATAGTACTTCAATTGCAAATAGACCGTCAAGAGATATGTTTTACGCTGGAGGAATCTGGCCAGAAGGGTTAAGGCTTGCATCCCAAATGGGTTTCAAATTTCCACCCGGAAGTTCGGTCCCAATTGCATATTTGGTTCCTTCCGCACCTGATGATGCTATTCAACTTGTCGCAGATATGCTAATCTATGATCCTCACAAAAGACCGACCGCATCAGAATCATTACGTCATCCATGGTTTGCAGAGCTGCTGACAGACTCCAGCTCGCCGTTGGCTGAGGAGACTAATCAATTTGGACTGAGTGGAGTTGAAGAAAAAAAAACAGCTGCCGAGGCACATAAAATTCCGCCGTTCAAAGTGGATAATGAAATCGAGCATCGATATGAGGATAAGGCAGCTCTGGAATTGGAAAATCAGATATTGAACGCTAAAGGACGCGCCAATCCACATATAGATCATACAAAGGGATACTCTTATCCTCCAATTCATGAAGTATCACTACATAAAGAGAGCAAAAGCTTCCACGACTCTTCTAAATATCTACACAATACATCCAGTCAGAATATTCAAAACATGGGTTACAAGCAGCAAACAGTGCTGCCACAGTTAAGAAAATCGGTAACACATGAGCATTCAGAAGGTCGCCTAAGCAATGCGAATTCAAACCCTTATCAAGTAACTGATTATTAATTAAGAATTATGATCAACCAGCTGCTATTCGCAAGAAATCTATTGGTACTGGACAAGTTCTCGAAAGCAAATATGCAAAAAGTCCACCGCCAAAGAAAGCATTTTTCACAGACTTTTTCAAGCGAGATAGCTCTACAAATAGAAACCCAGAGTTGAGAGTCCAAGGTTTGTTGTGGCTAATTGCAGGATCTCAAGTTCGCTCGCCAACCAAGCCTCAGCCTTCCTCGTTGATGTATGATACCCAAAGAGCTGCAGCAGCGCCAATACTGTCTCCTTATCAGTATAGCAGCCAAAAGAAAAGATCCGTTGTCGTTCCTCCGCTATTACCTAACTTAACGAATCCATTCCAACCAAGGAAAGTGTCTATGGGCTCACAAGAATTCAAAAGTGGGTTAGATCCTGTTAGTAATCAATACAACTTACCACCTATAAATACAAATAATATGAAAAAGAGAATATCTGATTCCAAGTCTGTTACAAGACGATCCAACAGAACTTTATTTGGAATTCAGTAATTTTTAGTATGTTGTAGTAGTAATATTGAATAATATATTAATGTAATTACCAATTTTATTATTTAATATTATTTATTCGTCTCTACTGAATTGACTGACTCTGAGAAACTTTTGCTGTTGATGGTAACTGGGGCACGCTGAGAGAATCCCCAAAACTTTGGTTTTGACATTGGAATTTCTTCCTCGATTTCAAATGACCTGTCAAACGAAAACATCAAGGCAATTAAATGTAAAGCACCTACAATAAGATTGGGAGTACCTTTGGTTGGACCAAATACACTTTGAAGAAAACCTCCCAGTTGAGAGACAAAGGTATTGTTGTGGTTGTTCAATATGAACAAGACGATTTGAAGATACCAGAATGCCATATTTGACACTGTCAATGCCAGGATGGTTTTAAGTAGGATAATCTTTAAAGTTCCGTCTTTTTCATCTAAAGTTAGCAAGATCTTACTTTGGTAGTCAAATTCCACCATTTTGTTTAGTTTGATCATGGTATAAATAAAACAGTACGTCATCCCTATTAAAGGTAGGATTGAAATGAGTGTCTGTGGTATTGCATAAGATTGGCGGTCTTGATGGTCAACATCAAGCTGGGAGAGCGGCACATACAAGAACAACAAGACACTGTCAATTAGCGGTATAATTGAGCTAGCCAGTATTATTTTTGGAATGTTCAACATTTTAGCGCTACCATTACAAACGACAACGTAGAATGAAATCATTGAAATTGCCAAAGCCATGTACAATGAAAGGAACAGTAAAAAGTATCCGGCTGATTGTAACACTATTAGTGCGATTTTCAATGCTTTGTATTCTTCACCAGGCATTTGAATTGAACCATTATCACAACCGTTGACAATAATCAAGAATGGTAGGGTGGTGGGCCAAAGCACTACATTAGCAAATAGATACATCCTGATAGCAAATCCGAAACTGCAACGGATAGCACAAGAATCCCAAACTGCGTCCCGCCCATAAAGTATGAATGCCTATTTGCTATTATGTAGATTGAACAAACAATTGAAATTAGCGATATTATTGAACTTAATAAATCTTCTACGCTGAAAACAGCCATTGTATTCTATGAGAGGTCTGAGGAATTTTCTTTTGAAAAGTGGTGCGGGCATCCCTGCACGTTTTAGTCAATCAGCCGTATTTGAGAGTAGGCGAGCAAAATTCATCCCATTTAGATCTATTTGATAGCCTGCTGTAAGACTTGTCTTTGAGCTGGGACAGTGAATTAGCCATCTTGACTGAGCGTTTTTGATAAAGTTGCCGCCTAAACTTTGCAAAAATGCAACTCACACAATTTGTATTTCCTCAAATTTGGAATAGCTGGAGCAACGCATACCTGACCACCACACTGAATCCGTCAAATCCAACCCCTACATTATTCCATTCTGCATTTGAAGATAATTCTCCAGTTTTAATTGGAATGATGGAAGCCTTCAGATTCGGAACAATATTTAGAGGATTTTTAAAAAATAATAGGATATCAATTGGAACCCCGGATGGAAGAATGTTGCTAAATTATAAAATGAAGTTTCCGTACCATGAAACAGTTGTTTATTCAGGGTTAGATGAAGCATCGTCATTTGCAATCATTCAAAACATTGAATACACTAACGGAGATCGTACGATTGCTTACAAAGTGTCATTTTATGATATCAAACATAACCCGATTCCTCTATTCTGCTTTGGATGCACCCAAGGCACAGGGATGCTCATCTTTTTGGGCGATCATACCAATGGGGTCTTGGTAGGTAGAATGAGACAGTATCAAGGGCTAGAGATCTGTGCCGGTATGGACCCAGTCCTTATCTTGCTGATAGTACATCTATACTACCATACAGTCAGGATACGCATGTCAAATTAAATTAATAAATAAGATTATATTAGTCATTATTGGTAATCGTTGGAATATGATACAGTCTGAAGATGGAAATCCTGATAATTGCGTTTGGATACTTCTGGCTCCTCGTTGGCGGTTGGATAAGTAATCGATTCTTTGGATCCAAATTCAAACCGTTCAATGTTTGAAAACGAATTGCTAGTTTCGATTTTCTTCTTTGGCAAGCTGGTAGTAGCTGATAAGGATAACATATGTATAAAGCTCTTGAGGGGGAGAATTATCTTTAGGGCTACTTTGATTTCAAAGTTTTTTAGAGTGTATTCAACAAGCGACAATGTAGTAACAGGTAACCAGTACACAAGGTTGGATACAGTAATGATCTTGACGGCATTCAGCATTATTGTCAAAATCTTTACAGTCGAATTTTGGCGTTGACTATCACTGTTTGATTTGAAATTCCTTCTCCTCTTGATGCTGACATGTAGTTGGATCCAAGTGCTAATGAAGCAAACGGAAAAGGTCGACAAGCCGGTTAACTTAATGGCCAATTTAAGAATATCATAAAAAGTCCCTACACTATGGCAGTCTTTGTAGCCCTGCTGTATTATCTGTGTGATATCTATAATGTAAAATGGGATATTTGATCCAATGGGTATTAATAAAGCTGCGACAAGGATTTTCCTCCAGTTGATGCTTTCCGCACTTCCCGCAAGAAAGACAATGTTCCAGGATATAATTCCAAGTGCTGCAGAGATATATAATGATGACACAAGACTTAGCGACCCTATGTATTCAATTGTGACTCTGAGTGCCTGTATTGAATGAAGATTTCCAGAGGCCTCAATAACAGCTTCAATTAGAATACAAAGAGCATTTCCAAAATCAAACAAGATCATTGCGAACAACAACTGTCCAAAATCTGTCTTTGTGATTGAATAATTCTGTCGATTCTACATAAGTTTGGTCGTACCTTATACACCACTGCGTAACCGATTATGCCCAGTATGGCGGATGTGATTATGAGTAGAAAATCTGTAAGTGAGAACGAATGGTTGGTAAAGCAGTAATCATGCATTTGAAAGTCAAGAATAATTACTGGTGCGGGGTTTTTTTCTGGGTGTTGCCTTCTATATTTGGCGAATAAACGAGACTCAAAGAAGCAATCCACTGAGCATCATGGATCTTTTCCCGTCAATGACAGTCTTTCAATTGCATAAAATAGCGCTGCATCATAGGAATTGCCAAATTCAGGTGAAATTATAATGTTTATTAAGTCTATCAATTTACAGAGAGTTCCAAGAGTTGTCGGAATCACCCAAACTAATCTTGTTCATATTCATTGTCTTTGGCTTGAATTCTTGAATAATTTCTTGTATATCGGATGGAAGTGAGGTCTCAGACTCGCCAAGAGTGATCTTTTGAGGTGGTGGAACGGCGGGCGCTGGTTTCTTTAAATGTAACACCAAAGAGTCGATATCATCCTTTTCAGGCTTGTGCTGAATGGATTTTGGAAGTTTCTTTTCTTCTTCATCTCTAAATACGTAACACAAAGAGAGATAGTGCACCAAACCCTTTGACTGAACAGTTATGCCAGGCAATAACATGAGGTAGCCCATTGTAGTACTATCTGAAATCACAACATTGATTAACCAAACAAATGTAAGAGGTCCCCACGCAATCAGATTGGAAACAGTTAAGGTCTGGATTATTTTCATCATGATAGTATTTGCATATTCCTTTTCAGAAATTCGGATATTCATAAATCTAACAGCTTGTTGATATCTAGTTCGCTGCTTCAACTTGACCAGTGTGACAACATACAAAATTGCGCTCAGCCATATTGGCGCTCCAATTAAGGTATATAGCAAAAATGTCCTGAACATGGCGATGCTCGGCGAATCACTAAATTTAAAAACTTTGCTTACGAGTCGTCGTTCATGGAATGGTATACAAATGGGAAAACATAGTAGTACAATACCGAATGGATGGTAGGGAACACTAAACTAACGCTTAGTATAACTTTCCAATTCACCATTTGTGCGCTTCCGAGCATGAATACAATGTAAAATGAAATCAAAGCAATTGACATTCCAAGGTATAATGAGGTGTAAGTCACAATACTTCCGAGTGCTAGCGTTGTATTCCAAATGAATTGTGATAAAAATGTGCTGTTCTGCGAGTAAAATATTGGTAACTGGGCAAGTATGAATGCTGAAATGAAGAATATATAGTACAGTAGGTCACAGTAAGAAACCAGTAAAATGATATTCCCAAAGTCTGTGTTTGAAATATGGTATCTTAATTTGTTCTGTTGTTACATACAAGCTACCTTAATCAGCAAAATCGATCCTGTCATTCCTAGTAAAGTCGCTACTACAACAATGATAGATTCGTATTGCGAAAAGTGCAGGTTGAATGCAGCCGATATCTCAACCCAACCCAATGGTATTTGCTGTTCTGCTGTGGTCATTTGAAATTGGGGAAAGAAGTTGGTTTCAACTCGTCTCATGACGGATTTGGTCATATGTTCAGAGTTTCAAGGGAACTGAAAAAATCGAAAACAGAAAATCGGTAGTACCAAGCTCAGTCGATCGATTTACTTTTGTGGCTATCAATTATACTGTAGATGCTGGTCATGCTGTACTACCGGGTTCAATTTTATCACTTCCCACTGTTATCTGGTGGTCAAGTAAACATAACCAATGGCAGTACTTTTTCACCTGAAACATTTCTGCGAAGGTGGAATAAATGATTTCCTGCTCAATAAGATAATATTACTTGCCGTAACTCTTCTCTGTTGAAAATCTACAATTTATTACAGTACGATGCCATGCCTTTTTACAAACGATTCTGTCCCTTCCAAAGTATTGAACAACTTTTTATGGTGATTAATAAGCTGAACGCAGAACCCTGGGTTGGGCCTAATCTTTTTCCGTACCGAAACCACTGTTTGAAAAGCTTGATCTAAAGTAATATTCTGACTTTCCATTAGATAAGCAATTAATAGTGTTGATGATCTTGATATGCCTGCATGGCAGTGAAATAAAACACGACATTCTGCATTTGACCGAGCTTGATTTACAAACGAAACTACTTGATCCAGATGAAGAGTAATGTTTGCATTAGGATTATCAGGTATATTTACACGCTTGTAAAGAGGGATCTTGAACTCGCTAATGACTGTTTTCAAATTAATCGGGTCTGTTTTGAGTTTGAGTCCAGAAACAGCCGATTCTACCCCATTTTCGAATACATTTTCAGATTGGCATGCGTTTACAATATGTGTGATTTTATAATGATGAATAACTCTGGGATTCATTGCCTGTTCTGCATTTCCTAGGTAAACCCCTGGTATAATTTCGTCAAGCGGATCAAATGTATTTGATTCAATAGCTCGTTTAAGAAATATCATTGTCATTACTTTTGACACAACGTCTGTCATTCCATTTCTGCTGCTATTTGTCATTGCAAAAAAATTTCCATCCAATCACAAAATCATAATGGCAGGAGGACAACACTTACCAGTTACAGGACCGTTTATACCACCTAAAGTTAAAGGAAGAGGATTTTCCATCTTTCTAGGTGCTATCTTCTGGAGTTTTATGGGATATAGAATTTACAAGGACGGAGGTCACCACTTTGTATTTGTATTGCTAATTCTAGTTACATAAGCATGACTGGGAACACCCAAGAGTGATTGAACATTTGGAAAAGGTTGACAAGAAATATGGAACAAGGTACGCTTTGGATAATATGCATCACCATTAAAACTGCTTTTATTCGTTATTCAATTTTGGTTTCTTCAAAATTTTAGTTTCCTCTTGAGCTTTACGGAGAGCGAGTCTTGTTTTTGGAACAGGAATTGATCTTTTTGGAAGTTTGGATTCAGAATTTACACGGGAATGAGGAATATTTGTGTTTGAGTTTTCCTTGGCCTCCTCAACTTCACTACTAATAGATGCTTGTTTCGAATCATCAGAAATACCATTAGGTATTTGTTCCAAGGAAACGGCATCAGCAACAGTTTCGTCAATTGTTGGTTTTGGGGTTAGCTGATCAGCAAGACTGTTTACATCAGTTTCGGCTGCAGAAATGCTTGCTGAGATTTCAGCATGTTTGCGTTTCTTTAGCTCGATATCCTCCAGCAAGCTCTTGAGCTTATTTTGAGCGCTAGTGATTTCTTCATTGATTGACTCTAGCGTACTAGAGTGGCAATCAACTTCGATCCTGGCAGACATTAATTTACTTCGTGATTCTTCGATCTTAATCTGGATATCATTGATTTCCTTATCCTTCTGCTGAATTTCAAGATCCATCTCTTGTAATTCAATTTGCTGACTCTGGTGTTGTTCGGTTAACCCGCCCAATTGCATTTGCTTGGCTGATAGTTTTTCTTTCATTTCTGAAACACTTGCAAGGTGCTGCTGATGTTTTCCATCCAACTCTTTCAAGTCATTTTCCAGTGAAAGTAGTTCTTCCGAAGCAGACTGGTTGGCTGAAGACTTTTCAGCCAATTCTGAACTAACAGCTTGCAGTTTCATTTTTTTCGTTTCAATATCAAATTGAAGTGAAATAATATCTGATTGCATTTGCTCAATGTCGTTTTTAATATTGGAACTAATGTCATTCTTTTGGTTGAAAGAATTTGTGATTAACTCTAATCTGGTCAGTTTTGGTTGAAGAGTTACCATCAAATCGTCCAACTGCTTCTCTTTCTCTGCCAATTCTTGGTCAATCACTGCTGCTTTTTCTTTGGATGTGCTGATTTGGACTGTTAACTGTTTTACCTTTTCCAAATTTAACAAATGTTGCTGTTTTTCTTGGTCCATTTTATGCAACTCAACTTCTGCTTCGCGAATGCTCTCCTTTAGTAATTCAAGATTATTTTGGTTGGTCATTTTCATTTCGGTAATCTGAGAGAGTTCTACTTTGTATTTTTGAATTTCGGAGGTGACAAACTCAAAATCCTTGCGAGTCTCTTCAAGAAGAAGTGCTTTGCTAGATGCGGTATTTCTTAGTTGTTCCAAACTATTTTCGTAATCTACCATCTGCGATTGCATTAAAGCAATATTCTCTTGCACAGCTGAGGTTTCACGCACAATATCATCCAAATGAGATTGAATTTTAGCTTGATTTTCGTGTAAAACAAGAATTTGAGCTTGTCCTGATTCAAATGCAAGCAACGCAGATTCGTTTTTGGTTGCTGCTGAATCAAGTTCTTTTTGAAGAGCAACTATTTCTTGGCTTTTTTGTTCAATTTGGGTCTCCAATTCTAAGAGCCGCAATTTGTCAGCATCCAACACTGCAGTCAAATTTGAAATCAGCTCGGTTCTTTCAGATATTTCAATTTGTTGTCCTTCGGCTTTCTCTTTAAGATCTTGAACTACTATTTCATTCTGGGTAATTTCCATATCGTATGTATTGGACATATCAGTGAACCGGTCAATTTGAGCTTTTAATTCGCCAACACGTGCTTCTTTGACTCCCAACTGGTGTTTCGCTGTTTCCACTTCATTTGTTAATTTTTCAATCTCTCCAGATTTTGCCTCTTGTGTCTTCAACAACAAATCCTTTTCGTTGATCAAGTTGTTTTGAACAATTTCTTGTGATGCAATGATTTTCTCAGAATCACTAATTTCAGCTTTCAATTTATTGATTAACTCCATTTGATTTTGAGACTGCGCATCATTAGAAGACTTATTAGCCATTAGTTTTTGATAGTTAGCCGAGTGGTTATCTTGATCATGACGGAGCTCCTTTTCAACTGTTTCAAGCTGTAATTGTATGGCAAAAGACTCTGATACCGCTTTTTTCTTTTCTCCCAAACATTCCGCTAGTTTTGCTTTTTGCAAGTTTAAATTCTCCAGATTTGATTGAACGTCGCTTTGAGCACTCGCAAGTACTGGAGAAATGTTTTCCAATTCCTTTAGCAGATGGATATTCTTCTTTACTGCTTCCTCCTTCTCTGCTTGCAAATCAACCAAATTGCGTTCGAGTTCGCTGTTCGCTTCATTAAGTTTAAGAATTGTTTCGTTCAATGATTGTATTTTATCAACTGTACAGACATTTTCATTTTGAATTTCTGATAATTGACCTTCAAGACTATCCGCCATAATTTGATTCATATTTAAAGTCCCTTGAACCTTTTCAATCTCGTCAACTTTTCTTTCATCTATGTGAGAACAGAGATACCTTTTTTGCATTCTTCTTTGGTTACCTTTTCCATCAAATCATTTCTGATGTCTTGCAAATTCGCAATTTCTTCCGACAAAAGATATTTTTCAGCTATAATATTACTCTTGTAGCGGGATAATTCCCCAACTTCTTTCGATATGGAAAGTTCTTCATTTTTCAAGGCGTCGATTTCCATTTTTAATTCATCCTTCAATTGCAGCAAATGTTGTAATTCTTTGTTATGTAGAAAAGTACCGATATCATTGAGCATTTCACACTTTTCCGTTTGAATTCCTACATCTTCTAATACTTGAATTGATCGCTCTACGGGATTCGCGTTGTCTGTATTTATTGATACATTAACTGATGGGGATTCTTCCGAGACCAACTCGTTATCTCCGTTACTTTCTTGATTTTCAGCTTCCAATGTAATGTTTACAGGTTCTTTTGAAATTGGCTGCATTTCTGCAGTTATCTTATCTCCTTCATTTGCACAAATATGCTGCTCTGGATTAATTTCTGTGTATTTGACCGACTTTTCAAGAGGAATGTTTTCCGTTTCTTTAATGCCAGATTCAAAAGATTTACAATCATGCTCATCACTGTTTGTAGCATCTGCACTAAATTCTTCTACCTCCATTGTAGCATTTTGGGAGGATTGGATGCCTTCCATTTCATCCGCCAAATTCTGTGGAGAATCACTTGGATTCATCAATGCAGTTTCGCTATCTTTCCCCAAAGGGGCATCTTCTTCCATTACTTCTTCTAGCACAGTTTGTTGATTAGTATTATCTGCCTCAGAGTGTTTTTGATCGACTTGCATCTCCTCGTTATTTTTTACAATATTAATGCCATGTTCCTCCACTACTGCTTCTGGCATATCAACCCTTGCTTTGTTTGATTTCAAGTTGTCGCCTTTTTCCTCCTCATCTTCAGTCTCTGTGTGTTGATCGTGTTTTGAGTGAACATGGGTCCGAGTATAATGTGATTTTGCTGACGCTTCTTTAACAAAGTGTTTCTCGCTTCCTCTACAGCTATGGTGAGTGCAAATCCAATAGGTTGTAGATCCCGCTGCTACTTTTTCAATTTCGTATTCCTTCATTAGATGTCCAGAAAATTCTCAAAAGTTTTGAACTACAATAAAGCAAGATGAAGACCTATTGTACATTAACTTTATTAACAATCTGCAATATTTATATAGGGGCGACTTTTCCTGATGATTTCCAACTCACCATTCTTTTCAGTGCATCGAATAGACGAAACGTCGGTTTTACTTGATCGTCTTTCTTGAACCCGAACCATCGAAATAGTGAGTTCCATTGAAATTTCTTTTCTTTAGTAGGTTGGAATTCAGGTTCAAGTATTTCTTCGCGTAGTGACAATGACACTATTGGGGTTATTGGCTCTTGATTCCGATACCTAGTGCTTTCAAACAACATCTCGAGTTCTTTCAAATGATCGGATTCTATTACAGGGTGTAGTTGAGAAGAGTACAAGTGATATGGAATTGATTCTGAAGGTGGTGTCAGCGCCACTAGGTTAAATTCAGCTTACAGTCGTAGCTACTAGAAGTCAATTCCGGATAAGTAAATCGGTCTGGAGTGGGGCAGCCAGGGCCAAGAGATGTAACGCTCTCGTCATCATCAGATCCTTGTTTATGCGAATCAGCCTTGATGGAATTAATGTGAATCTTTGACATGTAATCTTGATTTAAATCTTTTAGGGCTAGATCCAACAAATCTTCATTTCTGTCTTCAAGTGAATCATTGTCATCAACTGGCGCAGTATTCCAATCATCTTGTCCGAATTCGTTATTCATTTCTTCAAATGCGTCATATTCTTCTATTAAATCCTGAATCCTAGAAATTTTGTGCATTGTTACAGTCTCATTGAAAGAAATGCTCCTTCTTGCTTTCTGATTTGGCTTTGAAGGATTGCTTTCTGGAACCAAAGTTACTGAACTCGATGCCGCCATATCCATCATTGATTCCCAGCGGCTGTTGATATCTTGTAGTTGATCTCTCTGTCCTTTTTTACGCGCACCACCATGAACATGAGGAAGTGGGTTTTTACTGAGCTCATTGATCTCTCGTATGCTTTTCAATGAATTTACATTAGCTCTACGGAGTCCATGTTGATGTTTGATATTTAATAGAGGTGTTATACGTTTTTTCAATTCTGTATTATCCAGTCCCGGGGTTTTTGGAACCACAAACTGAGCTCTAGTTGGTCCAATTTTATCTGCAAAATTAAATGGTCTCTTGTAGAATTGCATATCTGCTGCATTGATTACTCTATCGGATAATTTCTGTTCATCGGGGGTTGTCGTTTTCTCTGGGATAATTGCCTTTGGAATATCCTTTTCCAAGACACTATCAATCGACACTAACGTTTCATTTCTCTGTAGTTTAAATGCCGAGACGTCTATTCCAAAAAACTTCATTTGAAATTAAGAAACTTATGAACTGACGTAATGCAAGGGCAGCTTCAATAGCAAGCGTCACTTTATCACACATGACTGATAACTTTGACACCAGCGCAAATAAAATTCAAAAAGAAAATCTGGAATTTACAATCGCTGTGCAACTGAAATGATTAGTATTTCTATAATTTTATTCAGATTCGGCAAAATCGCGGAGTGTTCTTGAAATTAATTCGAATGTAAGTATTGTAAGTGCGGATGCGGGCACTGTTCGCACCAAACTAATTCCGAACCCTTTGTAGAATCCAGATAGCCCTTCTTCCTTCAACACTAGTTTGACAGTTTGAACAATTCCCGTATATTTTACTTTAGCATTCTCCACCTGGATCTTTGTACATGCATTTGGATGAGGCGCAATTGTCTGATCAAGATGTAGACTGGTCATTTGGGTCTGTAACCGCGTTCTAACTACTTCATGCGGGTATGTTATAAAACTAGCTATTGTCTTTGATGTGGCAGAAGAAATTAGTATGGTTTGTCCCTTAGAATCTGAATTAGAAGTAATTTACCATCTCCTAGCGATTTAAAGTATTCGTACAGGGGAAACTGCACCACTACGTGAGAAACACCTAAAACAGATGGACCAAGGCCTTTATACAAAGCCGGCCACCCTTCTTTTCGTAAAATCGTAGTCAGTGCATCAAATGTTGAGGTATAGTAATATGGATAGTGTGTGGTAGCAATAAGCGGCTGTGTCATTATTCTAGCTACCATTAATCGTTGATATACTTCTAGCAACCCATATAGGATTGGTGAGAATAGTTGAGGACAGTCCAGCTTGGAGCGCCGCCAAAATATGTGTAAATGTCTGAGTTTGGTTTGCTATTGTTAAGATATAAATACGGAAATAGTTTTCGCAGTTTTTCTTACTATAGTCATATACTGTAAAGAATATTCCCTGAATTAATATAGAGTACCCAACTAGGTAGATAACCCGCCGCGGTAGGAAATACTCCTCTGTACAACCCTCTTAATCCATCAATTTTCCATATCTCATTAAAGGTTTCCAGAGTAGATTTTGAACTGACTCTATTCTGCAATCTTAACTTTATCATATCCAATGGGCAGGTAATAACCGCGGCAACCAACCCTGCTGTACCGCCAGATAATGCATTCCTGAGCGTTTCCCCTTCTCTAGAATTAATGATAGTTACAATATGTGCTTTATTTTTTCCATTTTTTTGTTTAATTAAGAAAAATTTCGCTATCAGAGAGCAGTGAATTATATGAGTGAATTGAAAACAATTAGTAAAATTTTAGTTATACCATTATCATTGCCGTTTCTGAGTCATTTCCCTATTTTCCGCTCCCGCTTTGATATCTCTATAACATCACCACTATCTGTGCCAAGCCACTGGGATTTTTTAGATTTAAACCTCTAGTCAAATCGAACAGGCTATGATCGCTAGATTCAACAAACGTCTAATACAACTGCTGAACCCAACTAGCACCGCAAAGGTTAATATCTCTTCAGTGCCTGCTGTGCCAAATGTACTAACCGGATTTCACGAATATGTGATTTCATGTCTAGCTCAGCCAAACAAGAAGCATGGACCGTTTAGAAAGGCTCGCTACTCTTCAATTGCATCAAAGCCTCCTAATTACCGCAATGCAGCCAATGTGAATCGCGTAGTAGTAGTTGGATCAGGGGGTCTGTCGATTGGGCAAGCTGGTGAATTTGATTACTCTGGTAATATTCTTTAATGGCAGGATCTCAAGCAATTAAGGCATTGAAGGAGGAATTTGTAGAAACCATCCTGGTTAACCCTAACATTGCCACTGTGCAAACCGGGAGAGATTTAGCAGATGTTGTATATTTCCTTCCGATTAGACCAGAATATATTGAATATGTTATTGAGAAGGAAAAGCCAGATGGTGTGTTGTTGACTTTTGGGGGACAGAGTGCTCTAAACTGTGGTATCGCGCTGTATGAACAAAAGGTATTCGAGAAATACAATGTTAAAGTCCTTGGAACTCCAATAAGAACACTTCAAATTTCCGAAGATCGTGATTTATTTGCCAAAGCGTTGAAAGGTAGCTTATTACTAAGATAGAAATTGACATTCCGGTAGCTACATCTGTTGCAGTAAACACTGTTGATGATGCACTGGAAGCAGCAGAAAATATTGGATATCCAGTTATTATCCGTTCTGCATTTGCGTTAGGTGGGCTTGGATCTGGATTTGCTTCGAATTCAACAGAGCTTCGTAACTTGGCTGCAAAATCTCTTTCACTATCACCACAGATTTTGGTTGAACGCTCAATGAAAGGCTGGAAAGAAGTGGAATACGAAGTTGTCAGAGATGCTGAAAATAACTGTATTACCGTTTGCAATATGGAAAACTTTGACCCGCTAGGTACTCACACCGGTGACTCTATAGTCGTCGCACCTAGTCAAACACTAACGGACGAGGAATATCATATGCTCCGCTCTGCTGCTATTAAAATTATTTGTCATTTGGGAGTAGTTGGTGAATGTAATGTTCAATATGCATTAAATCCGTATAGCTTAGAATATGCTGTCATTGAAGTTAACGCTCGGTTATCAAGAAGTAGTGCTTTAGCTTCGAAAGCCACAGGATATCCTCTTGCATTCGTTGCTGCCAAAATTGCGCTAGGTAACTCGCTCCCTGATTTGCGCAATGCTGTCACAAAAAATACAACAGCTAACTTTGAGCCATCTCTTGATTATGTGGTAACTAAAATTCCACGATGGGATCTCAGCAAATTCCAGCATGTTGGAAGAAATGTTGGTCCCTCGATGAAAAGTGTTGGTGAAGTTATGGCAATCGGAAGAACATGGGAAGAAAGTTTGCAAAAAGCCGTTCGTATGGTGGATCCAAAGTTTGATGGATTCCAAGCAATCGAATTTGATAATCTGGATGAAATGCTTTCACAGCCAACTGATCAACGTCTTTACGCAGTTGGACACGCACTTTTCAACAAAGGTTACAGTGTAGATCAAATCCATGAATTAACGAAAATTGACAAATGGTTCTTGTACAAATTAGAAAATATTGTTGAAATACAAAGGGATATCGAAGCCGTTCAATCAAAGGATGTTGCTGATTTGCCAAAGGCGTTATTTGAAAAAGCAAAGCGAGCAGGATTTTCAGACAAGCAAATTGGAAGGACAAATGGCTGGTCGGAAATGGAAGTTCGTGCAGCAAGAAAGAACCACGGCATTATTCCGTTTGTAAAGCGTATTGACACTTTGGCTGCCGAATTCCCTGCTGATACTAATTACTTGTATACTACATATAATGGAAGCACACACGATGTCGAATTCAATGATAAAGGAATTATGGTATTGGGGTCTGGCGTCTATAGAATTGGTTCTAGTGTTGAGTTTGATTGGTGTGGGGTGTCCTGCATTCGGAGTTTAAGAAAGTTGGGACACAGGACAATTATGCTAAATTATAACCCAGAAACAGTGTCAACTGACTTTGATGAATGTGATCGATTGTACTTTGAAGAGTTAAGCTTGGAAAGAACCCTGGATATATATGAGTTGGAAAATGCCAGTGGGTGTATTGTTAGTGTAGGAGGGCAGCTACCCCAAAACATTGCCCTAAAATTATCAGAATCTGGTGTTAAAGTTTTAGGAACGGATCCTGTAGATGTGGACCGAGCTGAAAACAGACAAAAGTTTTCTCAAGTGCTGGATGAAATTGGGCTTGATCAGCCGGAATGGGCTGAATTGCGTACAGCTGAAGAAGCTTTAGAGTTTGCAAATCGCGTTAGGTAAGAAGTTTTAACCTTTAGCTATCCAGTTTTAGTTAGACCATCATATGTATTATCTGGAGCTGCAATGAATGTTGCCTATTCTGCCTCTGATTTAAGACAATATTTAACACTGGCTGCAGATGTTTCCCCTGAACACCCGATCGTTATCACCAAATTTATTCAAGGAGCACAAGAAATTGATGTGGATGGTGTAGCTAAAGATGGCGAATTATTGGTATACGCAGTTTCACAGCATGTTGAAAACGCAGGTGTTCACTCTGGTGATGCTACTTTAGTTTTACCTCCAGTCTACGAGAGTGAACAAAATTGGAAAAAGGGTCAGCTAGGATTACGTGGTTTAACTCCTGAAATTGTGGATGAAGCCAAAGTTGTGGCCCAAAAGGTTGCAAAGGCATTCAAAATTACAGGCCCTTTTAACATGCAACTGATTTTATCTAGATCTGATGACAATCCTAAAGATTTCTCCCTGAAGGTTATTGAATGCAACCTCAGAGCATCAAGGTCCTTCCCATTTGTTTCAAAGGTTTTGGATATAAACTTTATTGACGTTGCAGCGCACGCCATTGTCGAGGCTCCAGAACTACAAAATATTCTCCCAAAACAAGACTTGATGAAAGTTGAAAGAAACTTTAAAGCCGTTAAATGCCCGGTATTTAGTTGGACCAGATTGGCAGGAGCAGATCCTATTTTAGGTGTAGAAATGGCATCGACAGGTGAAATTGCTTGTTTCGGAAAAGATGTGAATGAAGCTTATATAACATCCTTATTTTCTAACCACAACAACTTTAAAAAGTTGCCTTTGACGCCTGGAAGCACAGTATTGCTCTCACTTGATGAACTAACTGATCCGAAAGAAGCTGCATATGTTGCAAGCAAATTGCAATCACTAGGTTACCATATCAAAGTTGATGACAAATTTTCGCAGACTACTCTTTCAACAGAAGGAGTTGAGTCTACTTTGCTCACATCTGAGCCTCTAGGCGAGTTCTTGTCAAATACTAGACGTGCCAACCAGGTGTTCCAGGATTTGGGAATCGAAGCAATGTTTTCTTTTTGTCAAACCAGACCTAGAGAAAATACTGACCTGAAATATCTTATTCGTTCAGCTTCAGTATCAATGGGGTTGGGTTATTTGAATGATTCAAAGAACGCCTTACTTTTTGTTGATGCTTTGGAGCAATATTTAAATGGAAACAAGAAAAAGTCTGATGCGGTCAAGAGCAATTCAGAATGGTTTCAATAAATGATTTTTCATTGAAATGATTGCAGCCATGAATAATCCCGTCACTGATGTAAAACACTAATTACTGCCAAAAATGGGTGATTGGGAACTTGGTACATATCAAATTATTACATAATATGCCTGGCCGGGTCCTTTGTGATGAATAGTGAATTCTGGCCCTTGCAATTTTACATAGTTCACGGCTCAACTCGTTGAGTTCCACCATCAACGATTTGATGACAAATGCCTGGGAGTAAGAGCGTCTAATTATCGGCAGGTGTCAAGAAAAAACAGCAAAACGCATTAGCTGATTGATCAATCAAGCATGATACAAAACGAAACTGTTGGTTTGTCTTTCTGGAATTTAGATTTCCGTTCACCAAAATGTGATAGATGCAAATCAGGTGAAACATTTTTTCCAGCCCCTTTGCCCCCTTCCGCTTGAAATTATTTTTTTTCAAAGAAAAAAACTGAGGCAAGAATCAGGCACTGAGCGGGCGTGTGGCACTATATTTAAATGATCACTGGATTGACATGATCAAAAACATGTCCTGTCAAATAAGTAATATCGTCAATGAACCTCCTAGACAACACCATCGTTCTGCAAAGAAAGTTGTTACTCAAGAGTATCCGTGCACTTTTGATGGCTGCAACGCAATTTTGTACTCAAAGTCTTCTCAATTCCGTCACCGTAGACTACATGAACAGCCTAGTGCCAGATACGCTTGCAACCAATGTGAAGAGCAGTTCCTTGTCAAACTAGATCTAATTGATCACAATCGAAAGACGCACATGCCAGCGGGTTCATTTGTAGTCTGTGAGCAATGTAAACGGACATTTAGCAGTCTTTCAAATTTGAATGCGCATATGGAGATTCATAAACAAGTATCAGTGCCCAAGTACAACTGCAGTTTCTGCAACACATCTTACTTTCATCGATCAGCTCTTAGAAGACATCAAAGGTCAGACCACAAGCACGAAATGTATTCAATTAATTATACCAGAAGACATTCAGAATCAAGCACCTCGGATGATTCCATGTCTTCCTACTCACATTCACCAACTATCGTGAATGAAATTGAAGATTATAGGCTGCCAACCCCGCCTCTTCCAACTTGTAGGATATGTAATCACTCTTGTCAAACTGACTATGAACTGGAACAACATGTTGGATGCCACTTTGTATCCAGCGACTATAAATGTATAATTAACGCTTGCCAATATGAAATTCGTTCAAAAGAAGATTTTGAACATCATCGCAAATGTACACATAATAAATTTAGTAACTTTTAATTGATCATTAATGTTCAACTTTGGTGTCCAAGGCAAGACTGAAGGTTCTTCTTCAGTAATGTTCATAATTCACACAACACAATTGCCTATGGAATAAAATTTTGTAGTTCTATAGCAATTCAACCACTAGCAATATATGCAATCAAGTTTGCATTATCTCATAAAACTACTTTTGGTTTGTACAATTGGCACGAGACAATCCCTTGCAGTAAAGGCACGCTCTTGGACTTTCCAGTAAACTACTGTAAATCTATCTCATGCATTTGTGTTTGTTCAGGGCTCAACCTGCTTTCTGTGCTTTGGAACCCTTTGACAAAATGATAGTGTGACCAAATCTGGCAACCAAAATAACTCCGCCTGTCTGTTGTGTTGTTATGTCTTACATCTCCCTCATCCAAAGCAGCTTATACTCTTAGTTACGGTATGTAATTAACCTATTACGGCGTAATGAACTTGAAAAATGTGTTCCCGGCCCGATTTTTTATCGTTAGTCTACAAATTAACATTTTCTGTTAGCCGTCCGTGAGACTGGTCAGGTCCATTAAAGTTTACCGGACGGCATAAACAGTATTACTTGTGAATTCGGCCACAGTCGTTCACATTAATTATCTATAGTATAATATGAACGTTTCTCCTTTATAGTGTTTCATAATATTCATTGGGTTCCCTTTTCAATTCAAAAATGGATTTTCGTGCAACCACGCCGTAAGGTCAGGGAACTGACCTCTGCGGTTTTTTGAAGCTTTCTCAGTAAATATTTGGAATATTCAAACCAGAGTTTTTGTTTGGTTTGTAAAAGAACGTAAAGTACATTGTCCAGGTGTTGTATTTCTTTAATGGTGAATTGAATACAGGATAGCAAGTGTGGCTTAGATCGTTGATGTGTCTAAAAGAACCGGGGAAAAGCTATAAAAGAAAAGCAGCGTTAAAATTTTCTCCATTACTATATAGAAATGTTCAAGGTCGTCGCTCTCGTTGCTGCTGTTTCTGCTTCCAAGATTGTTTACGGAAATGTTCCTGTTCCAACCACCACTACCACCAAAGCTCCATGCACTACTACCACCACTACTGCTGATGTTGCAAAGACTCCATGCCCAACCACTACTACCACCGCTGATGTTGCAAAGACTCCTTGCCCAACCACCACCACTGTAGGTGATATTCCAAAGCCTCACCCAACCTACCCAACCTACCCACCAGGACCAAACGGCGGACCAAAGACTCATCCAAACTACCCACCAGTTGTTCCTCCATACCCACACGGAGGTAACATCCCAAAGATTCCACCAACCAAGCCATCTTATGGAACCGGTGGTGACATCCCAAAGGTCCCAACCACCCCACAAACTCCATCTTACGGAAACGGAGGTGACATTCCAAAGGTCCCAGTCCCAACCCCAACTGACGAAGACTGTGAAGAAGATGTCCCAGAAGTTACCACTACTCCATGTGACCAAGACATCCCAACTGTTGCTACCACCACCCCATGCGACAATGCTGCTCCAGTCCCAACATACACTGGAGGTGCCGCTTACGGTGCTGGACAAGGACCAGTCGTTGCTGGAGCTTTCTCCACTGGCGCTTCCGTCGTTGCTTTCTTGGCTGCTGCTGTCCTTGCTCTTTAAAGAGTTGTGTAATAATGGAATTCAATAAATTTTAGAACATTGATTTAATATAGAAGATTAGAATTTAAAGTTTCTTTATTTCGGTAGTGTGCTTTTGGTTGGATTCTAATGGCTCTTTGGTTGTAGGTCCCCAGGTAGTTTGTTGTGGGTTATTAGGTCCTTTATAGTTTCATCAGGATCCGAAATTGTTTGGAGCTGATACATTTCCAGGAATCCTTTGAGGGTAAGATTACCACTCTTGTTGTCAAAGTACAACAGCTCTTGTTTTTCCGTTTCTGAAAAAACATGCCCACTGGTTTCCAAAACAAATTTATCCAATTCTTGGTCATTCAAGAGCCCGTCCTTGTCCGCATCGTATTTCAAAAAGATTTCTATCAGAGACTTTTTTACATGAGGCAGGAATAGTTCTTGGTCGTCAAGCAGCAGCTCCATTTCTGAAAACAAAAACAAAAAAAATTCTAAAAATTTATAAACTATCTAGCATTTCAATCGTACTGTGCTGTACAGGATTGATTTCGTTCTTGTAGCACCAATGGTAAAAGTTTGGCGAGCCTTCAGTTTGAGAATAGTACGCTTTCCACTGACAGTACTTTGCCCTGAACCGCTTGTAGAATCTCAAGACAATAAATGAACTGATTACCTAGAATTAAAAGAAATTACAAAAAACAGGATTCCTAGAACACCAAAAATTATCTGTACATACTCGTCTCTAGGTTTACAGTCATTAAAATCAGTATTGCAGTGCTGAAGCAAATCTTCGCTGTGTATAATTATGCTGTTGAGTGAAAAAAGTATCGCCAAGAGTGCATTCACAATAAAAAACACTGTATAGATTGTGATACCGCTTGGGTTGTACTTGTAAATAGAAATCATTCCAAATATGACCATCATTACAGACACAGAGTAATATACAGTGAGGAATAATTTTAAAAGTCTGTAATTTGTGACTACACCACCAGCCAGAAATGCTAGTACACCGAGCAACATTACTGCTGAAATTACTATTGTTGCTGATCTAGCATCACCCAAGAACTTGAACATGTCCTTTTCATCTTCAATTCGCTGCCTTCTGGCGATGGTGTTTTCTCTTTCTATTGTTCGAGGCTTAGTTTCTGGATTAGTAACTGGCTCATTCTGAATAGTTTCGTTTGATTCAATGCCTTGTTCTGGGTCGGTATCAACTTGCATTCTTAACAAGAGTTTTTTCATGGCGTCTGCGCTTTGAGCTGGATTGGGAAGTCAGGTGACTTGAAGGTAACTTTCTTTGAAATAGCAAAGGACATATCGAGGATCACAGATTAAAAGGGTTTATTAACAAAAGCTGTCTTGGTAGCATATTAAGTTATCCTTATTAGCAAATTTAAATTTTCGGGCACTGGATAAAGTATTCTCGTATGAATCACCACTCGTTAATGCTCTGCTAATAGTTACAACTATTGAATTTCTTTGGAGCGAAATTTGTTTTTCAATTTGGATGAGAGAAAAGTTGCCTTCAAATACCCAAAGTTGCACAAGAAAGCTCTGCTGAAAAGATGTCCAGTGCTTCAAAAAGACAGACTTTACCAATAGAGATTTGGGACAAGATTTGGTTGTTTACAAATGAAGAAACGCTCAGACGAACAAGAGTCCTCCAAAGCACTTTTGTTCAGAACGCTACCAGGCATTTCGCACCATATATCGCAGCAGCAAACGGAAATCTGGAGAATTTAAAGTGGTTAAGGAAAAACAATTATCCGTGGGATTCAACGACGTTTGAAGAAGCAGCTCTAAATGGAAAATTGGAAAATATGAAATGGTTATACAAAAATGGGTGTCCATGGAATGAAGCAACCTTTGCAAACGCTGCAAAGCATGGAAATCTGGAAATTTTGCAATGGTTGTATAAGAGTGGTTGTCCTTGGGATTCTTTTACTTTTGCCAATGCTGCGCTGAATGGAAACTTTGAGGTACTAAAGTGGTTAAAGGAACAAGACTGTCCTTGGGATAAACGGACTTTTAATGCTGCCGCATCTAATGGAAACTTGATTAATATAAGGTGGCTAAATGAAAACAATTGTCCTAGCAATGTAGATGTATTCAGCTCAGTGGCACAGACAGGAATATTGGAAAACATGATTTGGCTAAAAGAAAACAATTTTACTTGGGATGAACTTACATTTAGCGAGGCTGCTAGGTATGGAAATTTGGAGATTATGAAATGGCTTAAAGATAATAATTGTCCGTGGAACCAATGGACATTTGAAAGCGCAGCTGAGCATGGGAATTTGGAAAATCTTAAATGGCTCAAAGCAAACAATTGCCCTTGGGATAGCGATACCTTTGAAGCTGCCGCCCAATTTGGAAATATTGAAAATTTGATTTGGCTAAAAGAGAATAATTGTCCCTGGGGTGCAGATGGATTCATTGGAGTAAACCCAGATGTTGAGCGGTGGATTAATATGAACATCCTGTAGCTCTACTTGAATAATTATTTGTGTAAATTAATCGCTTCTAATTTGTAAATTTTCAAATGAATCTGTTGCCAAATTTCTTGCAAGTGGAGAATGGACTAGAATTACCAAATGAAATATGGGATAAAATTTGTTTATTCTGCAATCCGAAAACACTCTGGAAAATCTTATTGTGTTTGCAATTCAAGACGATTCATAAAAGATTTGTTTTATTTGATACAGTATTAAAATGAGTCTATTGATCCTCGGGGAAATTCGTCAATCATCACCCACCTCTGGAAAGAAGGAGTCTGGGTTTGTTGCCACTCTCTTCTTTTCAAATGATAGTCCTTTTCAAATAGCGATACAATTACAATGGATACAACAAAGTAAAACAAACAAATTGTGTCTAAACCAAGAATCAAAAAATCGTTTCTTTCCTGTCTCTTGTTCAACGCTATTTTGTAACAAGTAAATCCAATTGACATGGCTACATTAGCAATATTCACCTCCATTCAAGTAAAAAAATACGCAATAAATAACTAGCTTTGGATTTAACCTTAGTATTGCGTTCAGTCCAAAAATAACCATGATTATTGATGCCAAATAGTAAATCTTTAGTCCATAGTTGATAGTGTCGGTTGTCGGACAAATAACAAATATTAAGATGCCAAATAATAAGATGAATGAGGATACCAGCGACTCTACTCTGTGCTTGATTTTCATTTTCGTGAAGAATTTTGAATAATATTCCAAACGTGTTTAAAACAAATCACGTTTTGCCTATTTGAGATGCATAATTGTCAATCGGCTATTGACAGTCCGAATATTTTTAGTGTAATCGCACTTTGGATGCGTAGATGAATCTGGATTAGAGCTCTAGATTCAACATTTCCATTCACCAAACAATTTAATAGTTCAAAAATATACAAAATGGGATTTATTAAACGGTTTCTTTAAGGCTATTATTATTTACTTTGAGCGAGGGCAGATATTTGTTTTTGAATTCTAGATAAAACTTTACAATTATCCCCGTAGAAATTGTAAAGTACAGGATACTAGCGCTATTCAGGATTATAAACATTGTCTCGGTCCTTGGATTATCACTGCTGAAAAAGAAGCTGTTGATTGTGAAGATTAGCGAGATTAACGAATTGAAGCAGAAGAATACAGTGTAGCATGCTATACACACTGCACTGTATTTTAGAATTGACACTATTCCAAAAATCACTATTCCTATAGAGACAGTGTAATAAGCCTTTAGCACATTTCCGATGATTTTGTCCTGCATTGGTTTTGCTAAAAATGCCAGAATTCCAAACAGCAGGATGAATGATAATATTAGTGATGGAGTCCTATAATACAAATGCATTGGAATTACAGTAGATTTTGAAGTATTTAAAGCCTCCATTCATTTTTACTCATGTGGTTTCAAGTGAGCCTCAAAACACAGAACAAGTGGGGAGCAAAAGAGATGGCTTTAATCAAACCGCAATCAAAACTTTTGATTAAAGGGCGAAAGAGCTGTTTATTTCTATTTATAAAAAGTTTAAAAGATCGTCTAAAAGGCCTTCTCCAGCCTTAGCGACTAATCGAGCATAATCTTCTCCGCAAGAGACTGCAACAGCCGCTGCTTGTTTGTAAGTAGCAGGGTCCAATAATTCTGATCTAATGGTAACCAAGAGTCTAGCCCAGTCAAGTGGAGAAATTTCGCAAATGGTTTCTCCTGGCAAGGTATAGCAGTATGGGTGTGTTCCATAAGCATATTGTCTCATTGCATCGCAAGATTGGAAAGACATGTCTCCTTGTACTAGCGGCACAAGCTGTTGCTGCAAGCACATCATTACTGACTTTAGCCATTCTTGTCCCTTTGGTGTGTATTGTGATTCTCCATCTTTAAATGCTTGACAGAAACGGTGGCCATAGCCAATTGCATATCCTGATGGTCCACACGGATAAGTTGGCTCTACACAGTTGAGATAGAATGAGCAGTCATTTGCAATTGGTTGACAAGAGCTATTGACAGCTTGTGCGACTGGTAGCAAGGCGAATAAGAATTGCATTGTAGAGACACCAAAGTTTGTCCAATATTTATATTTTAACCCCGATCCAAATGCCTGATTTGCAAGCGGTGAACCTTCCTTCTTCGTCTCTGAAACAGGGAGTGGCCGAAACAAACAAAAAGTTATTCCACCATTGTTTTTAGTTCATCAATGTTTATTATTTTTAATCAATTCCAATAGTTGTAATATTTGTCACCTATGTTAGCGTCGATTACCGTATTCCTTCATATTTTCTGACAGGATTTCCCATCTGGTCATTGGCTTACCATCTTGATTCTTTCTCTTCTTTTCTGCAATTGACTTGTAGTCTTTTCTCAGCCATTTTTCAACTACCAGCAAGAGAGGAGAATTGTGCAGAGCAGAAAATGATTGTTTGGTAGCCATTGCTTCCGTCATTTCGGGGAAATCATTTAAATCTCGAACAATATCAATGTGTCCTTCAGCAATGTGAGCTACATGAGTTGGCCATTCACCCAACCCATCGAATATATGAGTTGCATACAAGATAGTAGCACCTCTAGCTTCAGTTTCTCTCTTCAAAAAAGCTAGTAAATCAGCTCGAACTAAAATATCCAAATCTACAGTAACTTCGTCAAGTAACAATAAATCCCATGGCTCCATCAGTCCTAACACGATCTGCACTCTTCTTCTTTGCCCATCGGAAACTGCGTGCATGTGCCAATCCGGATCAACATCCATAATTTCCAGTAACTCTGCGCAACGTTCTTTATTTCGCTCTGCACCTAAGGTTTTTAATAACCTTGAAACAGGTACATCGCGTCTAACAATAGGATTATTCGCCCATTCGGTCCCTAAATATGTAATACCAGTGTCTCCATCTCTAAACACATCCTTTCCTAATGCTAATACAGGTTGCTTGGTCAAATTCTTGCCTCCTACAATACGCAACAAAGTCGACTTTCCTGCACCATTTGCTCCAACCAGCAAGCACCTAGATCCTCTTTTCAAATCCAAATTAATATTCTTTAATATTGGTGGTCCTCCAAAATCATAGTTTAAATCTGCAACGGATAATGCGCTATTCATTAACAAAGTAAAGTATTTTTTTACTTTTAATATCTTGCTTACATAAGCAGGTGGAAATATTAAACATGACTCAGTAGAATGTGATCAAATTTGATTTATTTTTCCTCACTTTTGCATAGAGATAGGAGTGACCGTTTGCAGCCTTCCTCCTCTTCTCAAAACACATGGTATTTTGGTTTTTTTGCAATGACGGTTGGAAGTTTCAACAAGCTGCTTCAAAGGTTCTGGGACATCAGTTAAATCTGTTTCCAGCAGCGTCAATCTTTCCAACTTTGGTAATTTGGATAGCTCCATGGGAACTGGTCCGCCAAGATTGTTGTGGTTCAGGTTCAAGATTTTCAGATTTTTCAAGTTGCCAAATTCCTTTGGGATACCACCATTCAGCAAGTTAGCTTCCAAACATAATGCTACTAGTCGAGTATTATTGCCCAAAGATACTGGCATTTTCCCATTCAAGTGATTGTACTCCAGGCGAAGAACCAGTAGTTGAGAAGAAAATACGGCCGGGATAGTGCCTACTAGACCGTTGTTATTTAACTTTAGTTGTTGTAAAGATTTAATGGCAGCTATTTCATCTGGGATCGTCCCGTCCAATTGATTGTGTGCCAAATCGAGAATTTTAAGCTTTGAAAGTTGAGATAGCTCGACTGGGATATTTCCAGAAAGCTTGCCGTTGTTTAGTTTAAGATCAACCAGATTTGAAAGCTTTGAAAGCTCTTTTGGAATAGGTCCAGTTAAAGTTGTATTGTTAATGGCCAGTTCAGTCAACTGAAACAAGCTGCCTATTTCTTTAGGAATCCCTCCTTGAAGCTTGTTATTTCCAACCTTTAAACTGGTTAATTGGACGAGATTGGAGATTTCCTTTGGGAGTTTTCCAAAGAGCATATTATCGTGACAATGTAGGATTTTCAAGCTTTTCAATTTACCAATTGATGAAGGAATTGATCCAATTAAGAGGTTGTTGTTTAATGATAATGAGGTCAGGTTAGTTAATGAGCCAATTTGTTCAGGGATTCTTCCAGACAGGCTGTTCTTGTGTAGGATAAGATCTGTCAACATGGCTAACTTTCCAAACTTGCTGGGTATTTCACCAGTAAGTTCATTGTGATCCAGTTTCAACACTTTCAATTTCGATAAATTTCCAAGTTCTTTGGGAATGTTTCCTGTAAGTTTGTTGTTGCCAAGACACAGCACTTGCAAGCTTTCCAGTTTCCCTAAATCTGCGGGTATTGAATCAGTTAAAGCATTATTGGAGAGAATCAGTGAAGTCATATTGATGAGATGACCAATGCTGCTGTTGAGAAATCCGTTCAATTGAGAGTTTGCAAAATTGATTGTAAACTCGGTGTTTGTATCTGTGGTGTTTTCATATTTTGCTATCCCCATACTCTGTGTAACACTGCGCAAATGGATGTCACTGGAATGTACTTTCCTACTGTCTACGCCATCTAAATTAACACCACAAGGCTTATCGCTACAGCTTTCTTTCTCTAGCGAGTCTGGATCCACTTTAGTACCAGAGTTGCTGGCTTGTGAGTTTATCTGAACTTGAGGCGAAAAAGTTTGCACATATAACTGAAGGTCATATTCAAATACTTGGACTTTTTCTTTGATGTTGCTCGCAAGTAGGAACTGCTTGAGTGCGCTTTTCTGTTGCTGCTTCATTGTCCATTGATAAATTGACTCCAAAAACGTTTCAAGAGATTTCAAATGCACTGCCATATCGTCGTTAAACTCCTTTTGCAGACACTCATGGTTCAGCACAGTCAAGAGATGAACAAGTTTGTTATTGAGTGAAGCCAATAATCGTTTGTTGCTCTTGTTGTTTTGAATGCATGAACAAATTTCTACTGCCAAATGGGTTACTGCTGATAACCCCGGTGCAGGTGATAATTGGGCTATGGTTGGAAAGGCTTCCATTTAGTAAAAAACTCTCAACTTACACAAAGATTTGGACTTTTGTAGGGTACTGAAATCGGGTACTACCAAATAGAATCAATAGACTAAAGCCAAATGATAATAATTTTTTATAATTCCAAAAGCAACTAAAGAATCAAACAGCTTTTTCTTTTTACTCTCTTGCTGGACTTGTGTTGGGCTGCAAACAATGCTGCCAACTCTACTGCGCGTTCGATATTGCTACCAGTCTTTGACGAACACTCTACATACGTCTTTATCATTCCACTTTCCAAGCTTTTTGCCTATATTAGTATTCGCTACTTCTTTCAGCGGTATGCAATACTTGCCGGTTGAAGGGCAATCTCTTAAATCTGATTTCAGCCCGACTAGTACAATTGGAATCGTTCCGCAATAATGAGCTATCTCTGGAATCCACTATGGTTAGCTGTTTTTACTTTTGATGATATATTTTTGAATGAATCTATTCTATCTATTGAAAAGCATAACAAGAACGCATCGGTGTCTTGTGAATTTGTAATTACCTGCATATGACAGTGGTCTTAGTCTCGAATAATCATCTTGTCCCGCAGTATCCCATAATGCAATTTCTAAAAGGTCGCCGCCTATATCTGTTTTGACAGTAATTGTTTCGAAAACGGTTGGAACATAGTTCTAATTTAAGAATTAGGTACATCATTAAACTTTCCTGTTGAATAATAAGACAAGAGCGTTGTCTTGCCTATGGCTCCATCTCCTAGTATAACAATTTTTATTCTTTTGACTGGCGTGTGAGAAGATGAACACGCGGTTGATGCTGTAGATATATTTGAGCAGCTCCTCTTGGTGGAAAGCGATTTGTTCAAGTATATTGTTGATTCTCTGGATGCCAGCATGTTGTCGCGTCAATGTTATTCGAAAAAAACTACTCGAGACCGCTGAAAGATAATTGATCACTGAAATACAATTCTTTATTTTTCAAACGGATGAACAGATCTCCAGTGATTCGCAATCTCTTCGCGTGTGGCAACCCAAACATCAGGGAACCCAGAGATATATTCAAGGAACTTTACCAATGCAGCTGCACGTCCTGGCTTGCCTACTAAACGACAGTGTAGGCCAATTGACATCATCTTTGGGGATTCGTCCCCTTCTTCATAGAGAATATCAAACGTGTTTTTCAAATATTGATAGAATGCGTCTGGACCTCCAAATCCAGGAGGAACACAGAATTTCATGTCATTTTGATCCAGTGTGTATGGAATAATCAGGTGTCCTTCCCCTTCCATATTAACCCAGTAAGGCTTGGTTAGTTGATAGTTACCAAATCGTCGTTGTATGCATCACATTCATAAAGCAGGTCTAAACCTTGTTTTTTGTATTCATCCCAAACTATTCTTCTAGAGTTTTCAGAAATTCGGCCAGTGTACCAACCTCTTGGCGCTTTGCCTGAAGGTGCTGCTGCTTGAATTGCAGCGATCGTCTTTCTAATATACTCTCGTTCCTGTTCTTTGGTTAAACCTTGATAATCAATCCATTTGTAATTGTGAGATGCTATTTCATGGCCCTTATTTTCCATTTCAGCGATCGCTGCTGGATTCTTTTCAACCGCTAGTCCAACAGCATAACAAGTGAATTTGTACTTGAATTTATCAAAAATTCTCAAGATACGCCAAACACCGGCCCTTGACCCATATTCGTACTGTGTTTCCATGTTGATATCTCTGATACCAACTCTCGATTGACCTCCGGGAGTCTGTTGTTAATGCAAAGGTACTTCGTTGAGGAAAACTTCTGATCCTTTATCACCATTAGCAACAGTATTCTCACCGCCTTCTTCGTAATTGACTACAAAACTAATTGCAATTTTTGCGTTGTTTGGCCATTTAGGATGAGGAGGATACTGTCCATAACCAACGAGATTTCTTTGATTGAGCATTTTTTGTAGAGCGGCGAATGTGCGGAATATGCGAGGAATTTCCAAAAACAAAAGCGCCCGCAAATATTTTGGAGATCAACTATATTAGTCCATCAACTGATTTCATTGCAGTTATCACATGCGGGAAATATAGTGAAAGGAAGGCGCATTACGTTGACACTTTCAAGTGAAAATTGGAATTTTGAATTATTTTGGAATGTCGTTCTTGACAATTCACAATTGCTACATGTAATCTATATCTACCGTACTGTAGAGTTCTATCTCGAGGTTCATGGTGTGTTGGAGAGGGCTAATACCACTGACAGAATGTTTCGCCTAAACCTTCCGCAACGAAGGCGGGGGGAATGGTGTTTGGACTGACTTTTCTTCAATCCCCATGACTCTGGGTTGAGAGTAATCAATCATGGAATAAGCTTTTTAAGTTGCCATCAATTACAACCACTTACCTTTCTTTTTCAGTTGCATTTTCGAGCCACTCCCAATTTGGATTCACTCTGCTAGAAAAGGCAGGTGGGACCGATTCATTAAAGAAAAGAAATACTGGTCAACAATTGAAATAATTGTCCAAACTAAGTGGGGTTTAATGAATCTCTGTTTTTAAACGGTGCTTTTATTTGTTGAAATTCAAATGTGTCACCATTGCTGTATTTAATTTACTGCCATTGACCCCCATATTCACGAGGAGTCCGTGCACGTTGGCTGCAATAGGAAGGAAGACTGTGCTTGTGGAGATTTTTTATTATTTTTTTGCAAGATGGATGTCCAAGCAGCATTTCAAGTTAACTCTGACCAAATGGAAAGATTCACTTCACCAGAAACAACTCCACATTATCAATATCCTAAAGCCTTATCACCTCCATCGTTATTCACCAACTACCAATCCACTATTTTGAAGGAAGCTAAACCTGAATGGTCAATCTTTCCAACTTCAGTTTCTCCTGAAAATTTTCCAGTTCTTCGTGGGGTTAGTCCTGAATTGGGTTTGAATAATCCTAGCAGGTCTATTGCTGGCCATTACGCCCACACACATTCTTGCAGTAATGTTGAACGCTCGATCCTCCCTTGGTGCTCTCCATTGAAGTCTAATTCGTATGATGCTGCTGGATTTGTGTCCTCCAACTTGACTGTTGGCGAAAATGCTATTTCGATTAATACTACCCGCACAGGTTCCACAGACTACCTTGACGGATATGAAGATATGCCCCAATTGCTCTCTGCTAGTCCAAAGCCGGAAATGTTTGTCCACCCAATCTCCGAATTTCCAATTTCACCTACTGGTGAACATGCTACTCCGACAACGCTAAATGAAGCTAGCGGCCTACCAAGAGAATGCGAGACTCCAGACCAATTGATTGACTTTTTCTTGAAAGAAATATTTCAAACCCCGATGACTATCAGTAATTCCGAACTATCTTCGAGCGACCAAATTCAACATATCCAATTTAATTCCAGAACAACCGGCAATTCTATCCAGCCCCAATTCCGTCTAACTACTCAAGATTTGGCCGCTCTAGAAAAGACAAAGACGCAAGAAAGTCTGCCAGCTATCAAGACTAAACAAAAAAAACCACCAGTGGTTAAAAAGAAGAAAGCAAGTCAGAAAGATAGGAAAACCCCTCTACAGCCTATTCCTGAAGAGCCTAATCTTATGGATATCGCTTCTCACGAGACAGTCCATTTGTATGCTCGAGTAGAAGATGTGAAATTCGTAGAAAAAAAACCAATTATTAAAGTGTAATATATTCTCTTTCATTCATCCTTCAAGTATTTGTTTTCGATTAAATATTTTACAATTGCTTCGACTGCTTGTTCAACAGTTACCAAGTCATTTCTGATGTGAATTTCAGGGGTTTCCGGCGCTTCGTAAGGAGCATCAATTCCAGTGAATCCTTTAATTTCACCAGCTCTGGCTTTCTTGTAAAGCCCCTTTGGATCCCTCTGTTCAGCTACTTCCAAAGGAATATCAACATAAACTTCGAGGAATGGAATTCCAGCTTCTTTATGCAATTGTCTTGCTTGCTCTCTATCTTGTTTGTAAGGAGATATAAAAGAAGTGAGGGCGATAGCGGTAGAATCGGCAAATAGTTTTGCGACTTCGCTGATTCTGCGAATATTTTCGGTACGGTCTTCTGGAGAGAAACCCAAGTTCTTGTTCAGACCAAATCTGATATTATCGCCATCCAATCGATATGCATTGATTTTCTTGTTGAGCAAATGTTGTTCTAGAGCAGCAGCAACAGTGGATTTGCCTGATGCAGAGAGACCAGTAAACCAAATAGTAAGCCCTTTTTGCCCAGTCAACTCTTCTCTTTCGTTACGAGTGAAAGCTCCTTGGTGCCAAGTGATATTTGTTGATAAGGTCATTTTGTGGGAAATTTCATGGTTGATCAATCTCCGTTTTTAACCTTGAGTATGGTGCAATTCTGAGACAATATTTGCACATAAAAAATTTTATAATTAGAATATAAATATATTAGGAATGCAAGGCGGAACATTAAGCTATCCAAATATTTTGGATAATTTTATACGCTCGTTGATGGAAGTCTGGTTTTTGAAATCGATTGAATCACACAGTTCCCAGTTCGATTGCGCTAGGTTTAAATTCTCAATGTCAATGTTTTCTAATAGTTCTGTTTTATCAGCAAAGTCCATCTTGTAACCAAGTACTTGTTTTTCCAGCCATTCATATGCCTGCAAATACGATATTTCAGTTGGCGAAAGCACTTTATCGTACTTGCTCTTTTGCATCGCAATTCGTTCAAGATCTGATATTTGATTTACAGTCTTGCCCATATTCAAAATAGTTTCTCGCAGGGATTCAAAATGACTTTCTATTTCTTTGCTTTGCTTCAACAACAGTATATCTGCCAAATCCGGAAACTCGTCAAATATATCCAAATACAACTGTGGTTTCAGCAAGTTTTCAAAATCTACCTATTCTGTTTCCAATAAATTTGGTTGGTGAGCGCTTATGTATCTCTGTCGCTTTCCTCTGTTTTACTCCGTTTGATATCGACTGAATTTGAAGTGAACCCAGCTGAACGTACAATTGGTATTCATTCACGAGCTTTAAAAAGGATTCCAGAAGTGGTGTTGCCATAAGGAAAAAAATAAAAGTGAAAAAGTTACCTCCAAAGCAGAGATGAATCACTTGCAACATTTCAATGCTAATTTAGAATGAATCGATTCATTTAATCAAGATCTCTTTTCTGTCGGATAAACCCAACTTCTTGCCGAACTTCCGCCGACTCGAAGTTTAAAAGTCGTGAACTACGAAAAAACAGTATTTTTTCAGATGGTAAACCACGATACCATTCAAGAATCATCGGAACAACTCATGGCTAACAAGGACTTGATTTTACTGCAGGATTTAAAGAAAAAAGATAAAGTCAACAGATTTAAAGGACGGGAGGAAAGTAATTTCTTTATGAAATGGTCTTTTGGATACTTGGATAGAATGTTCAAGTGGGGGTCGAAAGGAGAGCTCCTTCCCGGTAATTATCCAGCGATAGAAGAGGACGAAGAGTGCGATAAACTTTCCTCAAAATTCTTGGAGGAATGGAATAGAGAAGCAGAAAGGAACGGACGCAACGCAAGCTTATATAAAGTATTGGTAAGTGATGGTTTATCTAGTTTAAATTGTTTGGATTCAAGTACATAGTAAATGGAATATTCTATTTGGTGGAAATTGGATTTCTAACGGTGCAAGGATATTTAATATCTCTCATATTGGCTTGGTTTCAAAGAGAAAACGCAGATCCCACGGATGTTTATATCTACGCTGTTTTAATGGGTTCAGGAATGATCTTGAACGCTTTTAACCATCACATTGGTTTCTTTCAGACGGCTAGAACTGGCATGCAAATGAGAGTAACCTTAATTGCGGTAATCTACCGAAAATGTATGAATCTTTCAATTTCAAACACATCGTCCACCGGTTTGATTGTGAATTTGGTCTCAAATGACGTGCAAAGATTTGAAGATCTTGGTCCGTTCTTACACTATATATGGGTTGCTCCAGTACAACTATTAGCCACAATGTATTTGATTTACACTCAAATTGGTTGGTCAAGTGTTGCTTGTGGCCTTTCTATTCTTTTGCTGCTTCCAATTCAAAGTGGGTTTGCCAAGCTATTCAAGAGTCTACGTAGAATTACTGTCAAATTCAGAGATGAACGGATCAAAACAATTTCAAACATGCTTGCAGGTATCATGGTCGTCAAGTTGTATGCCTGGGAAATCCCTTTTATCAAAAAAATCAATGAATATAGAGATTCTGAAATGGCGAATATTTGGAGAGCTGCGATTCTGAAGGGTATCAATCAGGCTCTTTCGTTTGCCTCCCCAGGATTGATCAACATGATTACATTTACAACATTTTACTTGGCTGGAGGAGACCTGACACCGGCAGCAATTTTTTCTGTAATTGCTTATATTCAAGGTCTTCGTATCTGTGTCACAACTTATTTCCCAATGACATTGCAGTTTTCAGCAGAAGCCATGATTTCAGTTCAGAGAGTCCGCGATTTCCTGTTGCTGCCAGAAGTTGCGAACGTTAAAGCCTCTTTACACAATGATGAATTAGAAAGTCAGGTGGATACGAATAAAGTATTTCTCGCTTTGAGAGATGCTTCATTCACGTGGGGATATTCAGACGACGACCAGCCTGTTCTCGAACAACTAAATCTTACCCTAGAAAAGAAACAATTGATAGCTGTTTGCGGCCAAGTAGGTGCAGGAAAATCTTCTTTTTTGAATTCAATACTTGGCGATTTGAAATTAACTAGTGGAAAAGCGTTTCTTAACTTTGACAAAGTAGCCTATGTTTCTCAGTCTGCCTGGATTCTATCTGGAACAATTAAAGAAAATATTTTGTTTGGACAGCCATACGATGAAACTCGATTTGAGCAAGTGATCAAGGTTTGCTGTCTTGATTACGACTTTTCTCTGTTTGAGAAGGGTGCGGACACAGTTTTAGGGGAAAAAGGTGTTACACTTAGTGGCGGGCAAAGGGCAAGGGTTTCGCTTGCCAGGGCAATATATTATGACGCTGATCTGTATCTCCTCGATGATCCGTTATCAGCTGTTGATACAAAGGTTGGTAGACATCTATTTGAAAAGTGTATCAAAGGAGCTTTAGCTCACAAAACAGTTCTTTTGATTACTCATCAACTTCAATTTGCAAAAAAATGCTCTAGAATAATTGTACTTGACAAAGGAAGAATTTCTCAAGAAGGTACATTCGACGAGATTATCAAAAGCGACTCGGTGTTTTCAAAAACACTACAGAAATATACTAGCGGCTCAGAAGACTTTGGGGGTAAAGAATTGGAGGAATTGGAGCTGGCTGATATTACGTCAGATATTGTACTAGAGAAAACTGCAGATTTAGTCAAGGAAGATTCCGCCATTGGACATGTTAAAGCTAAAACATACTATAGATACCTGAAAAACGGAACTAGCTTTTGGGTATTATTTGGTTTTATCATCTTACTCTTAGGCGCCCAATTGTTTTCAGTGTTTGCAGATTTCTGGTTGGCTAACTGGAGTACAAAGCCTTATTCAGATCAAAGAGCACCAATTTATGTCAGTGTATTCTGTACTCTAGCAGTGCTAACGGCTATTGCGGGTATATGTAGAACGATCTTATTCTATTTGATCTGTAATCGTTCCAGTGTTGCAAGTTTCAAAAGTATGCTGAATGCAGTTTTTAGAAGTCCGATTACATTTTTTCAAACAATTCCCCATGGTAGAATAATGAATAGGATGGCCAAAGATATGAATAATGTGGACGAAATGTTGCCTCAAACTTTGTTTGACTGCTTCCAAACTATGGCACTCTGTATATCAGTCTTTGTCGTTGCTGCAATTATAGTTCCGTTTGTGTTGATTTTGGTTCCAATACTTATATTCTTGTTTTTGGTTCTCAGAACAATTTATGTCAAAACATCACGGCAAGTCAAGAGATTAGAATCCGTGACCAGGTCGCCTGTTTACTCCACATTCCCTTCTACCTTGGATGGGTTGTCAATTATTAGAGCATTTTCTGCTGAAGAACGGTTCAAAAAGGACTTTTTCCGGATTCAGAACGAAAACTCTAGAATTAACTTTATTTTTATCTCTTGTGGGAGATGGTTAGGTATGCGATTGGACATAGCGGCTGCCCTCCTAGTATGTGTGATTATATTGGTGTGTATTTGGCTGCGTACATTTATCAATGTTACTCCTGCTAAACTTGGTCTAGTTATAACGTATATGATTCAACTTACAGGATTATTCCAATGGGCCACTAGGTAATATTAGCTTACATAGACAATCAACTGAAGTTGAAAATTTGATGGTTTCAACTGAAAGAGTCTTTGAATATACAGAATTGCCATCAGAAGCTGCAGATCAACTACCTTTCAAAGCTCCAGAAAATTGGCCACTAAAGGGGGATATTCAAATTGATAACATGTCTTTAGCATATCCAAACTTGGAAAATCCAGGTAAACCTTCTCCTCCAGTATTGAAGAATCTCAAAATTCATTTTGCGCCTGGCACTAAAGTCGGCATAGTTGGAAGAACAGGTGCTGGCAAATCTTCATTTATTCAAGCTTTGTTCAGATTGATTGAACCAACACCTACAAAAAGTATAATTATAGATGACATTCATACCTCGGACTTGGGTTTGACCGATTTGAGATCAAAATTATCAATTATTCCTCAAGAACCTGTGTGTTTCAAGGGAACAATCAGATTCAATCTGGATCCATTTAATTTCTATTCAGATGAACAACTCTGGAAGGTACTTGAAGCTGTAGAACTAAAAAATACATTATCATCCATGCCAGAGAAATTGGATAGTCCAGTGACGGAAAACGGAGGTAAAGACTCGTTCATATAGCAAATTGGTCAGTTGGAGAAAGACAATTAATTTGCTTTGCAAGGGCAATCTTAAAGAATTCTAGACTCATTGTGATGGACGAAGCTACATCGTCAGTTGATGTGCACACCGATCAGCTTATTCAAAAGGCAATTAGAGCTGAAGGTGGGCTTTTTGTCAATTCCACCGTATTAACCATTGCACATAGATTAAATACAGTTATTGATTATGACAAGATTATGGTTCTGGAAGCAGGACAGATTGTAGAATATGGATCTCCTTCGGAATTGCTGGCAAAATCTGCCAACCAGGAAGATGCATGGTTTGCGAGAATGGTTAGAGAAATGGGAAAAGATAGCGAAGAAGCCCTCAAGAAAATTGCAAACGAAAAGAAGTGAATTAGTAAATGAAATTCTGCTGTAATAAAAAATGTGGGGGTGACATCCACCTGACCCAAGTTTTAGTTTTCTAAAAATGTTCAAAGGCATCAGATTCTTTTCCACCACCAGAGCAGGTACTATCTATCATTAATTCAGCTCTATATGAAAACATCATCTCATCCAAGAATGGTAAAGTTGGTGTCGTAACTTTGAACCGTCCAAAGGCACTCAATGCTCTCAACACTCCATTAATGTTGGAATTGAACGATGCGTTAAAGGCATTCGACAAGGATGATTCCGTTGGTGCGATTGTTATTACTGGTAGTGAAAAGGCATTTGCGGCCGGAGCAGATATCAAGGAAATGAAGGATCTTAACTTTGTAGACAACTACACCAAAAACTTTTTGGGTGACTGGACCGGTGTTTCTGCAACCAAAAAGCCTGTCATTGCTGCTGTCAACGGCTTTGCCCTTGGAGGTGGATGTGAATTGGCCATGATGTGCGATATGATCTATGCTGGTGACAAAGCTAAATTCGGCCAACCAGAAATCAAACTCGGTATTATTGCTGGAGCTGGTGGTATTTGATTGGTAATCTAGGTACCCAGAGATTGACCCGTGCTGTTGGTAAAGCAAGAGCTATGGATATGAACTTGACCGGTGTTATGATTGATGCAGAAGAAGCAAAGGCTGCAGGTTTGGTGGCTCGCATTTATCCTGCTGATAAACTGGTCGAAGAATCTATCAAGAACGCTGAATTGATTGCTTCATACTCCAGAATGTCTGTCATGATGGCAAAAGAAGCTGTCAACAAGACTTACGAAATGACTCTTAACGAGGGTCTTAACCTTGAACGTAGATTCTTCCAATCTCTCTTTGCTACCAAGGACCAAAAGGAAGGTATGTCTGCATTCGCTGAAAAGCGCGCTCCAAACTTCACCAACGAATAAATCATTATTATTTCAATTTAAAAAAGTAGATTTATATATTTATAATCCAAATATTCCTGAAATGAAATCTCCAATACTCCCAAGTAACGATTTTTCCTTTACTTCTGGCTCAACAAAAGAAACCTAAAATTAATCAAACAAAAACCTTCTTTTGAATTGCGGGCTTGCCTCTTCTTCTTGGTGGATCTTCAACCGGATGGAAGACAACCTTGGGTTCTGCCTTGATTCTTTTGCTGACGCGAGTAGGAGTTTTAGGGGATTTGGTTGGAGAGCTAGGTGAAGAAGCAGCCTTTGGACGTCTTCCTCTTTTTCCAGGTGTTTTTTTGGCTACAGTCTAATATAAATTAATGGCTACCTCTTTTGTTGTCCTCTTGACCATCTTTCTACTTCAAAGAGAAATTAAAAGATTTACGTCACGCACAAAATGCCTATTATAAACTTCAAGATATATTATTTCTTCTTCTTCCCTCCTTTCTTCTTGCCATCTTTAGAGGATAATAGGGTATTCATTCTTTGAACTTCTGCAAAAGTCTCACTTCTAATTCTCTCTGGAACAATAATCTCAAGTCCGGGATAGCCATTAGTTGACATTAGTTGCAGTCGTGTTTGTAAAGCCTCCAAAATGGATTGATAGCCATTCTGCACTATGAAATTTCCTCCAAGATTCAGTTTGGTTAAAGATTTGCTTGCCCCTACTGCAATACAGAGCTGCGTGAAATAGGAAGAGCCGCTAGTAATTCTATCTTCAATTTCATTAAATGAAATATTCAATGATTTTAGGCCAGTGTTTTCCAAGGCATTTGCTAGGGGCCCTAAACCTTCATCGCGAAGTGTATTTGAGCCCAGGTCGAGATTACTACAAATTAAAGCAAAATACCATATTGTATTATTATTTGTCAAATAAGTGGCAATAGCAGATGGAGTTTTTGATGTCAATTTGCAGTATCGCATTGAGATATTTTGTAATTTGCAGGTTGGATTGGAACCCAACACCAAGAAAATAGTCGTCGCTGATTCACCCAAATTACTGTAATCAAAGTTTAATGTAACCAAATTGATAAAATTAGTTGCTAATCTTCCAATTAAATCCATCTCGGAAATGTCAAATGTCGAATGAATCATTTCGAATACCAAGAGAGTAGATTTTCCTTTTAGAAAGTCAATCAAACATTAGAAATTATTACTAGCTTTGCCAGTGCATTCGGCTGTAGATTTGAATTCCAAATTCTAACTGATTTTAGGTCATGGATTCTCAAAGAAATTTCTAACGCAACCAGGTCATTTGGAGCCAACGTTGGTTGATTAACTATTACCTGTATTAGGTCATTATACTTGGTTAAATTCTGTTCCTGCTGCTATACAATCCTCCAGTTTCTTTAGTATGGTCTGAATTGGAGTAGTAGCATATCTTTGGCACAAGAATTGATATTTGAATTTAATATCCTTTGAGACCTGTATTTTTTGCTGAAGTAATAGTACTGTCTCATCATCATCCTTCTTTTTAGATTTTGGAGGCATGATCTGTTGACGTGTACTTTGACAAACACTCAATGCCTTAGTAGCGCACCTAAAGATGAGCGAAATGATTTCTAAAATAATGTAATCTAAAAGCAATACGTTTAATACACGGTCGTTTTGCATAAATATATTAATTTAACAACGTTCAAATATCTTGTATAAATCGGCCAAATTTGCTAATTGGACGATACTCTTTTCGTCAGTCCACTTATTTTGACCAATTATATGGCGAAATCCGGGGAATATCACATGTTCAACAACTTTTGAATTGCTTTCAACTTGATAGAACCAAGCAAGAGTATTGGCCATATCCCGAAAACATCCGATTTCAGTTTCATAGTCCACTTTTACTAATCTGTCCAAGAATTCAGGTAGTTTGGATAAATTGGGAACGTAGCCTGAAAGTAATACGGGTATTGCAACCAACAAACCAGACGAGTTAATCACTATTGAGAAATACTCTTGCAACATATCAGCTTTTTCAATCAGCATATTCACTGCTTCAAACTTTTCATTGTGGGATCCTGATAAATTGTCTAGAATCGAATATGACGAACTGAATACAATTTTACCAAAGTTGGAGAATCCGTATATTGCAACTTGATAAAAAAAGTCACGACTTGATTAGTCTCACGGTACCTTATCTTGTGATAGTTCACCATCAATAAGTTTGTTTGATATTGAATCAGAGCCAGTTGACTATTGATACATCCAACAAATTGATAGTCCTGAAATACTTCAGTCAGCTGTTCGTTATGTTGCGATACCAATTCTTCCTTCAACGTTTGTATGCTTGCTAGATGAACTTTAATCCATTCCTTATTGTTCGCAATTGTGTCATTTGAGTCTTCATGCACAGAAATTAAACTTTCCAAATGGGGCTGTTGGGAAACATCAATCTCGTCTAGTTCAAGTTTATCATTAGATAAAATGGCATTTTCAGTGTCCTCTTGATCCAAAGTGTGATCAATTTGTCCAAACAAGGTTAATTTTCTCTTTTGGCTGGAAGCTTGGGGTGATTTCTGAACAACTGGGTGGATATTGGATACATTTACAACTTTTTTTGGAGTAGAGAGAGCTGGAGGAAGTATATTCTGCGGTGTAGGTGGAGTATCTCTCTGTGTAAATTCAATATCAATAAGATCAGAAACGTCCATTTCATTTGAAGGAGGTTCATTATGTAGAAAAGTAGTATCTGGATCTGCAATACGGGTTCTTTTCAACACTGGTGAACCACTTTGCTGGACAAAAGAGTCAAGCGTCCGTGTTTTTACATCTGTTCTAACCAGTTTATATGCTGGGGTCTTTTGAGAGTCTGATAATCGTTTTGGTGTTTCTTGCGAAAGTGAAGTAAGCTTAAACTCGTCATCGATCGATTTCTGAATGTAAAAATTCCTGGACTCGCCTATATTTTCTAATTTTGAATCTAAATCTCGAAGGATAAGTTCAATTATAGTATCTTCATGCAAAAATCGAACTTCTTTTTTGGTTGGATGGACATTTACGTCAATGTTTTCAGGTCGAATAAATAATGAGATGTATGCAAACCAATTCCCTCCTTTTGACAGGTATTTGGAATACACTGAATCTAACCCCTTTTTAATTGACGAGCTTTCAATAAGACGGTCTAAATTAATTATCGTTTACTATTGATAAACAATATCAATTCCTTCTTTTTGCAATTGTAATTTGCGTTTGAAATATAACCAGTCAATTTGAATTCGTATTCATCCGAATTTGAAGAAAATTCCTTCAACTCTTTCCCCAATGCGCTCCCGTATATTGATTTAATGTTTTCAATTTTTGAGGCATGCGTATTTGTTTGCAGGTCTGCTGAACTACTGCCTTGCTTTTTAACAGAAAAGGCAACTCCAGAATTGTGAATAGCATATTTTGAAACTACTTCGACAATCTTGTTGTATTCCTCTGTGGTATTCTTGAATGCTTTCTTTCTTGTTGGAATGTTATAGAATAGATCCTCAACTGTTATTTGAGTGCCGATATTTCCAGCACATGGCTTTGGTTCCGCAGTCCCTTTCTTTGCAACCAACTTTCCATCCGAATAATATGCTCTCCATGCACATTGAGAATTTGCTGTTCGGGATGTTAAAGTTAAATGTGCAACATGAGTAATTGAAGCTAAAGCTTCGCCTCTAAATCCAAAGGTAGCAATGCTATTTAAATCTACTGTTTAGTTTATCTTTGCCTATAGTTACTATCAGTTACCTTCAATCTGAGTTAGCTTGGAGGTAGTAAACCGCTCACACACTATTTCCAAATCATCTTTTAATATACCGGTTCCGTTATCTGTAATCTGGAGCAGTTTCAGCCCACCATCTTTGACAAGAATCTGAATCTGGGTGGACTTTGCGTCCAGAGAGTTTTCCAAAAGTTCCTTGATAGCATTGAACGGCCGATGAATAATCTGAGTTAGAATTCGAAAACTTCTCCTGCTGCAATGCGATTAATGGTGACCTTGTCCAATTTCTTGATTCGGTTGACAGTCATAAAAAGATTTAATTTTGTCCAGAAGGCAAAACCAACTTTACAAGAGGCATTGAGAGCAAGTGTTCTCAGGGAATAATGATTGTTGATCTCCTTTTATTTATCAGGCCTGTAAATGGTTTGTATTCATGCAATCCACAAACCTGATTTACAGAATTAAATATTTCCAGGCTAATAGAATAACTAATGAGATTGAATTGAATTTGCTTTTCGTTTTCACAAGGATATTTGCACAAGAGCAGTTTCTTTCTGTGTGACAGAGAATTATAGTTTCGCCGCTCAGGACCCAACAGACCCAAAACAAGAAACGAAAAACTTTACTAAAAACCTCATGTCAACATCGATATCTACAAAGATTCCATACATGAAATTTGCCCCGCTACGGGTACCAATGAATAGAAGAGCTCAGACTGCCGCTGTAGTTGCCTGGATGTGCCTCCTACCATTCTTACTCGGTTTATTCGTTTATCTCGCCTCATTCCCGTCTCTATTTCCACTTGCATTAGCATATCTCATTTATTTATATCTCGATCCTGCTCCAGAAATGGGTGGTAGAAAAATTGCTTGGGTTCGTAATTGGAGGATGTGGTCCTACATGAGGGATTTCTTCCCAATGAAATGTAATTATTTGCTAATATGTAGTGGTCAAAACTGCAGATTTGGATCCTGGAAAGAACTATGTATTTGGATATCACCCCCACGGTATTTAATTTTTAATACAGGAATTATTTCCTTGGGAGCCTGGGTTAATTTTGGAACAGAAGCTAATGGATTTTCAAATATGTTTCATGGAATCGATTTAAGATTGTTGACTCTCTCGTCAAACTTCTTTGCGCCATTTGTCAGAGAATTGCTCTTGTCGCTTGGAATTTGTTCAGTATCAAGACAAAGTTGCGAAAATATTTTGAATAGTGGACCGGGAAACTCACTAATGATTGTTGTTGGAGGTGCTCAAGAAGCGCTTTACGCATTCCCAGGGACAAACAAAGTGCTGTTGAAAAACAGATTTGGATTCATTAAAATCGCACTTCGTAACGGTGCATCGCTTGTACCCGTATACGGATTTGGTGAAAACGATCTTTGGGATCAGCTGCCAAACCCTGAAGGTTCGCTTCTATACAGTTTCCAAATGGCATTCAAAAAGCTCACTATGGTTACACCTCCGGCACTGCATGGTCGTGGTATATTCACATACAATTTCGGAATTCTACCATACCGTAGACAGGTTGTTACTGTTGTAGGAAGACCAATTGATTGTCCAAAAATCCCTAATCCTACTAACGAACAAGTAGCTCACTACCATAAACTATATATGGCTGAACTGGAACATATGCACAAAGAGTTCCAAGATGAATACATTCCTAATCGTAAGAGTGAACTAAAGATTGTCTGAAAATAAACTCGAAATTTTTTAAACTTTTCAATCCGACATGCAAGCAAAACAGTTCATCAAATTCGCACCAATTAAAGTACCGTTTAGTAGGAGAAGACAAACCTTCGCGGTGTTGATATGGATGTGCTTGATTCCTGCACTGATCATGCTATTCCTCATACTCGCTTCATATATTGACCTCTTGCCCTTGACGATCGCATACGCAATATTCATTTACTTGGATCCTGCTCCAGAAATGGGTGCTAGAAAGTTGGATTGGCTTAGAACCTCATCATTATGGCTCTATATGAGGGATTATTTCCCGGCCAAACTAGAAAAGACTGTTGATTTGGATCCAAACAAGAATTATGTATTTGGCTATCATCCACACGGTAATACAATCTTAACATAGGCATAATATCTGTTGGTGCATGGATCAATATCGCCACTGAAGCCAACAACATAAAGTATCTATTACCTGGTATAGATTTACGATTAATGACTCTATCAACCAATTTTTTGGTTCCTTTCGCTAGGGAATTATTACTTTCCTTGGGGATATGTGCTGTCACACGGAAGAGCTGTGAAAACGTTCTAAATAGCGGACCAGGAAATTCAATAATGATCGTGGTCGGAGGAGCACATGAAGCAATGTTTGCTTTTCCAGGTCAAAACGATTTAGTAATTAAAAAAAGACTTGGTTTCATCAAACTAGCACTCAGAAACGGAGCCTCTCTGGTTCCAACCTTTGGTTTTGGCGAGACTGATCTGTGGGACCAAGTTCCTAGCAATCCAGGGAGCAAAATCAATGAATTTCAAATGTTCACAAAGAAATATCTCACTTTTGTACCTCCATTGTTGCACGGAAGAGGTGTATTCAATTATAACTTTGGTTTAATGCCGTATAGGAAACAGCTGGTAACTGTATTTGGAAACCCGATTGACTGCCCTAAAATTGATAACCCGACTGAGGAAGAGGCGCTATACTACCAAAAATTGTACTTGGATGAATTGCAGCGCGTTTATGACTCTAACAAAGACCAGTATATCCCAGATAGAAAAAAAGAACTTGAATTTGTATTGTGAAATAAAGATGGCAATTGGATAATTTATTTGTTCATTCCAAGGTTTTTCAGTTCATCCAAAATAACATTGACGTTTACTTTTTCAGTTTCATCAAACAAATGGGCGATTGGGACATTATCAAGGAAATCTTCATTTTTTCTGGTAGGAGATCCAGGAATAGAAACAGGACGAGGTACTTTTTGTCTTCTGCCCAAGGTTTGTAGATCTTCTCGATGTTCATTGAATGGACTAGCATCAGATTCATAACCAGATTGGAAATCGGATGAGAGACCATCGTCGCTATCATCAAAATGAACTTCATCATAAAGATTGGCCAAAGCAGGGAACTTTCTACGGATTGCTACCCATCTGGCTTTCACATATTCAAGACCCATACGCTTCCAGTCCAACACATCAGAGAGACGTTCGCATCTATTTCTTTGATTAATTCTTTGTCTGCGAGTTTTTTGGCAGAAATCAAACATGTAATCTGTAAGTTGGTTCAAGGAGTCTTCAACTCCTTTCGAACGTCTATCGACAATATATATACCATAATCTGATGGATATGTGATGACTTCGGACATGAAACACCCAAATCCGGAAAGGTTAGTTGTAATAGATGGAACACCCATAACTGTACATTCTGCAGGAGTATATCCCCAAGGCTCGTAGTATGATGGAAACACTCCCATGTGGCACCCCCTTAAAAAGTCTTCGTAATCTATGCTGAGTAAAGGAGAGTTTGAATTTAAAAATTCTGGATGGAAGACTACTTTAACCTTGTCATCTTTCTTGTTTATGAGTTGCGTATTGCGGAGAGCATTCAAAATGTGGTCGTGATGATCGTCTTCCATATTATGAGTAACAATTGGAGGTAAAGAACCCCTCTTTGATGCATAGATACGGCCTTTCAACATAACAATGTCTTCTTCGCTTAATAATTCGGGGGCTTTAGGGATTTCAGATCTATAATTAACGGGGATATTACCTTGAGGCTGCTTCAAAAATTCTTTGGCCAACAGCTTGTTGAATTTTGTTTACTGTTTGACGCAGTGATTTCATTTCTGCTTGGCCACGCAAAGCTTCTGCAGTGTAACTTCTGTTTCTCGCTGGCATGATAATGAATGCAACAACATTAATAGGCGAGTTTGCTTCTTTTAATCTTGCATTTAATCCTAAGAGTCAAACTACAGGTTACGAGCCAAAGATTCTATAAACATATCCACACCCTTATTTCTGAATTCATAACGCCCAGCTGTGAAGAAGTACAACGTATTATCTAAATCAAAGTGGTAATGGCCAAAAAAGTGCCCTCTTATGAATTCATGGATGGATTCTTTGCTTTTTGCGTGTAGGTTTTGGAATTCGTGGATTGCTTGGAATTTGACAACATTCAAGCCATTTGGTAGCACACCGTCTAACATTAAATTATTCAGTACCTGGTTGCCTCTTTAATAACCATTCAGATTCATATGCAGTGATTTTACTTACAGTGGTGAATACATCTGCGCAGTGGGCAGCAGCTCGTTCAACACAATATCTGTGGTAGATACCTCGCTTTCCAGCTTCAGCATCTACATCAAAGAATTTAAGGTTATTGTAGAAATCTACATCGCCTGCGCATAAGTATCTTCCCAATAAGGTGGCATGCGTAGTGAAGATTGTTGCAATCTCCATTTGTCTTTTTCTGATTAACACTAAACCAACACCAGCCAACCATTCATGGAAATGAGCAATAACGACTGGTTTTCCAATTTCCTGTCCAATTTGATTAATTTCTGTTTGTGTTCTAGATTCTAAATGTTTCTGCGCAGCAAGAAACTACATTAGATTCATTTTACCTCTCCCAAAAACCATGTTACGAGGTAGCCAAACACAATCGCATCGTTCATTTCAATATCTCCTTCCGGAGATGGTATTCCGGCAACGTTCCAAAGGTCTCCTTTCCATTCGTTTTTACGGAATCCTGCAGATCCAATATCAAACAACAGTACGTAAGGTGATCCGGGAATCAACCACTTTCCAAATAAACAGTGGATACCACCATCTCTGATAGTTTGGATAGCTTTGGCCATTGCTGGAGTTGGAGGCTCAATTTCTTCCACTTCCATAGAAGCGGTTTTGTGAGAGAGAGGTCCAATTAAGCAATAGCGATCTCCATATTCCTTACAGGTAACCGGAGCTTTAGATTTGATGACAGTGTAAATCCCACCAACTACGATTAGAGCAATTTACCTTTGTTGGCAACTTCCCAGGCAATTTCAAACAAGATTGGTCTGGTAATATCGTAATCCATTTGAAATTTTTTTGTAAAATTATTTTTGATGGTTTAAAGGTATGAATCGCCACCTAAAGGGCCAATGAGAGCCTTTTAATTTACCCCATTAGGCATTTGGTGTAACATTACTCATAAAAACGAATTTCGAAAAATTTTATTCTAATCGATACTTCAACCATATGATTATAGCGTTAGCATGTGAAACAAATGTGGTGTTACCGAGTCATCTTGAGTGTTGTTTACTGCAATCAAAACGTGAACGCGTGAGTTGCTTATTCGCTTCCTTTTTCTCTTTAATTACGGTCGTACAATGTTACGAACAGACAAATCTCCATCAACATCACCTGAAGGGATTAACAGTCATACGGGACAAGAGGCAGCTGCCAATGATAGTGGAACACAAAGGCAACGCCGTCACTGCGAAATGATGAAATGCTGTAAGTTCCAATTCATCTAGATTTTCTGGATCATTATTTAGATCTTTTAAGTTACATCGATGAACGAAACACACGTCAATCAAACATCGAATCTGCTGCTAAAGAACTGCCAGTATTCGAAAGCTTATATAGATAAACGAAAAGTGCAATAAATGGAAAGAATTCGTTGATAAGGAACACTTGCTTCTCCGCAGTAGAAGAACGAGATTGCGCATTACTGATTTTCAGATTATCAAGCAGATTGGGCAGGGCGGGTATGGACAGGTATTTCTGACTAGGAAGAAAGACACAGAGGAAATTTGTGCTCTAAAGAAAATGAGCAAAGCCCTGCTACAAAAAATGGGAGAAGTAGGTTAATGCTAAGATAGACCGCGCATATTCTTACTGAGCGAGATATTTTATCCCGAACAAACTCTCCTTGGCTGGTAAGGTTACTTTACGCATTTCAAGACATTGACCATGTATATTTGGCAATGGTAAAAATCTATTAACCAAGGAATACATTCCCGGCGGAGATTTCAGAACTTTGCTAAACGCCAGTGGGGTGCTCCATGAAAATCATGCACAATTTTACTTTGCAGAAATGGCAGCAGCTGTCTTTGAATTGCACAATCTTGGATACATCCATAGAGACTTGAAACCAGAGAATTTTCTCCTGGATTCCTTTGGACATGTTAAACTTACAGATTTTGGTCTGAGTAGAGGATCCCTCAGCAGTGAATTCATTGAAATCTTGAGATCCAAGGTAAGAAAAATTTAATGAACAGCTAGATATGGTTAAAGCCTCAAACGGATTTTCGCACTTGACAATATCCCAAAGGTACAACACCTACCAAACAATCAGGAGAGAGAATAGAGGGTTTTCACTGGTTGGTTCTCCAGATTACATGGCAATTGAAGTTTTGGTGAACGAAGGTAAAACCGGGTACGATTTAAGCGTGGACTACTGGAGTTTAGGCTGTATTTTGTTCGAGGCTTTATGCGGATACCCACCATTTACAGCCAAAACCACAGACAAGGTTTGGGTAAACCTTTATAACTGGGAAAAAGTTTTGGAACGGCCAGTTTATGAAGGGGATGACGAAGAATTCAATCTATCTAATGATTCGTGGGACTTGATTTCAAAGTAACTGTCAAATTGATATATAGCCTAATAACACATGCGGAAAACAGGTACAAGTTGCCTAGTCAAATCCAAACCCACCCTTTTTTGAAGCACCTAAACTTTGCAGAGCTCCGAAGTCCAAACAAGTACAAAGTGCCTTTGGTTCCGATTCTCCGATCAGAAACCGATACAGCCTATTTCGATGATTTCACCAACCCAAATGATATGGCCCAATATTCTGAAATTAGAAAAAAGGAAAGAAATATGATGAAATCAATCGGCTCAAAAGTGAATCAAAAAGACTTTGTAGGATTTACTTTTAAACACAACTAATTTTATTCCGTAATATATCTTATTGAAAAACTTTGATTATCCCATCCCTTGCACCGGATATGACCATATTGTGTGGAGATTTAGCCAGAGCTATCGCGGTGATGGAATCAGAATGGCAGGTTGGTATTGATGCAGGAGATAATTCTGCAGAATTTCCGTCACTAGACATACCTCGCGAAGGCGAATTAGAGTAAAATTGTTTCTTTGGAGTATGCTCAATATTAAAGTATATGTCTTGGAATGGATGTGAACTTGTTAGAAATAAATTACCTATATTGCGGTGCAGTAACGGTCGACGGCAAACTTGAAAATATTCTACTTTTCTCTGGCCTATTCAAATCATGAAATCGAAGCAACTTTTCATTACCTCCTGACACCATAAATTTTAATTGCGAATTGATTGCAAATATCCTGCGCGTGAGTCTTTTTGGGCTATTATAGGTGGAAAGTGAACTAAAATCACTCATAACTTCACTGGCTTTGGGAGGAGACAAAGCCTAAAATCAATGAAAATCTTACCTTTAATCCATTTCCGTATAGTTTATCGATTTCTGTTTGAGTCTCACTTTGATCGTCATTCATCACGAACCAAACTTGATGGCATTTTTGATTCTCAACATCCCACACAGATATTTCTCCGCCAGTATTTTCTACGGACATTATTACTGATTTTGGAGATTGGCCTTGTTGGCCCTGCAAACTTAAATTGTAAAGGTCGAGTTGGCGTATACTACTTTTGCTGGGATGTTGCCATACTTGAGCATTTAGTGAAAATCTCAAGTCCCATAATGACAAAACCCCACGATGAGTACCAATCATGGCCCAGGTATGATTTTTAGCTATAACCATAGAAGTAATTTCCCCATAGTGTGCAGGTGGAGTGAACGACCATACTTGTTGCATACTGCGCAAGTCCCATGCTGAAAAGATTCCTCTTTTTGTAGTAAAGACTAGTAATGAGGAGTTTTCCGTGTCGTAGTGTGACACCTGGGTAGCATAGTCATCTTGCAATGTTATAGATTTTACAGGTTTGTACTTTACATATTTCGTAAGGGTATTATTTGTAAGATACTCTACGCGGCTAATATGTATATGCCCTTTTGTCGAGGAGGAAATAAGACTCTGTCTTCCTTCTATGAAGCCAATCGACTTTACTGGGGCACCATGGTCTTTATACACTAGCCTAGACCTATTTGATACATTAGTATGAAGTCGATGTGTGTCCCAAATCCTAACAGTTCCATCATCTGAACACGAGGCAAAGAATCGATGATCAGGAGACATTTTAAGATCGTTAATTGGCCCATTATGCTCCGTAAAATGAGAAACTAGAGTTCCTTTTGGAAAACCTCCCAAAGCATCCGCCGAGTCGGTGACTGTGTTATACGCCCTTTTCACCTTTGATCCAAACTCGTTTAGAATTGGTGGTGAAAGTTCCAGTCTTTTTTTCTCAAGAAGACTTCGAATGTGCTTTTCCTGTCCATCAACAACTATTGTTAGCAAAGAATTACTAGAGTTGTTTTCAATAGTAAGTGTTTTCAGTTTGGTAGCAACTGCAGACATGCTGCTCATTCGTGAATGGGATTTTTCGTCTCTGTTTCCTATTCTCCCGGCATCTGAGGCGATATCAAAGTTCCCAATACTGTTTGTTTTGGAGAGGCGTTTTCCGGGAGATAAATATGCAGAAGTTGGTCTTGATCGAATTTCAGAATCATCTGCGCTAGAAGTTGGAGTTACTGCACCATCCCCAAATTCTTCTATCATTATACCTGAAGAATTGGTCATAATGGATCGTTCCAATCGCCTATGAGCAGATTGTTTAATCTGAGTAGATGTAATTGGCATTAGGAAAACAGTGTGAGGGATTACGTTAAGGTTTCTTAACGAAATGGTTTCTTCAAATTCCACAGTGGAATTTCGTCCAACCCTAGAGTAAATTGAAAAATACCTTTGAATAGATTGGGCTGCTTTCGAAATGTAATGCTTTAAAGCATACAGAAGATCTTTCTCTTTGGTCGTCATCCCCAGTTGTTTTAATTGATTAAGAAGGTCACTGTCATTATCATTTGAAAGTGTGGTTGGTGTAGATGGCTGACTAGTACGATTAGCTGCATAGTCGATGGTAAGATTGTACAAATTTCTTCGAATTGCCGGCTTCAGATTTTCAATCAGACCCTCTATGCTAAATATATACACATCATTCTTCAGAAATGGAAGAATCATTGGGTATATAATACATTTTATGTCAATGGCAGGTAATAGTTTTGTCAAGCAGGCAATGTAACCGACAGCCCCTATCCGTAAGAAAAAAATACATACCATATTGAATCCAGCGATTAGGATGGCACAGCAATGGCGCTATAAATGAGGCCAATTCTTTAAGTTTCTGTTTATAGATCAATCCAAGTTCTGCCAAGGCAATGAGAGAGTTTATAACTTTGACCACAACGTATTCTTCAGAATCATTTTTAAAATTATTTTACCTGTGAGAGCCATCACCATCAACGGTAAAATGAATTGCTCAAGTGATTGAGCTCCTACATACGTGCCCACACCAACTATTGCCTCACAAAATGCACTTCTCAGGGCCCAATTTGAGTCGTTCAAGTATGTGATCATATGAGAAATCAAAAAATCGTTCGATTTCTGCTTTCCAAAGAAAATGCAAAGTCTCGGCATTTCTGCCAAAAGAGCTCTTTTAACATATGCATTAGTATCCGTTAGCAGCGCTACTACTTCTTCTTGGATGGTGTCTTGCAAATCTTTAAAACTAGAGTCATACGAAACTTGGAAAAACTGGTATTCCGAATCCAGTGTGGTAGTTTCTGATTTCAATATCTCTGCCAGCTCTAGAAAATACAATGACGTCTCTGCTATGGTTGAAATACACTGTGCATAACTAGCTCGAGCAATATCGTTCTTGTCCGATGAGAATGTTTTTACTGCTGGTAGAATGTACTCTGGAAATATATTTGCATCTCCTGGCTTTAAAGTATCAATAACAGAGAGCTAGATAAAAAATCAAATACCAACTGCGTAAGTGCGACCAGTGAATTAGTTCGCACCGGAGCATATGAATCGTGAAGCAAGGCTACAAGGTGCGGCACGATTCTATCAAGCTTGTATTCATCTTCAATTTGCATTCCTAACACTAATAGCATGTCTATTGCACATAATTTTGAAGTTGGAAAGAGACAATTTCGCACCACAGAGCAAATCAAAGTACAGAATACTAATGCAATATCTGCATTTTCGCCTGTTTTTACAACATCTGTGCAATCTCCCCTAAATTCTGGAATATTGATATGCACTGGTAAAATTGATGTATTCTGTGACTTATTTGCAGTCATCGCTATTCCTACCATTTTTGCCAATTGCGCAAAATCAAGATATAGTCTTTCAATTCGAGCATCTGCGTCAGTCACTTGTGGATTTGAATTTCCAGATAAATGTACATGATGATGAGCCAGGTTTGAAGCAAAATGGGGATCAGAAAGAGATGCTACATACAAATGAAGGGATGCATAAAATACATCAGGAAACGCTAAATCCCTCCTACGATTAAGCATATTCTACCACACTCTAAGGTACTCTTGAGCTGTCAGTCTCTTTTCTGGATCCAAGGATATCATTGAAAGAACTAAATTTCGGATATTTTCGTTTTCTATTTTAGAAAGAGCTGATTCTGGATCATAAGAGTTTTGGCGATAGCTTAATAGTTGTGATAACGTGAATAAAGGTGTTCCTTCCAAAAATATTTCTGCGATTGTACATCTATATCAGATATATATACCCTAGCGAAAAGATATCCATAGCCTCAGTTAGCTGTGCAGCAGATTCATTAAACAAGTTATCGCCTGAACTAGTGAATCGCTCTGGTGCAACATAGCAGGATCTCCTTGCTGATGCATCAAAAAAATATGAAAAGTTGGTCGGGTTGTCATCTGGGAGATGAACCGGTTTAAATGTTGCAAAATCCGTCAGGTAAATCCAATTCCAGCTTGTTACTAGTACATTTTCCGTTTTGATGTCCCCATGAAATTGGTTTTTCAGATGACACTCCATGACTGCTTGAATCAACTGAAAAGTGATCCATTGCTTTTCAATCATTGTTAAAAAAGGCCTCGTGCTTATTCTATCGTACAAACTCCCTTGTAAACTTTGTCTGATGGCATATCCTGCCCTTTCTGTTTCTAATACTATGTCGTACGTGAGTATATTTGGAATCCCTTTTAATTTATCTCGTTCCACTAATAGTATTTGTTGATAGTCGCTAAGATTGATTGGAACAGATTTGGGGAATATTTTGACAATCATTGGCCCTTGCGGATGCTTGCACTGCACGGTCTTCAAGAACCGTGAGTTTCCCAGACTGGTAATTAGTGATATCTTACCCCTTTTCATACGTAAAATCCGGCAATTCACTGATGTATGAGGTTATAGGATAGCTTGTGTAGGACTGAGTTTGCCCCATTTTTGTTGATCTGAAAGTTAAAAATTATGAACAAGAAAAATGAATTAAAAATTGGCTTGAACATCAAAAGCAAAACCAACTTTGCATTAGGGAAAAGGAAAGTAAATGTTTTTGAGCAGGACGATGATGAAGAAGCTTCGAATCATATGGAAGCAGTAAACCAGCAGCTGAAGCAACAGAAAACTTCACTAAAGCAGTTAGAGTTACAAGAAAAGGCAATTGAGGAGGACTCTAATGTGTTTGAATATGATAGTGTGTATGACGATTTGAAGCGAATACAGAACCATAAAAAACTATTGAAGGATGGGGTTGATGAAGAAGGCAGAAAGAAAGCAAGATACATGGAAAAACTAATAAAAACTTCTCAGCAGCGTAAGCAGTATTTGCAGCAAAGCAAAGAGAAGAAATTGAAAGAGGAAAGAGATCGCGAAATAGAGCTGTATGGAGAAAAGGAGGAGTTTGTGACAGAGACCTACAAGAAAAATTTGGAGGAAATGAGGATTTTACAGGAAAAGGAAAAGCAAGAAGAGCGTAATTGTGACTTTACCATAGTGTTAGAGTTTGATCCAAGTAAACGGGACGTTGTTGGGTTTTACAAGAACATGCTCTCCAAAATTGATGATAAAGTGACACTTGACACCAAAAATACCCAAGAAATACTTCAAAAAATTAAACAAGAAGAAGAATTGATTGAAAGGGAAAAGAAACTACAGCAACAAAAGATTGAACAGGAAGCTATATTGGTGAATGAAAATCAAGAAGTCGTAGATAAGCGGCAGTTGCTGACTGGAGGGCTGAATCTCACCGCAAAATCTATCATAAGAAAGAAGCAAGAAGAAAAGGACCGAGAATTGAGGGAGCAGGAGGAAAGAAAGAAACGAGAAGAAGAACGCCTTGCAAATATAGAGTATATGAAGCGAAGAGAAATTGCAAGAAAGCAGCGAGAAAGAAACAAAGATTATGTCCAAGAGCAGCAAAAACAAGTGCAAGTGCAAGCAATCAAAGAGAAAGAAACCAAAGAAAAAGATTTGATTGAAAAATTAACCACCAAAGTATCAGATAATGTTGTTATGGATGCCAAAGCCAGATACTTGGCTAGAAAGAAAAAGAGCGAATAAAAATAAGGGTTATGTAAGCAGCTTTGCTTGGTGTCATTGAGATATTTTCAAAAGAGATTCTGATGATCTAAATTCCCGCACGGAATCAGGTACGGCGGTGAAACTATTTGGATACCTCAAGCTGGTTATCTTGGGTTTCCTTTTAGGTGTCAATTTGAAAGATGAGACGCTGTTGAAGCGTATCAGCCACACTCTTTTGGTTTCAAAGCTTGCGCCTTGCCTTTAAAAAGCAAGAAAAAATCTAAACCGCAATTATGATTCGAGAGGATGAATATTCAGACTCTTACGAGGATGTACTAGACTCGTACGGCGGCGACTATGATTTTTCAGAAGAAGAATATATCATTGATTCTGATTCAAGCAGACACAATTCATTCAGAAATTCAGACGCAAGTTTTTCTGCATTGAATTCAAAATTGAAGGATTTGGGACTGCAACACTTGGAATCACCTATACTGGATATGGATGACAGGCACTTATACAAAAATTCAAATCACAGCAGGTCTTATATTACACCTGAAGAAAGCCCATTACGAAACAAAACAAGTAACAGCGACATAAAGCGACAAGAACATTTGAGAGTTGATACCAGGTTTGATGCTGCACCAGAATCAAGAACAGTAAAAACCTTTAGGATTGGAGAACCCCGAAATAATCCATCACCATATGGCCAAAATACTGAGGTTGAACAAATGAATATGCATCCCAACAATTCTGCCAGTTCCCTACACAGAGCACTTTCACCGCAACTGACTCCAACTTTACCGGCCCCTAGTGCACAGGAGATGATGCCAAACCTTCCGCCTGTTGGTTATAGTGGTTCAAACAGTCAACTACAAAAAATAATCTCTGAAGCAGCTCGAAAGCAGCAAGAAGCTCAGTCTTTGTTCCGTTCTTTTGCCGTTAAAGACGATGAAAAGCAACCTCCGGAACATGTTTTGCTTATGCATCCAACTTCAGTTACCCCTTCGGAAGCCGAAGAGTTTTCGATCCCACCACCACCATCTGCTGAACCTGATTTTGAAATGCTCCAAAGAGTAGGTTCAAAGCAATTTGATCGTCATCACGGGCAAACAAGACCTCAACCACCGCAGATTGATACACGAATGAACTCTTCTCCGCAGAGATTAGACCAAAGAATGAATCAAATGAATTCCCAAAGAAATCCATCCCCTATGATAAATCAATCTCCAATGCACCAAATGAATCAGCCTCAATATCCTCCAAGATCAAATATGCAAGCTGAACGGTCCTTGGAAGACATTTCTAGAAATGAGCGATTGGCTTCTTTGGGTATTTTTGATGTCAATCCGAAAGCATCAAGGAAGTTAACCCCAAATCAAGTTGCGCAACTTCCACTCCAATCGTTTGCGACACCTTACCATGAAAAGCCGCAATATGTTGTTTCTGATATTGACCAAATTACCGCACCAAGACTGGTTTCTACTAGTTCTCGAGTTCAAACTGTTCCTATTAGTGAAATCAAAAAAGACTTGATAGCTGCTGGCAGGCTAGTAGAAGATGAAATAGATTTGAAAAAATCAAATAGCAAAAGTAAAAAGAAAGGATTCTTTAAAGACAAGGATGAAATCCCATATTATAAGGAAAAGGAGCAGGGAGATAGAGAAAAGAAGGGCTTTTTTAAATAGTTCTTTTTCAATAGATTGTTACAATATTATATTTTTATTCGATACAGTAATACTTTAAAATACCTTCAAATAAACCGACAAATGTAATTGGTCGTAAATCAGTTGAATTAGACTCCATAAATCTACAAAGTCATTTTTCCACAATACTTTGAGGTACCCCAATAAGGGTATTTTGGCATAAACCACTCCAATTACGTTAGAAGGTTCAATCCATACTTGGCCGCTTTCATACAACCCACGATCATCAACAGCATTATAATCGCCTTTGGTCAAGACTTTCCATCCACCTAAAGCAGTCCTAGATTAACAAAAATTACTCTTGATGAAGTTCTATAATTCGGTGACAAATAGGAACATTGGAGCCTTCTGATATTCTAAATATAATCAAATCGCCTATTCGTAGTTGCCTTACTCTGTGAAGAAACAGCAAGTCTGTTGTAGTTATAGGAGGATCACCAGAGGAATTTGACATTATGAATAGAGGGTAGTCTACCTTTAGTAGCATGGAAGCGGCAGCCCATAGACAGACCGCAAACCCAACTATTTTAAAGACGGTTTTTGTTTGAATTCCAATCATGAAAAAAGATAATTGTTACGTGGCAAGTCAGAATTTTCAAGCCTGCTCCTCTTTATTAAACAATGCTGCCAGCCCCAAGAACAGCAACAGCGCTATCTTTGTTTGGGGATAGTCGTTCAATATGATCGTAATCATTCCCAGATAAGGTACGTGAGCGTACACTCTCCCAATTACATCTTCTGGTTCAATCCATACCTGCCCCCTGTTATATAACCCACGGTCATCTACAGAATTATAATCTCCCTTTGTCAACAACTTTATCTTTCCAGTTTCAGTTCTAATTAAAAACAAGTTACTCTTCATGGATTTCAAGGATACGATGAACAATTGGAATTGCATGACCTTTGATTTTATAAACAGTGATATCACCTACTTTTAAAGGCGCAGAAGTTAGAGCCAAGAATAACAGATCGCCTCTGACGAATGCTGGGGTCATTGATTCTGAAAGCACTACTACGATTGGTGAATCGACATTTAGAACTACTCCAGCAGCTTTCCAAGCAGCTAGCGCTGATGCGACTACCATCAGTATGTTTAATATTTGCTGTGCAAGCTTTGATTAGTAAAATGTACTTGTCTTGGTGAAAGCGTTGTCAAAAACCCAAGCATTTAGATTGCTAAAAAATTCAAATTGAAAAAGCACAAATATAAAGAAATTAAAAGAATATCTTACATTTCTTTATTTATCAATTCATTCAATGAGGTTTTGTACAATTCGTAGTAATGTAGAATTTCTTTTAAATTTGGCTTCTTTATCAGCGGAATCTCTAATGGCTTCCCAACAATGGTCTTGATTGGGACTTGCTTGGGCAACGGTCCTAGGAAGTATATAGTTCGGTCTTTCCCTAAGCGCAACGAAACTAATTCCAACAGGGAGTCGATATACTCGTACAGTAGAGTATGCTTCTTGATGTCAAACTTGTACCAAATATCATCCTCGCCTAATGAAACTACAGGCACAATGGAAACACCGTGCTGTAAAGCGAATTTGATGAACCCCAGCTGTTTATAGTTTCCCAGTTGGAATTTTAATGGATCGCCAACAGACATCAAAATTGATTCTGCTTTTCCTTTTGCAATAACATTTTCACACGTATTTCTATTCAATGCTGTACATCCCATCGCCAACAACAAATCTCGTGCAAAAGGAACGTAGAAATTAATACTCGGAATCATCAAGTACGGGGTAATTCCAAACTGCTTTCTAAATTGATTCGCTTCGGTGCAAAAGTTGATGAAGCCTCCAAATCCAAGTGATCCATTTGAATAACAAAACAAGTACTTTCTATTCGTATCCAAATCTACCGTTTTGATTAGCCGCATTGGGAAATACTCTGATATTAATTTCCAAATATGTAAATTCCGGAGTTGTGGATATCTATACCCCATGCTTGGAGATTGATCGAGAAAAACGTATATGAGGTAGGCTAGTAAGATTGGTCCTGAATGCGGAACCTTTGTGAGCAAGTAAAAGAGGGCAATGCAGAAGGGGTAGAGCAACCGCCATCCAATCATCGCACTTTCTATCTTCATTTGTCAAATTCAGAAAGAAATTTAGAGTCACGTGTTTCAGGTTTGGTTAGTCATTTTGTGCGAGAAAAAATTTATAGTTAAATAACAAGAGCGGAAAGAAACATAATATGACCGTTAAAGGAACCTGTCAGGAATTGGGATTAGAAATGGATCCCTATATCATGGAGCACTTGGAAGCTTCTCTGGAAGGAATGACCGACGAAAACGAACAAATTGAATTATTAGAACCATTTTTGGAAGAGCTGGAGTATAGCGATGTGAAAGGATTCTTGGAAGTGTTCAAAAGACTTGCTATAGATGGAGACCCTGTAATTCCAGAACCAGATAACGAAGAACCTGAATCATTAAACCAATCTACGGAATCCATTATAGATTCACCTAGAGAATCTTTATCCAAAAATTCAAGTGTTGAATTGATAAAGCAAATCGCTAGTGAGATGTCAGAAAAATCAGAACCCCCAATTGACATGGAATCTCCAGAGTATTTCGCCAAAGTCGCAGCGGCTCAAAGCAATAAACCAGGAACCAAGTATTACTCTCACAAGTACGTGAAGAATGTCTATAAAGAAAAGGATGCCCAGCCGGATGAAAAGCAAGAAAATGTTGATAATGATACCGAAGACTATGCCGAAGAGACCCCAACCGTAGCTTGGGATAAAAAAGGAGCGATTGGTAAAAGAATGCATGCCATTAGAAAGGCCAAAAAGGCTTCCAAATTTGCGGGAGCAATCGAACAAACAGTAACTGGGGTAGCAGCTGAAATCGAAGCATACTCCCAACAATCTAGATTTCACGAAGATACACTCGAAACTCTAGCCAATGATATTGATATGAAAAATGTAAACATTAATATTGGGGAAACTATTATCTTGCAGGATGCAAATCTGAGGCTATTTGCTGGTCAAAAATATGGCTTGATTGGTAGAAATGGAACTGGTAAATCGACTATATTTAAAGCAATTGGGTATGGTATTTTGGTGGGGTTTCCAAAGAATATCAAGGTAATGTATGTAGAACAACTGGATGGTGTGGATCCAACAAAAGTAAGAATTGATTAACTTAGAATGTATTGGAGACAGTGTTGGAGGCTGATCGAAAAAGTTTAAGAGCCTACAAAGATTCAAATATCTTGCAACAAGCTATGGAAACAGCTGATAACAATAAAATCGGCATGGCGATCAGAAAAGTGTTACTTGCAAGATTAGAAGATGAATTGTATTTGGCGAATCAAGTTGCTACCAAGAGATCAGGTGCTCGTGGAGCAATCGCTAGAACAGAACTGCTTGTAAAAGAAGTAGAGGTTCAAAACGCTAGGGATTCTCTGGAAAAGAAGTTTACCCAGCTCGAATTAAAAGAAGCTCCAAAGAAAGCATTGGAAATGGTTCAGGATTTACATGAACTGTTAGAACTATATGATTACCCTGCAGCAACAGCCAAATGCCGTGTTATCCTTGAAGGCTTAGGGTTCTCACAAGAATGGATAGATGGGCCAATTGGCAATTTATCTGGAGGATGGAAAATTAGAGTTTCTCTAGCTCAAGCATTATTTATGGCACCAGATATATTACTACTAGATGAACCTACTAATCACTTGGATTTCCCAGCTATTCAATGGCTGAAGAAATACCTTCAAGACTTGGATATTACACTAGTGTTAGTGTCTCACGACCGAAGCTTCTTAAACGCGATTGTTGATCATATAATTGTGCTGAAAAATCACAAACTAAACTATTATGTGGGCAATTTTGATGAATACCAAAAAGCAATTGATGATAAATTCAAGAACGATGTAAAGACTCAAGCAGCATTAGATAAAAAGAAGGCACATATTGAAAAATCAATCCAAGAAGGATTGAAGCAAGCAAAACAAAAAGGTGACGACAAGAAACTGTCTCAAGTTGCCTCGAGAAAGAAAAAGTTGAACGAAAGATTTGGTGTTGAGCGGTCAGCGAGTGGGCACCGATTTAAACTTAACGACAACTATGGTTACTATACAGACAGTTCAAGAATGGGGGTAAATTTTGACAAGCCAGATGCTCCGGTAAAGTGGCAATTCCTCACTCCGGAACCACTGCGAAATCAATCATCCTTAATCGCAATGGAGAATGTGACCTTTTCGTATGATGGAAAAAGAAACATTCTCAAAAATGTATCATTTAACCTACAAATTGGGGAAAAAGTTGGTATCGTTGGTGCAAATGGTGACGGAAAGTCTACTCTCATTCAATTATTTATGGGTAAACTACAACCGCAACGTGGAACAATTGAAAGGCACCCTCAAGCAAGAGTTGGGTACTTTTCTCAAAACCATGTCGACGAAATAGCTAATGCTGATCCAACCTTAACCACACTTACATACTGCAAAGAAAAATTGGAAGGAAAGGGAAATGATGCTGAAATTCGAGGTCATTTTGGTTCATTTGGTGTAACTGGAGATATGATGAGTCAAACAGTGGTTTCGCTTAGTGGTGGCCAGGCAGTAAGAATTGCAATGGGATTGGCAGTGTGGAATAATCCTCATTTACTTATCCTTGATGAACCTACAAACCATTTAGATATGGATTCGATTGAAGCCGTAATTCAGGCCATCAAAGATTTTCAAGGAAGTGTGATTGCAGTGTCTCACGATCAACATTTCATTCAAGAACTTTCGCAGAAAGTGTACCTTGTCCGCGACCAATCGGTAACGTATTTGGAAGGCGGAGTTATGGACTATATAAAACTGCTAAAGAAGAAGAAAAAATAAAAAGTAATGTTTACAATTTGTTATTATTTTATCTTGATTGACCTTACCCATCAATACAGTGAAAATCCAAGTTAGGAGCCACTAACAGTCTTGCATCCTGGGCACTAGTAATAAATCCATAGATATATGAGGGAAATAAACACCAGTGGTTAACGCAGGAAACATGAACTGGCGGATTAATGAAACCATTCGTTAAAGTTGACTTTTCAACATAAAATTCGAGGCAATCACTTTAAGAATACCGGTTGTTTGGGTAAACAGATGAAAATGGATTCTCCAGAACTTGGTCATCATCTTATAATCACTGATTTCAAGTTCCATCTATTTACCAAAGTGGCAACTAACAATACTAACGAATCCACATTTCATTTACCCTACCGCTCTTCAATTGATTATCCACCAATACCAAGTTTCCAACTCACCAAAACTTGTCCGATTTGAATGAATCAAAAAGTAATCACAAATTATTTTAATGCACAAAAGCCCACAGATAGATTAGAAAAACCAGTTGATCATGTCAGTAAAAGAACTAGACGGATGACAACGATCCCTGATTTCTTTAAACCTTTGCAAAAAGATGCTGAGGATGAAAATAGTAATGTTGAACAGGATGTAAACCTTTTAGCACCGACAGAGTTGGAATCAGAATCATCATATGTGGTCGCAAGTATTGAAATCACTGCAGAAAACAAAATTGATCATGTACTTTCAAATGAACACCAGATAGGTGATGTACCATTAGACACTCGGGCGACTAATGAAATGCAACCAACCATTGAAGCGAGTAATACGGAAACGCGAAAACCAAAAGTGATAGATTTGTGTGGTAGCGATGAATTAGGTATTCCTTTGGAATCGAAAAACAATAATTCAGGCTCACACATTCTTTCTGAAAATGAATCCAAGGGTAAGCAAGATGATGCGAATACTATAACTGCTGCTGAAACTAATTCAAAAAAACGTTCATATGATGAAATGGATACAAATATAGCTCCATTACTCATAGATATCACACCAAAAACATTCCAGACCATTAAAGCAAAGGAGCCTGCTTTTAGAAGATTCGCTGGTCTTGTAAATAGCAAGACGGTTACCCTTCCAAAGCAGTACGCAAATCTGTTGAAAAGATTTGATGCATTGGAAACTATTATGAATTATTTACAATCCAGAGGGGAAACTTGTATCTTTCACAAAATCAAACGATCTGTAGAGATGCAATCGGAATTGTAAGGCATTCTAATAACATAGATCTTTTGAGTTGAACAATCTTGGACAAATCATGTATATATACCCTAGCGCATATAAATTATCACCCATCACTATAAAATTTAAGGAAGAAACTGTAAATTCTCTCTCAATTGAATTCGTTGAAGATCTGTTGTCAGAGCAGTTTGTAAGTAGGCTGAAAAAGGAATCTCAGCCTTTAACCAGCGGTGCAAAGTTATCAAATTCTGTAAATGCTGTAAATAACAGCAATTTGATGTCTGCAGTGAAGGAATTTACCCAGCAATACAAAAACAGGAGAGTTGTCTTTCAAAATACACTGATTCAACGAGTTTCTGACTGTCACAAGGTGGGTGTATATTTAATGGAATAGAAGTTTTTACTGGAAAATAATTTGCAATGGGAATACAATCCTTTAAAACCAACTTTTCATCCATTGTTCAAAATTGAAGATGTAGATGGCATTCCTTCTGCTGAACTTCCACTAAAAAAACCGATATCCTACGTTGATCAATTGAAAATCAAACACGGTATATTGGAAGGCAAAAAACCAGAGCAAGTCGAGCTAAAAAAGGAGACTCAAGAAGTGTTAACAATCACTGACGAGAAAAAACCTGTATCTAGGGCTAAAGCTTTATTAGAAAGAGTATTCAATCACTAAAAAAGGTTCGAGCCAGACAACAGCAGAAAGCAAATCAACCTGATCAAAAAGAAAATATTGAATATGAAAAACGAAAAAGTATGTTAACCAGATTACCTATGATTGCATCTTCACTGCAATTACACGTTAAAGCACTGAAAAAGTCTATTATACCAGTCCCTGCTGCAATCAATCACTTGATTCGATCATTTTCAGATGTATTTCTAAAGCCAGGTAGACTATTTTAATGTAGATGAATGGTATGAGCATATTAAGCTGCTTGTTGAAATTGTTCCAACGTTTTGCACGTTGGAGCTACAGATTGGCGCGAAAACTACTGGATTGGAGAGTTACCTGGTTCGGTTCCATGACGGTCGAATGAAACAGGTGCGTGAAATGGTTGAAGAGCTGAAGAAAAAGTAAATCTTTTTAATTTTTTTATTAGTTCAAATAGTATTTGACCTTTGGTGCTTAAATAAGAAATTTTAATCCAATTCCACTTTTTGGTAAATCGTTTCGTAATTATTTGCATTTCTTTTGATAATATCGACGCAAGGTCCTAGTAAACGCACAAACGCTTTCTTTCCTAGCGTTGCGCACTTCAAGCGGCCTTTGGCGATAATGCTGGCCTTTCTAGGTTTATCTGTAAGTAATGCCAATTCTAAATTAGGAATTAGTTACCTCCGAAATAGTCACCTTTCTTTAATGAATGCATAAAGTGTTCAACACCATTGTCATCAAATTGGGTAACATTTGCTTCTCCTGATTCGATGATAAAGAAGGAATCACCGACATCTCCTTGCTTAATAACAACATCTCCATCTGAAAATGTAACAGACTCCAAAGCATCTGCAATTTTATGACGTTCGTAGGCTTCTAAAGAAGTGAGCAGTGGTAGTTCTTCCAAGAATCTTTCATACATTCTACGCTTTTTGGAGGTATTTTCCATTAAAATTCTACGGAAGGTTACTCTATCTAAAGCCCATAATACACAATCTTTGGTTGCAACAACTGTTGCAGCACGAGGAGCATTATACATAAGTGCCAATTCACCAAATGAACCATTTGGGCCATAGTCAGTAACTTTGACAGGTGGAGAGTCGTTTCTAGATACAAATACGTCCAATGCGCCGGATTCGACAACGTAAAAGTAGTCACCGATGCCTCCCTGAGTGATAACTGCTTCTCCACTGGCTACACGCTTCTCAGCCATAGCATTCACGACATCCGTGTATTGCTCTTCATCCAAAGATTTGAACAAGAAATTAGCATGTATGGCAGTCTCAATTCTTTTTCTTTGTTCGTCAGATTTTGGAATATTTACTTTAGTGTAAGCTTCCTTTTCAGTTGATGGTGCCATTGATTCCGCAGATACCGAAGTACGACGACCACGATTTGGATTGACTGGTGGAGGAACAAATTCTGGTAATTCATCATCCTCTTCATCATCCGTAAGCGGTTCCAATTCCTGCTCTTCCGTTGCGCCAGATTCTGTTCCCGGCATTGTGTAAGAATCATGTATTTGGTTATAATCCGTAGGGTTTTTATTAGCGTTTGCTAATTTAATACTATTTGTACCTTGATGTTCTAGTTTTTGTTTAAAGTAATCCGCACAAAAGGTAATGATATCTGCTGGCTGTGCTTTGAGAATTGCTCTATTTAAATCACGTAGGATTTCTGGGAATTCTGGTGGTACTGAAGCTGGAACAGCAACATGTTCTAGTGAGTTGTCTGCCATTTTGAATTGAAAAGATTAAAATACGTCAGCCATTTTGAGCCATTTGTTCGTGGATGCGCCACGCTAAACAATATCACTCATTCCAAATTATCTACTGAGTTGAGCCGCTATCTCAGCTAACTGGAGGTTTGGATAAGTTTGCTGGTGGTTGGGGAGTGGCAGACGCAAGTTGCGACACAAGTCGAGTTAATTACAAACGAAATACCTCGTCACGATCGAAAAATGACAACACCTCGAATGTCTGCTTACTAAATTTTGAGTTATATCAGCAATTCAAGGTTGAATTTTTTTTGAAATTTCTTGTGCAATCGTAAATGACTTATGAAAGTGTTATAACAAACCAGCCAGTGGTGATTGACAATGTACACAAGGATTTATGATAGGGATCAGGAAATATGAAAGCAGGCTTTGCTGGAGAGGATCAACCAAAGTGCTACTTTCATTCAATGTAAAAGCATTTAACAACAGTGTGGGAAAACCAAAGCATTATCGTGCAATGGCAGGGGCAACCGAAGGCGAATTCTTTGTGGGAAACAAAGCGCAAGAACTTCGGGGACTATTATCCATCAATTATCCAATGGAGCATGGAATAGTAACAGATTGGAATGACATGGAAAAGTTATGGCAACATGTATACAGCGAAGAATTGAAGATTTTGTCTGAAGAAGTAACACATGGCTAATTCCAGCATCCAGTTTTATTAACCGAAGCGCCTTTAAACCCACAAGCCAATCGTGATAAGATGGCCCAAATATTTTTCGAGACATTCAATGTCCCAGCTCTTTATATATCAATCCAAGCGATTTTATCTCTTTACGCTTCTGGGAAAACCACAGGGATTGTGTTGGATGTAGGTGATGGAGGTAGCGTTAAGATTAATATTAGTTACTCACACTGTGCCTGTTTGCGATGGGTTTGCTATACCACAAGCTATTCGAAGAATGGATATTGCTGGAAGGTTTTAGAGCCCTAATGATAGAGATGTAACGGAACAATTACAGATCTTGCTGCGAAAGCAGGGAGTTAATCTGTTTTCAACCGCAGAATTTGAAGTTTGTAGGATTATCAAAGAAAAAAAGTGTTTTGTTGCCCTGAATCCTACCAAAGAAGATTTCTCCAATCCAGATGTATATACGTTACCAGATGGCAAGGTGATAAATGTAATTCTTTTTAACCTTTAGCTAGGTGCAGAGCGATCTAGGGCTCCTGAAATTCTATTCAGCCCACATTTGATAGGAGTTGAATCGCCGGGAGTACATCAACTAGTGCTAGATTCGATAAATAGAGTAGATATGGATCTACGTAAGGATCTATATTCTTCTGTTGTATTATCTGGCGGAACTACTGTGACTAAGGGATTTGCTGACAGAATGTTGAATGAACTGAAAAAAGTTACTCCAAAGAATAACACCATCAAAGTATTTGCTCCTCATGATCGAAAATATACTACTTGGATGGGAGGTTCTATTCTAGGATCCCTCAGTAAAATTGAATTAACATAGCAACCTTTAAAAAGATGTGGATATCAGCTGCAGAGTACCATGAAAATCCTGATTTAATTAATAGACGATTTATGAGTTAAATTTTTGTGTCTGAATCCCACTCTCCAAGTCTCACTTGATTCATGGCGGCATTCTCACAGAGAAAGGATAAATTTAACTCAAAACATGAGCCTATTCGATAATGAGCATCAAGAATTTGGCACTGATTGTTTTAGCATCTGCTTCTCCTGTTGACATTATTTCCTGTCAAAACAATGCAATGAACACCTTTCAAAACACAGTCGTCCCTTCATTCAGCAACTTCCAAAGTCAGGTAGATCTATATAACCCAGGCAGCGAATTGGCAAGCCGGAGCAGCTGGATTCGATTCAGTTCAAATCGCTAACGATCTTGCAGACTACTACGCAATTCTCAATAACGCCTTGGCCAGTTATCAGACAGCCGTCAAGAATTGTTAATAAAAAGTAACTTGCTCGATTTGAATTTGGTTTGAAGTTTCCAAAAAATTGAACATGAAAAGAAAGGGAGAAAAGAGAGAACCTCCTAAATCGAAAAAGACTAGGGCGGAACCAAATAATCAACCTCCAGAATATTTCTTTGAAAATGGACTTCGAAAAGTGAAGCCGTACAATTTTGTTTATCAAACATATGCAAAACAGCGCTGGCTGGGAATGACGATATTTGGAATATTTGAAAAGGAATTCCAGGATATGCCCTCCAAATATTACTACAATTCAATTCAGCAAGGAATAATTACTGTTAATGGTGAAAAAGTGTCAACAGATTATATCGTAAAGAACTCTGATTTAATTGAAAATCGAATCCATCGCCATGAGCCGCCAGTAACAGACGAGAAGGTTGCATTGGTGCACCAAACTGATGACCTGTTGATTATCAGTAAACCGAGTTCAATTCCGATTCATCCAACAGGAAGATATCGTCACAACACTGCTCAGAACATACTTATTCATGAGCATGGATTCAAAGAATTACATCGTAAGTGTTGAATAACATTAGCTGTGAATAGAATAGATAGATTAACTTCAGGGCTGATTATATTGGCTTTAAACAGTGTAAAAGCTAATGAAATGATGTCGTTAATGCGAGATCGTGGTATCAAAAAGACGTACTTGGCTAGAGTTAAAGGTGAATTCCCTGAAGGCGAGATAGAATGTAATGAACCTTTGAAATGTGTTTCGCACAAAGTAGGTGTAAATATCGTGTCACCCGCCGGAAAACCCGCTACAACGATATTCAGTCGAATAAGCTATAATGGAATCACATCATTGGTCAAATGTAATCTTCATATTAAAAGCAGGCGAGCCGAAGACTGGTAGAACGCACCAAATTCGAGTGCATTTGCAATATTTAGGGTTTCCGATAGCAAACGATCCACTCTACTGTTCATCTGCATGGGGCGACAAGTTAAAGAATGGTCCTTTATCCCAGGAAGACTCTGTAGCTGTCGTTAATAATGTTACAAGAAAAGTTTTCCCTGAAGATGCTAAAGTAAAAGATTATCTGGAAGGATGCGATGGATGCATAAACAAAAGACAAGATCCTAAACCAGAGCAGCTGATAATTTGGTTGCACTCGTTAAAATATGAAGGGGACGGCTGGGAGTTTGAAACTGGTCTTCCAGATTGGGCCCGAGAAAGTTGGAGTGGTGACCATGATATCAAAGAAAGATTTTGGGATTGTGGTGGGTTATGGGATGGTGTAGCACCGGGAAATTTGATATAACAGAGATACCATTTATTTGCGTTTCAAAAGTTTTCTTTTCATTAATTTAATTTCATCAGTTTCTTCTTTGCAAACTATTAATGAAGATATGTACACACCTCGTCCTTCTGGAGTATAAATTTCGATTTCCGCTGTTCCAGCTACAGATATCCATCCTACACTCGATATCCATATAGTTTTCGCCCCTTTTAAAGTTAAATGCCTCGGCTGAAGACCAGGAAGCGGAATATCACGAAGGTTGACCATGGGTGGAAATAGAATATTGCCACTTCCAACTTTTTGCAGTAATCGATCATTGTTGATCATTTTTGATTCATGTATAGGCAACTTTTGTGAAACATAAACGGATAAACTAGCTCCGCCATCTAGCACATCTATTCTACAGAATCCGCCTATCCATAACGATTGGCCTTTCTCCCTTTCATACAACCTTGCTTTAATTTGAGATTTTGGCTCGATTATTGCCAGTTCTTTGGTTGTAAACAGATGGGCAAGTTGCTCTTGATTAATAATCCCAGCAGTATCAATCAAGTAATTTTCAATTTGTCTGTTCTTGGATTGCTGCATTTCACCAGGAGTGACCTTGGAGCATAAAGGTAGGAGGGAACTTTTCGGCATTCTAATTAAGCCCGCAGTTGTGCCAGAAGCGGCAGAAGCAGTAACATACTTGTTGTCACCGACTTGTTTCTACATTAAGTAACAACCAACCTTTAATGAGTTCATAAATGAAGATTTACCAACGTTAGTGCATCCCACTAAATAGCAATCCTCATTCTGTTTGAAAGATTCGCCAATAAATTTCACAAGGGTTTGAATACCCTCCCCAGTAGTTGCAGACAATGGGATAATTGGTGCACCTTTTGCAAACTCTTGCCTTTGTACCCACTTCTTTACTGTATCCAAATCATAATTCGCTGGCATTAAATCCTGTAATTAGCAGTTTCATACATATTTGTTCAACGCTAGCACCAACTTTTTGTTACCAACATAGTCCCACAGGTCTTTAACGAACGATTGGGGTAAATCCATAAGGTCTAATAATAATATAACTAATCCTCCCGATTTCGCTTTGAGTTGTCCAAACTGAATCCTGTTGGTTTTCATGGAACGCGTCGTATTATCACCCTTTAAAATCGAGTGGCATCGCTTGCAGACAATCGCTTTAGGTTTTTTGTGCTTTTGTAGCAGTATTTTTAATTCTGCTTGCGTAAGCGGTTCAGTTTTCCGCTCCAATCTTTCAATTTCTTGCGGGGTTGCTATTTTTCTTTCCTGAATAGGTGGCAGATAGCCAGGCTTCTCTTCAGAGTGATTTTGAAAAATCGAACCACATCCTGAACACTCCTTGCCAACCAGAGAAGAACCGAGTCTCGATATTGGCATTGCATAGTGAATAAGGATTTTATTCGCAGCCATGTTAGGAATATGAATTCTTCTGTATTGGCCCAAATCTAACTTTCTTATAATAATCATTCCCCTTTTCATCCATCAATAGTAAAAATTTTTCTCGAGTTTTTGAAAGACAAATCTAATGGCAAATCGCAAACTTCAGAGTAAATCATTGATCTTTAACCAACAGCTGAAATTGATAGGACACTGAAAAAGGTTACGGAAGGTGTAGAGATATTTGAAAATATCTATGACAAGATTCAGCAAGCTACAAATCAGTCGCAAAAGGAAAAACTGGAAGGAGATTTGAAGAAAGAAATCAAGAAACTACAGCGATTTAGAGATCAGATTAAAACCTGGGCCTCTTCTAACGATATCAAAGACAAAGCACCGCTCATTGAAAGTAGGAAACTAATTGAAACGGTAGCTTTTGTTAACATCAGCAAATGGAAAAGTTCAAGGCAATGGAAAAAGAGCTGAAAACTAAAGCTTATTCACAAGCGGGCTTAAATGCTGCATCAAAACTAGATCCTGAGGAGATTCACCGAGATGAAATAAGACAATGGATTTCTGACAGTACAGACAATTTATCTACCCAAATCGATGCGCTCGAAGCTGAGCAAGAGACTTTAAGATTAAAGAAAACAAGAAAGAGCGACACGACAAAAGCGGAGAGATTGGCAAGGATTGATAGCCGGATAGAACAGCATAAATTTCACCAAAGTAAACTAGAAATTGTTTTGAGAATGATTGATAATGGAAATTTAAAACCTGATCAGGTACGCTTTTGCTTATCCAAGGTTGAAACAATTAAAGAGGACGTAAATTACTATGTAGCTGAAAATCAAGAGCCAGACTTTGAAGATAATGAGTACATCTATGATGACCTAAATCTGGACGAGGCTGAAGTGTATGGGTTTGGAAATGACGATGACGATGCAGACCCTGTTGATCCACCTACTCCTCCACAAAAAGTTGAGGTACTCGAATTCTAAATTAGCCTCCTCCTACTCCAAAAGCTGAACCTGAACCTAAAAAGAAGGAAAAGGAACCAGAAAAGGAAGCGAAGCCTACTCCGCCAACTCCAAAGAAACAGAAAAGTTTGGACAAGGAAAAAACGAAACAGAAACCCCTTAATCCTACCATTCCAAAAGCAGTTGCGCCTGCCATAGTAGATCCTCCACCTCCACCGGCAAATTTGCGCTTCTCCGCTGTTGCAGCGGCTGCTCCTCCAACACCAAAACCAGTTGAATCAATTCCTGACAGTAAGTATTATCTAAACAGTAGCAAATTCGGAGCCAACAATTGCAAGTATACTAATGGGGAAGTCAAAGCCAAACCCTCCGCCTCTGGAAAAGAAGCAAGCACCAAATTCACCTGCAGTGTCGGTTACTTCAAAGCCAAGTGTTGCAGGAAGTCCAAAGATGGATTCAAGACATAGACAATCACCAGTTGTATTATCGTCGGTTATTAATTCCGATACTAAATTGCCAGCTGCCCTTGCAGATTTAGTTTCAAATTATGATGAAATCAAAGACAGAGGTAATGATGCTTTTATTTTAGACCAAAAGTATGGAGACTCTAATTTTGTAAATTCTTTGGTAGATTTGTCTTTCCAGAGTGCTCCCTCTCTTACGGACTCCCAAAAGTAATTACCCCTAATTTTTAGACTGAAACCATATTATCCAAAGGATCCATACCCAGTTCCGACATATTACCAACAAGTACCATTATCAATATTTGAACTTCCGGGTATATACGAAAGATTTGACACCAATACACTATTTTTCATATTCTACTATAGACAAGGAACATACCAGCAATTCCTAGCAGCTAGAGAATTGAAGAGACAGAGTTGGAGATTCCATAAAAAGTACTCTACTTGGTTCCAGAGACACGAAGAACCTACCGAAGTGAATGACCAATACGAACAAGGAACATATGTTTACTTTGACTATGAAAATGCATGGACACAAAAGAAAAAGACGAATTTTAAGTTCGAGTATAAATACTTGGAAGATGACTTGTAACAAGCCGTACTTGTAATAAACACAATTTAGCCATTCATTATCTCATAATCTGGAATATTGAAATCGTGGACATTGGGAACGACCTTCCCGTCAGCAGCAACGGCGATTCACATGAAAGCTGAGACTAGTCAAAGGCAGCCATGATTAATCAATAATGTAAAAAGTCGACACTGAAAATTTTTTTTCTAATCTACAAGACAAATTCAGATGTTCCGTCAATTAAAATCACTCACCAGAATACAAAGTAGAATTCAATTCACATTGAAAAAGTAAGAATTATCGATGCGATATAAAAGATTATGTTTCCATTGCAGTATCTAACATCTAGAGATTTTTCATGCACACCAAAAGTACTAACTGACCCAAAAATTACAGCAATTGTTGATGAAATTAGTAAATTGAACTTGCTGGAAGTATCTACTTTAGTTTCTGAATTAAAGGTACATACATTTTAAAGCAGACCAAACTAAATATTGCTGATGTTGTTATGGCCAGTGGCCCTGCTGCCGCTGCCCCAGCTCCAGCTGCTGCTGCTGATGCTGAACCAAAGGAAGAAGTACTCTTGTTTAATATTAGGTCAAAGCTGCCCCAACGCAATTCAAAGTTACACTTGCCAAATTTGATCCTGCATCCAAAGCCAAAGTTATCAAGGAAATCAAAGCATTATTACCAGGAGCAAATCTTGTTGAGGTATCTGCCTGTTAAATTTAGGCCAAAAAATTCGTTGAAGGTGCACCAAAGGTTGTTCGTGAAAATGTTCCAAAGGATGAAGCAGAAAAAATTAAAGCTGCTTTAGAAGCTGTTGGAGCCACTGTTACTTTGGATTAAATTCAAAATTAATATATAAATGCAATGATACGCGTAGTTGCAGGTTGTTTTATTTGGCTACCAATCCTTCTTAATTTCAAATTGCCAGTCCCATTCAAGATGGCAATGACCGTCATCATCAACAAATCTACTCTTGACCTTGTAAGTACCACGAGCCATCATTCCACTTGGGGCTTCTTCCAGAGGGAACTGTTTGTTAACTATGGCCTACCTTTTTTGTGTATAAATCTGGTGAAGGTCCATATGAACCAACCATTTCCTCCATTTTGTCAACTATTATAAGTTTTATCTGTACCTCTGATCCCTGCCCTCTTTACTGCATGCAAATATTTCAAACCAGATACTACGTCATGCTGAATTTTAAAAACAACTTTTAATCGATATTCAGCACCTTCCTTGATTGTCATGGTTTGACCAGAGAGTTTTGCCAAAGCCTCTAAATATTAATCCGATCTACCTTGTGTGGACAAATCAATTGAAATGTCATCTCTTCCAGCAACCTCTAAAGCGAGAGCATGAACAATCACTTTTCTAGGATCAGAGCTGTTGGCGGCTAAATTAACGATTGACTACCTCCTCCTTTTCCTACACCGAGAGATTCTTTCCATTTCTTTAGTGATTCTATATTATACAAATAGTACCGTCAGCTGCATCCATTTGAGCTAATTCCTCTAATGTTTTCTTTTCTCCCACTTTGTAACCAGCAGTTGCAGTTGGAGCTAAATCTTCTTCGTCTGCCATCTCGATTTCGCAAGAAATTCAGTCGTGATTTTTTGTGCGCCACCTTAGAGTCAATGGAGAAGCATCATGAATATTAATCAAATGCAATCGATATTGGGCCAGTAATGCTGCGGAGGTGATTGTGGATCCTTATAGAATTTATGGATGCCCAAGTTTCACATTCCGACAAGAGCTAGTTGCTTAATCCACCAACAGAATATTATACTCTTGAATCAATTCCATTTTGTGTTGGCTGAAGGCTCCTGGCATTTCTTGACTAGCTATGATTTTCTTGTGAAACGATCCCTCATGTCTCAAACCATCCAGCCACACTGAATTTCTTACTTTTTTCAAACAACAAGGATGCTCACTCAAGAACCAGAATCAGGGATGTGCAAAGATGAAGTCACATATAGGTACTCCAAAAGAAATCAATCTCCGGAACCAAATGCTGATCAGCAAAACATGTCCTTTTCTGAAAAGTTGTATGTTGGCCATTTGCCTTTTAATGTATCGAAAAGAGAGCTTGATGAATTGTTTGGACGTTACGGACCGCTTGCAAATATAGAACTTAAACATGGAGGGTATGCTTTTGTTCAGTATGGTAAGCGTTTCTTTAATTTAGAACACACCAGGGATGCAGAGGATGCAGTGAAAGCCCTACATAATTATACCTTTGAAGGCAGAAGACTCACCGTCGAGTTTTCCAACAAGAAGGGTGCTGGTGGAAACTCTTGTTTGATTTGTGGTTTGGAAGGTCACTGGGCAAGGTAAATCTTGAACTAACGTTAGGGAATGCCCTGAAAATAAGGAAAAGGGTCTTGATGTAAAGTCTGGAAAGTGTTTCAAGTGTGGATCTTTTGGTCATTTGGCTAGATTTTGTAGGTAATTAATTTCTAATTTTCAGAGATGATAAAGGCGGAAATGATCAAGGGATGAGAGGGATGGCACCGGATATGCCTTTCAGGGGTAGATCTCCTATGCGTCGCAGAGGAGGTCCAATGAGATCAAGATCTCCAGGATACAGAGGAGGGGAAAGGAATAGATCTCCAGATTTTTATCGTGGACCACCTCGTGGTTACGACGGGGGTTACTATCGTAGATTTTCACCACCTCCAGCGGATAGATTTGACCGTCCATACCGTGACTATCCTCCAAGGGATTACTATCGACAACCAGCGTATCCTGAAAATCCAGAGTATAGGGAGAGATACGCACCACCAGCAAGAGAAAGACCTGTATATTATGATGCTCCAAGGGAACCAGTTCAAGAATACAGACCGGATCCTAGAGATCAACCTAGGGATATGCCGAGAAGGAGTCCTCCACCTCAAGCATTTGAAGAACGCGGACCGCCAAATGGCTATTACGATCGATATCCTCAACAAGGAAGGGAAGGTGGTTATGCAAAACGCTAAGGATTAATCAGTTACCATTTTCAGGAATAAATAAAAATCAGGGATAATTTTGGATTGGACTTTTTCTTGGAAATGAGACTGAACTGGAAGTTGCGGAAAGGATAGGAGTGCCAAGGATCACAATCGAGGACTTTTTTTCTCTTTTTATAATTTTGCGATTTATTTTTGATGATAATCTGAATTTCTACTTTGTTGCCCTCGTTGGATTCACCAGGGTCTTCTTTATTGCTGAGCAAATGTACGTTTCGCTGTAAATAAAACCAAGAGGTAAAATCACAATTCGTTTACCTTTATTTTCAAATTACTCAAGATCTCTGTTGCTTGAAGTTTGTCGTTGAGGAACTCTGCATGTTCGCACAAGACCAACACAGCGGAGATCTGTTCTATAAACCTCGTGATATCACCCTTGGTGAACATGCTCTTTTCCCGTCGAAGACTTCTTTCCAGGTCCAACGCAAATCGCTTGAAATAATTCAGATTTGATTTTGTATCAGAGTCCATCAAATTCAATAGAAATATTTGACTGTTGAGTAGATGTACTATATCAGACAACGTCCAGGGATATCTTTTTGTCTTTTCTTCCCATTCCAGAGAGTACTTTTGGATAAATAGTTTCTTCAAAGTCGCAGATAGGCATCCAACTAGTGTTGCGTTTAGGTCGGTTAATATCAAATACAATTCATCTCCGGAACTATCCAATTCCATCTCATTCTCGGAAAAGTTTTCGTTCTCGACAGACATATCCATTGACTTTCTTTCTGTTTGATTGCCTGTAATTTCATCGAGAAGCTCTTTTGGCGATTTGAGGTAAGTTGAAAATGTCCTAATACCATGAACTGCCGCCTTCACGCATAAGTTCTTGTCGTTTGAGAGAAGAACAATGTAAGGTGAAAGCTGTGATGCTATTTTACTTAATTAAATAGAGTATACCGACAGCTCTCTATAATTAAGTCATCACCAGTTAAAAGCGCTTCTGGCGCACTTGGTTCCCCAATGATCCTGTTATTCTTGCCGATATTTTCAAACAAAAACGAATTTGCTCGAATTGCTGCTGATTTGAGACTGCGTAAGTCGTTGGTTACCTAGGGTTAAGTTTTAACCCATCCAGTTCTTGAATTACGATATAAGGGATATACATTATGAAATTGTCGGTTAGTACCGACAAAAGCTGTTCTATAAAGGTGCAGTGGTCCAGCAAATAATTCGTGTCCAACACAATTACAATCCCCACCATATTTTTATTTGAAAAAAATTGGAAATCACAAATTTAGGTGCATTACTGTGGTTAGCAAGCTCCGCTCAAAACCATCCATAGTCGTAGTAGTTGCCTTTCTTTTCTCCAAACTTTCCGCTAGATTTATACTGGCCGCAAGTCAACACATTACAATGAGGTCTCCATATAAACTGAGTTTCACTGCGCGTACCATATTCTTTGCCAAACTTGTCAATCAGCTTTAGTAGGTCATACTGGCACATCGTACATGTATTCCGTTCACCATAGAGTAGCAGGACAGAGAGCCAGTTGGAATCGAATCTTTTCCAGTCCGTAATCACTGGCTTCTTATCCAAAATGCTGATGAATTTGTAGAAGCAAAACTGCTGAGTCAAAATTGTCTTGAAAAAGGGATCTTCCATTAATTTCGCATATTCCTTTATAGGAATGTAATCTATGACTTTTTCTATTATCTCTCTTGGCAGCTGTTGAAAGTTCATTCCATTGAATCCCTGGACAAACAGTTCTAGTCGCTTAAATTTTTTTTCACTGAGAAAATGGCAGACGACGATTTGACCAAAAAGACCAATGATTTAGACCTCAATAAGCCAAAGGCACCAAAATTCACCTTCAAGTCTTCATTTAATATTGGCGCAAACGAATTTGTTCCTTCTTTCAATGTAGGTGCATCAGAATTTGTTCCTTCAGGATTACCAGCTGCAGCAAAACCAACTGGACCAGCAGTATCAGCAAAATTATCAACCAAGCCAGCTACACCTGCTGCAACCACACCAAAGCCTGCTGCAAAAAAGGAGGAACCGAAAAAAGCTGTAACTCCAGCACCAGCACCAAAAGTGGCCGATGAACCTGAAGAAGAAATCGATGTAGCAGGTATCAAGGAAAATGTCAACATTCTATTTATGGGCCATGTCGATGCTGGTAAATCCACAATGGGTGGTCATATTTTGCTATTAACTGGAATGGTTGACAAGAGAACTATGGAAAAATACGAACAAGAAGCAAAGGAATTGGGCAGAGAATCCTGGTATTTATCTTGGGCTCTTGATTTAAATCAAGAAGAGCGTGATAAAGGTAAAACCACCGAATACGGAAGAGGTGGATTCTTTACTGAAAAGAGAAGATTCACAATTATCGATGCCCCAGGGCACAGAAACTTTATCCCAAGTATGATTGAAGGTGCTGCCCAAGCAGACGTTGGTATTCTCGTTATTTCTGCCCGTAAGGGAGAATTTGAAACTGGTTTCGAAAGAGATGGCCAAACCAGAGAACACGCATTGCTCGCAAAGACTGCTGGTATCAAGCGCTTGATTTTGGTTATCAACAAGATGGACGATCCTACTGTACAATGGGATCAAGGAAGGTATTATTTTGCTTAATTAGATATGACGAAATTGTTAAAAAAATGATTCCTTTTTTGAAAGGTGTTGGCTATCCACAAACCGATATTGATATCCTTCCAATTTCTGGATTTACTGGTGCAAACATGAAGGATCCTGTAGGGGATGTCTGCCCTTGGTACACTGGACCACCACTTTTGACTCTTTTAGACAGTGTGCCAGTTGAAAGAAAGTACAATGGACCTCTTTTGATGCCAATTGCTGATAAAGTTAAAGATATGGGTATGGTTGCAATGGGGAAACTCGAATCTGGCTATGTCAAGAAGGGTTCATCTGTGTTAATCATGCCAAACAGAAAGCAGTCGGAAGTTATGGCTGTATTCCAAGACGAAAACGAAGTGCCAATCGCATATAATGGTGACAATGTGCGTCTTCGTCTCAAGAACGTAGATGAGGAAGATTTGCTTCCTGGTTTCGTATTGTGTGGATTAAAGAACCCTGTCCATGCGGTAATGCAATTTGAAGCGCAACTCCAAATTGTAGAATATCCTTCTATTATGTGCGCCGGTTACACTTGCGTTATGCACTGTCATACCACAAGAGAAGAAGTCATTATTAGCGTAAGTGAAAATTAATTATAGGAACTATTGCACAAGATTGATAAAAAGACAAAAAAGAAGAGCAAGGCACCACCTAAATTTATGAAGCAGGGAGATGTAGCTATTGTCTTGATTGAAGCCACCAGACTGGTTTGCTTGGAAACCTTTGAAACTCACCCTCAGCTTGGTAGATTCAATTTGCGCGATGAAGGCAGAACTGTAGCAGTTGGTAAAATAACCAGATTGATTGAACCAAGTAATTAAATAAATTGCATGTTAGTGTGTTGGAAGTACATTTTATTGTAGAATACTTTGTTTGTATGCAGACAAGATATGGGAAACGATCAAGTCCATTCCTTCACCATTCTTTACTTGAGCAAACACGGTGGGACCTTCTTGGCGCATCTTTCGTGCATCTCTATCCATGACAGATAAATCTGCGCCGACAATTGGTGCCAAATCAGTCTTATTGACAATGAGCAAATCCGATTCAGTGATACCTGGGCCACCTAACCATGAAATCTATGCTACCTTTTCTTGGAATTTTGTCACCACCAGAAACATCAATAACGTAGATAATGTAGTCTGCTAATTCTCTAGAGTAATTGGCAGCCAAGTTATCACCTCCAGATTCAACAAGGATAATTTGAGTATCGAATTGGGCTTGAAGGGATTCGCAGGCACCAAGATTTGCAGAAATATCTTCTCTGATTGCAGCATGAGGGCAGCCTCCAGTTTCAATTGCTCTAATACGTTCGGCTGGTAAAGCATTGTTTCGGATCAAGAATTCAGCATCTTCTCTTGTAAAGATATCATTTGTGACTGCACCGATATTGTATTCAGGATGCAATCTCTGACATAAAGCAAGCATCAATGCTGTTTTTCCGGACCCAACTGGCCCGCCAATACCTACAGTAAATCCTCTTTCTTTCCAGTTTCTTGCTTTGAGAGGAGGTGCTCTGTTCAGGTAGCTACCAGCATTTTCCAAGTGTTCATGAGTGTGGCCATGCTCATTTGCTTCATGTGAATGAGAGTGATGATCGTGCTCATGGTCTCCCCCGTAACTCTGACGATGTAGTTCGAAATTTGTGTTCATTTTGAAAGTTCCAGTGGCGCGGTAATGGGTTGAAACAGTTCCCTTCAATCTATAGAAAAAGCTACTTATACAGGAAATAGAGGTTGCTTAAATCTACATTAAGGATTAAAATCGCTGTTTAGGCATTACTATTAGGTTTCATTGGTTCGTTTGGGTTTAAGACGAGCTTGAAATTTGATTGGCAGGAAAATAAGTGCAAGCCACACCGTGATATAAATTGAAAAACAAAAAAAAACAAATCTCCACAAATAAATTGTAAGTAGTTCGCTGGGGAATCACTTTGGCATTGATGATTTTGACCTTCAAATCAAACTAGAGTCTCTGACTTCTTTCTATACAGATGATAAATGCGTCTTCTGAAGTCAAAATGATCCCCAAAAACAGTTGCTAACAGCTAGATTGTATCTATATTTATTGTTTGCCCCTCTGTTTTCGATCCTGGAATCCATGTTCTCTGTAAAGGTATGTATGATAGCAAGTGTGGTGATGATTTTAACCTGGCAACAACTTTAAATGGAATTACCGGCTGAATTAGTTGATGTGAAACGGTTTACTGAACACTTTTTATTTTAGATTAATCTCTAGGTATGTCAGAATCGGCTGTTTATGATGGGGTTAGGTGGGGACTGACATTCCCACCAACTGAAGCACTGGGCACTGAATTATCCTGTAGATAAAGCTTCGCTGAAACACCTTCTTTTGGATTATGCTAATCTTTAGATGGTCATTGTTTATATCATGCAATAGGTATGTAAATTTTGTTTGCAATCAAAATGAAGATACGATGACGAGTCTCATGGGTTTCCCGATGATGATACTCCTTTTTTATTCATTCATGCCTAAACTGATTGATTGCTTTCTTTTTTCAGGTCTAATCCTAGAAATTTCCTGTAAATCTGTATCTGAATGGTTGTTTCTTCATCGGACAAGCTCCTTGCACGATTCATTCCTTTGGTAAGTGTGAGAGAGCTGTGTGATGATATTACAAAAGTAGACAAGCATATATCAGACTTTGATGTTGACACACTTTTAACGTCTGACGGCCTATTCCTATTTAGAGCAATCTAATCTTAGAAATTATAAAATTGTATATTATGCTACTCTATTTATTGCCTCCGTTTGTCTGGTGTGCCTTTGAATTTGAAATGATGAGTTCAAATTATCACGACGGTCTTCGTAGGGCCTAACCGCTCGATGAAGAAGCTTGCCACTGGCAATTTTCTCTGATCAAATTTGTAATATATTGCTTATCTATATTAATATTTTTCGTTTTTTTGCTAGGGTTGTGTGTAACCCTCATATTTTTTTTTACTTTCCAATTTAAAAAACATGAGTGGAAGAGGTTTTAATAACAGAGGAAGAGGAGGAAGTCAACGTGGAGGATTTGCAAATAGAGGTGGACGTGGAGGTTTCAACAATAACGCCGGACCGCCAGACTCTGTAATTGGTAGGTTTCGTTTAATCTATAGAAATGGGATTGTTCCTTCATCCATGTGAAGGAGAAATGGTTTGTGCCCGTTCTCCTAGCCAAAGCAAGATTCCATATTTCAACGCTCCAATCTATTTAGAAAATAAGACTCAAATTGGAAAAGTTGATGAAATTTTAGGACCAATGACTGAATTATTTTTCACTGTAAAACTTGACAGTGGTGTCGTTGCTTCTTCATTTAAGCCAAACGACAAAGTTTACATTGCTGCTGATAAACTTTTACCTTTGGATAGATTCTTGCCAAAGCCAAAACCAGCTGGTGGGAAACCATCCAAGCCATTGGGCAAACAAGGCATGGTTGCCAAACCTGCTCGTGGTGGTAGAGGTGGATCCAGAGGCGGCCGCGGAGGAGCTCGAGGAGGTTCAGCTAGAGGTGGATCTAGAGGAGGATTCGGTAACCGTGGTTCAAGCAGAGGTGGAAGCCGAGGTGGTAGAGGCCGTGGTGGATATTAGGTTCATTCCTTTGTTTATAAACACACTATTAATCATTTCGCAATGTTTACCTAATAATAAAACAATCTTGAAGCACGACATTTTTTGTAGTATCCATTTGTGGAAAGTGAAACAAGTTCAACCCACCCCGAGGGTCAATTCAAACGAATATTCTAGCTTTGGGCCACCTTTTATATCCGCCAATAGAGGCTTTCCAAGAAATGAAGCAACCCCGAATCAATATACAAGCTGAAGGCGATAACATTAAGCGAGATATCTTGAATTCATTTCGCGGCTATTACCAATTTATGGTCTCGAATGGGTTAAAGATATATAATCCAGAGCATGTCAATGAAGGGAAATCGATATTAAATACTATGGTTAGATGTGAATTGGTAGATAAATACGGTGTGGAAGCAAGTCTGTACAACGGCAGCTAATAAACAACAATAAATTCATTTTCAAATACTGGATCAATTATCATTCCTATTAGTTATATGTGAACAGTGCAACGCTACCCTAGTAGTCAGCTGGTTTTAGTGGTTGGATACCTTACGAATATTCCAACTGGTAGACAAAAACAGTAAAATCACCAGACACTTTCATTGTTACTGTGATAATATTGCTTTATTGATGCTATTTTACTTTGGCAAATCCGTTGCGAACTTCAGTGTACAAATTTGTTTCTAGTGAAGCAACAGATAGACCTGATACAATCTTGCCAAGTTTACAATGGAATAATGCTTTTAAAAATTCAAGAATGCTTTCAAGAATCTGCGCTTTTCGCTTTTCGTCTTCTTTCATGTTATCCGTGAACCCAGAAACCACTGAGTTTAGGTATAATAATATTTCATGCCAAATAATACGGAAAATTGCAGGTATTTTTAAAGAATCTGGCTTGTCGTGTATCTGTTTCTCATCAATTCTGGATTTGGAGTTTTGTCTCTTTGCCTTTCTGTTTCTATCAACTAAAGTTGGAACTGCCGGTAATACTACATCAACAAACTCTGGATTGTGGTCTGGCAACGAGCCCAAATGTGGATATAGCGTCTTTAGATATTTATCGTACTTTCGCTCAGAGAATTGATTTATAATAGCAAAATTTGCATCCAAATATTTCAGTAGACCAATAATGTGATCCTCCACCAAATCATCCGACACTTTTTTCCCTTCAGTGACTGAAAAGTAAAGGAACGAAGTCCCTTTGGTTTGTACTAGGATTTGATCACACGCATTTCTAATTACCCGGATGATCTATGTTAGAAACAATATAACCTTGGAACATATAGTATTTAACATATCTTCAATTGTAAATTTAATTAATTCTTCAGCTCTTTGAATATGCCATGCGGTGTCATCCACTTCACCAATTTTTCTAATCCTAACGGATAATGCACCTTGAGGCCGAAGTGATAATAAATAGTTGTAGGAAAGGTAGTTGGCAATCTTTTCGTCCCGCAAGAATATCGCACATGAAGAGCAAGTCACCTCTGTTCCGAGAGGATTATCGTGCATAACCTTGAGATACAAAAATGCTTTGGAGTCTGTATTCATTTCATTTGGTAATTCAAGGGTGAATTCATAATTCCAGACTGGATTGTTGTGTTTTTCCACCACAGGAGAGGATGCAATCACTCTGCCACCAAGCACACAGTCAACATACGGATTTGGCCTACTCAAGTTTTGATCTGCAAGGTTAGTTGCTGAATTAATCTTGATGTTAAATAATTTTGCATTAGGACTCGGCTCTAAAACTTGCGAGTTGTTTGATATTTCCAAATTGTAAGAATCTAGCGCAATTACGAGATTTTCAAATTCCCGTTGAGCTTTCAAGATATTATTCATCTTTACCACAAGCTGAAATTAAACTAAACTTACAGTTCGCTCGAATAATTCAAAATTGTGACTATTTTCTCTATCGATTTCATAAAAATCGGTACTTGACATCTGGCAATACACTTCCAGTGTTTTAAAAATTGACTAGGATAAATTCGAAATTACTTTAACGAATTTACGTTTCAAGCGCTGTTTTTCACCGTCAGAATCAAACTTGAATTTTGATAGAAAAGCCAAGCCCCCGTTAAAGGCAGAAAACATATCTACAACTGAAGCTGAATTGAGATTATTTGGAGACGAAACAAACGCAAATCCCTTTTCAACGTCGTACATGTACGATGTTTTGACCCATTCAACCCATTTCTCATCCGCCTTTGAAAGGTAGTATTCGATAAGAGGTTTGAACGATCTTTTGATATCATTTACTTTTTGTGGATCAACATTCAATTCCACGCACAAATCATAAAACTCTTCCAATGCTTCATATAATTCGTTGATTGCAAAAATTTCAGTTTCTGGATCAAGGAATTGGAGTTGATAGCATTCACTTGATAGGGTTCCCAAATAAATTTCTGACGCTATCATGTGTATAAATTTGTATTCAACTAGCGGTCGATTGTAATATGCTCTATACTTTTTAAGGTCTTGAGTGAAATTTGTAACTAGGTTGGTAATTCTAATTGGAAGTTGTAATGTACTAGGAAGAGCTTTTTGTATTTTATCTGTTACATAGCTTACTCTACTCACTAATGAAAGTGTAATATACTCAGCAATTTGATCTTCCAACAATGTAGGAGGAATAACTCCAATACGATACTCTACACAAAGCGGATCGGAATTCATTGCCTTAATCAGCGAAATGCAGATATCCAGCAAAAGTTCACACTCTTCCGGAGAAAACCGCTTAAGATAAACCATTTCGACAAATTGCTCCATTTGGTGAGCCAGATCAAGTCGCAACTTTTCATATATAGATACCAATTTTGATGTTTCAGCGATTTTCAACAGTTTATGTTCTTGTGATAGCTTTTGAATACTTTTAAAGTAGGACGATAGTTCTTGTAACGATATTGTGCCTTTAGAAAATCGTCTAGCAATTGATTCAAAAATCGCAATTTCTTTGTATTCGTTTGAAAATCTCCATCGCAAGGCACATTCGTTCAAGATTGATTTGTAAATTTTCGTCAGTTGCACTCCACCAGTTTCCTCAATGTTGTTCCCCAGGCAAATATCAATCAAGATTTTAAAATATTTTTCAGCTGTTTTCAGATCTTTGGGCATATTTGTGTTATAATTACATCTAGTTGACTAAAATGAATTCAAAGTTACCATTTCTATCGCTCTGGGATATCGCAGTCCAAATACATTCAGCAAACCCATTGTTCTATTTACTTCCTTTTCAATACCCAATTTGTAAGCTTCAGCAGACGGGAAAGAGTACATATCCCAACCAGGAAATTGCCCTGCATTCAGCATGTCCATATAATTCTTTAGTTCTCTCATAACTGATCCTTCCGTGTAATCCAATTTGATATTTTTCAACATTCTCTTATGTTCATGGTCTGGTACTCCAAAAAGGTTTCGAACCCCTTCACACATATCATCCAGCTCTGAAATAGTGTTTGATGATTTGGGAGCATATTTTAAAACTAAACTCTTGTAACCTTGCAATTGAAAATACTTGTGATTGCGCACTTCGTAAGACGACTGTTCAGAATTTTGTAGAATCGTTTTAATGATTGCGACAAATGAATTTACAGTATTAAATATTGTAGTTTCTACCATGTTTGGAGCAATATTCAATTTTCGTATTTCATCTGCGGTAATATAGCAGTAGTGATCCAATATAGCAATGATATCAGACATCCTAGGAATGCTAGTAAATATATCTGTATTCGCTCTTTGTGCTGAAGCGGTGAATATTTTAGCATCGACCGTTTGAATTGTCCTCATGATATTAATAGTTTCCACTAATTTCGATTTGATACCTTGCATTGATTCCTGGCATAAATAAATAGTTTCTCCCCTTGAGATATTTTTGTTAATTGGCAAGTCAAGAGTGGAGGGAATGTATTTTTTGATTTGGAAGGTAGCGTCGAGCACTGGTAACGAAACAGCTTGGAGAACGCAAAGATATAGCGCTTGCTCTTCATTCAACTTTGGTCCTGAACTTTTCTTTCGAAACGTTGTTATCTGTCTTTGAACTGTTTGTAGCTTTGAACCCAGTCGGCTGTGATTCATTTTCGGCAAGTTTCTTTAATGTCGAGCCTTTGTACATGAACAGCTATAATTCTCAAAACCATTGGAATTCGACAGATTGGTTCAATAATCACAGAAGTACAGATACTTGTCCGCTAATGAATCTCAATTTAGATGAAACGGATATACCAAGGATCTGTGATTCCAATTTACAAGAAAGGAAACCAGCATCATCAGATTTCTCTCTCGACAATCATTCAGCGTGAAAAGGCCTTGATTGGTGAAATCAATTCTCTACTTGTCTCTAATACGAGATTTTTATTAAATTTAAATCCGGAATTTACATTTGTTGATCCTTGTTCGTCTTTTCCTTAGCGAGCTGTACAGCAAAATCGACCGTAGTGTCATCATCTTCCCATGTGTCTTGCCATTTAGGTAACTGTTTCAAATCGGTGCTGGAATCTACTTTATCAAATAAAAGTACCTTGCACAGGGAAGTCTTCAAATTCATCTTCGTCGTCTAATACTACTTTAGGTTGTGTCATTAGATGCCAGGGTTAATTTTTTGAAAAATGTTTGTGAGAAATCTTTCGAGACACATTAGGTTCAACAGCAATTTCGCAGCACCAGAAAAGGTAATCGTCCAAAGAGTTGGGGCATTTAGAGGCGGAGTAGTTGGATTCTTGCTGGGTACAATTTCATTAATAAGGTATTTCAAGTGCGGGTGCAGCTGCTTATGTTTACTTGTTGGACGAATATCAGCAATCTTCTTTATCGCTCTTGTCTGGGGTCGAAGATTTACAGAAAACCACAACCAAATTGCGGGATTATACAAAGAAAATTGATAAAGTCGAAGAGACCATAAAAGGATTTCCTGCAACTTATGCAACCAAAAAGGACTTGGAAGACTTGAGAAATGAGTTATTAAAAGCAATTGTAATCAAAGTTAACGATAGGATAATGTTGTTGTAGATGGGTTGGAAACAAAGACTCTGGTTTGGGAACTTTCACAAAAGAAATAAATCATATTTCATATTAGTTTTGAATTTCCATGTTTCAAATCCGAGATCTATTTAACCGGTAACGGCGCTTGCAGTCGGAAATAAACCATGGAAGCAATAATCAAAGAAATCTCTTACAGCAAATATGCGGTGATTCGAAAGCGATTCAGCGAATTGCACTTTTAAATTGAATGGTGCGCAAATATTAATGAGAACTAAATTTATTACAATTTAGACTTGGCTAATGCTTTAGCTTTTCTGATGAACTCCTTGGTCTTTTCAACACCACCAGTCTTGTTAAAGATTTCTTCCAGTTGCATAGCGAACCCAATATCTCCAGCAATCTTGATTCTGTTTTCTGATAAAGCTTTCAATCCAGGTAAACCTCCAGTAATGAATTTGAAAATATCACGATCTTCAATTTCTACAATAGTAACCGGAATTTTAGTTGTCTTTGCCTTTGGGAATGCTGGCGCATCTTGAGAGATCGTTGGCGGTTTATCTCTTCCTCTAAATACAAGGTACCTAGATTAACTTGAATTACCATTCTTCCACCTTCTTTCCGTTCTTTGTAACAAGGATCATGAACAATCCTTCAGCATTCCCAACCAACTCTGGTTTCTGAGTAAGTTCCTTTAGGAGTTCCGGAAATAACATAGATGCGTGAGTTGGCTTGTCTTTCTTTGGTTGTAATTCAGTTAGCTTCTTTTCGACTGTCATTGTGAAGGAAAGTTTTACTTGATGGCTTGCTCGAACGTGACCTCAGCGAATGTGAAAATTGAATGAAAATGAGCAACCAGATAAATTCACCGGATGTAATTCCTTAATTGTTTAGTATTTACTAGGAGTTTATGCGCATTGGCTATGTGGTTTGACTGATCGGAGATTCATTTAATTTCTCAACTTCCGACTCAATTATAGACCTGCATATGGACGCATTGGTATCAGTCATCAGAGCATCAAAGTAATAATGTATTGGATTCTGTCTGGGATTATACAGTGGTATAGCCCCGGTGATTCCTCCAGTTTATTCTTGCTTGATAGAACAAAGTCAACGCTTGTAGGAACGAAAGCAGCGACTGAAAAGTCAAGCTTCTTGAATTGGTTTAGCAACTGCTGTTGGTAAACAGATTCAGCTTTGAAAAATTTTGAAAGAAAATTTGGCCAAGGAAATAGGACCAGCTAAAGAAAAAATAATTGCTCTCCTTGGTTGCAACTAGCAGTTTTTACTTTCCAAAATTTGTTTAATTTCTTTAGGTTCAGATCTTGTGTTCAAATTCTAGCTAATGTCAGTGCCATTTCGCTGGCCCGTCAAACAGAGGGGCGTCTCAGTCATTTGCTCCTTCGCGATTAACTTTTTCTAAAATGAATTTATTCGACTTTCAACCTCTAAACAAGGAACTTTCATTCCCACAAGATATTTATTCTGTGGGTTGGTACGTGTTCGCTTGGGCGCTGTTTCATGGAATCTGCTACTCCCTGATCTTCAAAGTAGAAATGTATTAACAACAGCCATTGGGAATTTATTTCTTTGCAAACGAAAAGGATATTGTTGAACTGCAAAAAAAGCAACTCAAATTGTACACTGCGTTATGGAAATTTACTTATTTCAGCGTTTGCGTTTACTTTGGAAGTCAAATAGCTTACCATGAATCAAAGTGGCTGTTCAACCCAGTGGAATACTATCCCGGATGGCCGAATCATCCGATGAGGTATTTCTACAATTCATATTAGTGATCGCATAAAGTTTTACTACAAATTGGAAATGGCAGGCTACCTATATTCGATTCTCGTCATGCCATTTGAGCCGAAACAGACTAAAGTTGACTATGCGGCAATGCTGATTCATCACGGATCCACTCTTTATCTACTATATACTTCGTACGATATGTTAATCCAAGATATATTTATTCTTTTCATCGTATCGGAACTGCAATTGCATTCCTTCATGATCTAGCAGATCCAATAATGGAGCTAGCCAAAATATTTTTCTACGCAAAGAATGAATTGGTAAATTGGATTAACTGTAGATGGCAAATATCGCGTTTGTATTCTTTACTGCAACCTTCATTGCCACTAGGAATTTCATATTCCCCTTTTATATAGTCATGAGCATTTCCAAATACTGTAGATTCCCAGACGGCACTTTGATGCCAACCAACGGATGGAACTATTCGTTCCAAGGTGCTTTGTGGATTTTGGCTGGGCTGCATGTGTATTGGTCGAGTTTGGTAAGTTCTATCTTACTTTAGTTGCTAAAGATGCTTTACTCTGCAATAATCAACAAAGGTGTGGAAGATGATATCCGAAACGTAGAACATAAAAAGAATGAATAATAAATGACTAGTAATGTTTGACGATATTTATTAAAGTTTCGAAGAACCAGTCAATGTCTTTTGCAACACGCCGTGCATATATGCTTCAGCAAGTCCATAAACCAAAAGATAATTGTTATCCCAAGCATCACGCTTACTGATTCCAGCCTTGATATCCTTTCCCATTGCGATCTTTAATTTTTCAACTGCTTCTTTTTCCAATTGTGTTTGCGGCCCTCGTCCCAACACATCTCTAGCCATCTTTTGCATGAGAATCCTGGAATCCCCTTCGGCAAATTTACAGCATGTCAAGAAATCAAGTTGTTCAAATCCAGTTCCAGCCATCAAAGCGTATGACCCAACTTCTTGCTTTAAAGCATGGCACAAATTGATCGCACCTTCAACGCACTTCACCTTCACTACTGCGATAGAATCTTGGAGTGCAACTGGCGGAACCTGTCTTTTTCGAAGATAATTGCACAAATCTTGTTCTACCAAACCAATAAACTTTTCCAAGACTGACAAATCTCTGTCAGCTTTTTCAAATATAGCCTTGATTTGAGGGACTTTGATCAATGTAGTCTCACCGCCGGGTGCCCAGCATTTCTTTGTTGAAGCAAAAGCATTGGCTGTTGCAAACAAACTACGTGCAAAAGTCAACCCAGCTTGAGCAACTGCGATTCTACCAGAAAACAATCGCTGACCAATCATATCCATAGTTCTAAGGTTCCCTTGAGGATAAGAAACATTTCCATCTGGCTCAACTTTTACATATCTTGCTAACAAGGAGTTCAATGGCGCTTTGAAATTCTTGAAAATAAGTCTAGCGTTATCTAGATCATTGCCGACAGTTTTTTTACCCATATCAACCGCCTCAACACCGCTAACCAATCTCCCATTGTCATCACGAAGCCTAACCAAAAATGCTTGCGGGCCTATGCTCTTGCCATTTATTTTAACGTTAGCAACTACTACAGCATCATCTGCGACTAAACCTTGTGAAATCCAAAATTTAGCAGCTCCTGGAGTTGGAGAATTGATCAGGAATTCACCATTCTTAAAATCAGCAGTAGTTTGAACAACCAACCCAGAATTGACACCTGCAAAAGCTTCAGTTAAAGCAAAGCACCCCAAGCGCGGTTTCTTGTCGTTCAGCAACACCAGCTGTTTGATTTGCTCATCTGTTCCTAAACCTACAACAGTTCCAGCAAATAAATTGTAGTGGACAGTAAATCTGATGGAAAATCCAGGTCCATATTTGCAAGAATTTGAAGCTACTAATCTATGCGCTTCAAAGAAACGATCTGGATCGTCCTGAATATCAGTGAGAGTGAGTAATTTTGTGCTGATTAGTTGTCGAAGCTTCACCGCAGCTTCTTGATAAGTCATTCCATCCCCAATTTGAGGAATAGCTTTTTTCCACTTTGCAATCCATTCTTGGTCTTGATACACCATTATTTTGATAAAAAACAACGGGTGAACACATGATTTTTTAGTTATGCCGCGAACAGTGGCAAATAGGCTAAAATATTCTCCAAATTGAAAGAGGTAATTTGAACTAGGGTTTATTTAAAGTTTGGATTGCCCAGTGAATGTCTTTTGCAGTACAGATTGCATGTGTGCTTCTGCGAGAGCGTAAACCAACAAATAGTTGTTGTCCCAAGCATCTTTCTTGCTTTGGCCAGCTTTCATTGATTGGCCCATAGCAGTTTTCAATTTGTCTAGAGCTTCCTTCTCCAAGCTGGTGTTTGCACCACGGCCAAATATATCCCTTGCCATCTTTTGCATTAGAATACGCGAATCACCTTCAGCAAACTTGCAGCAATTCAAGAAATCGAGTTGTTCAAAACCTGTACCAGCCATCAATGCATAGGAGCCAACTTCTTGTTTCAAAGCATGGCATAGCTCAATCGCGCCTTCGACACACTTTACTTTGACCACAGCGATGGACTCTTGGAGCGATACTGGCGGGACTTCGCGTTTACGTAAGTGTTGAGACAATTGACTTTGGACAATCCCGATAAACTTTTCCAAACTGGCTAATTCCTTGTCTGCTCTTTCGAAAATTGCTCTGATCTGAGGAACTCTGATCAGATTAGTTTCACCACCTGGTGCCCAACACTTCTTGGCTGACGCAAACTGTCTTGTTTGGGCAAATAAAGCTTTGGCAAAAGTAAGCGCGGCCAAACCGACACCAATTCTTCCAGTGAAGAGTCTTTGACCAATCATATCCATGGTTCTTTTGTTACCTTGAGGATATGAAACAGTGCCATTTGCATCAACATTTACATATCTTGCTAACAAAGCGGTGCGTGGTACTTTGAAATTGGTAAATGTCAACCTTGCATTGTCCAAATCATTTCCGACAGTTTTTCTTCCCATATCAACAGCTGCAACACCAGGGAGAAGGTTACCTTTTTCATCACGAAGATTAACTAGGAAGGCTTGAGCGCCAATGCTCTTCCCGTTAATTCTTACGATAGCAACTACTATGGCATCGTCCGCTACTAAACCTTGGGAAATCCAAAATTTCGCAGCTCCAGGAGTAGGAGAATTGATGATAAATTCCCCATTTTTAAAATCTGCGGTGGTCTGGACAATCATCCCGGAATTAACTCCGGCAAAGGTTTCAGTAAGGCCAAAGCAACCAAGACGTGGTCTTTGATTGTTTAATTCCACCAGCTTTTTGATTTGTTCATCGGTTCCTAAACCAACAACAGTTCCAGCAAATAAATTGTAGTGAACTGTAAATCTGATAAAGAATCCAGGTCCTAAGCGAACAGCGTTTTCAGAAATAATTCTATGCGCTTCAAAGAAACGATCTGGATCATCTTGAATATCAGTAAGGGTCAATAATTTGGTGTTGATGAGCTGGCGAAGTCTTGCAGCAGCTTGGTGATAGGTCATGCCATCTCCAATGTCTTTGGTGGCATTTCTCCATTTTTCTACCCAAGTTTTATCTTGATAAACCATCAGTTTTTTGAGAACATTTTTTTCGAGCCAATTTCACCTGACCACATTGGCATATGAAACATGATATTACTTTATTTACGTTTGTCAATAGACATTATTAATGGAGATTCGCTGTTATCGGACCTAAATGATTCGTTTCTTAGCATTTCGCTCTCCACAGTTTTTTCACGTAAAAATGGTGGTGCTTCATCCAGAATATTCTTGGACGAAATATTTGGTGCAACAGCAGCAGTAGGTGCTAACTTTGGAGTTGTAACCGTCTGACTCTTATCTGCTTGGTCAGCGGGAATTGGATATCTATTTTTTTCTACTATTACAGCCGGAATTTTGAATAACTTGCTGCCATTTGGTATTTTCAAAGATTTGCTCGCTGGATAAACCAACTCTTTAACGAATACATTTCGCAAAGCAGAAGTTATCAGCGATGTTAATTTCGGCAAGTCTTTCACTTTGGTGCGATGACCCAACAACGATCCAACATTGAAATCCAGAATAAAATCGTCTAAAATGCATATGGATATGGCAGTTTCCGATGTGATATCTTTCTTTGCAAGAAATTCCACCACAAACTACATTAAATTAGCATTACAGTCCCAGAGAAACGAACTAGAGTAAACGCCAAAGATATTGGTAACGATGCCATTCCAGGTTTCGGCCAGTTAATCAAAGCCATTGTATCCAGTGCAATTGTTATTTGATCGTCAAATGCAAAGTCAACTTGAACTGTCATATTTCCATCATGCCCAAATCTAACTCTTGCATTTTTTAGCTCTGGAAACTCCTCTCCAATAGTGAATTCGGTAATGGATATGGGCCCCTATAATCAGCAATATCTACAATAAAGCTTGGCCGCTTTTGCTGCTCGTTATTGAATGCATGATCCAGATTTTTGGCAAGCCCAGGGAGGAATGTTGGGTCATTTCGCATGTTCGACATGAATTGAGCAAGTAAGATATTAAGCCAGTCACAACTTTCAAATGGATGATTTTTTGGGTCGTATTTCAATTTCTGGAGAATTATCGAATCAATTGTGTGTTTCTGCTGTACGTTCATTGTTAGGATCTAAGGTTACAAATATATCCTACTTTCGGCTGCATTAAGGATGTATTTCTTGGTTTCTTCAGTTCTAATTTGGTTTCACTAGAGTTGCGAAGTAGAAACACTTTGAGAAGGAAAAATATTAGTACACATAGTATCACTTGTCCGGCTATAAATCCCTTGATAAATTCTCCGTTTGCTAACTGAATTGCTTGCGAAGCTTCTAGAGATGCGTCCATACAATTCAAGAAAAAAATAAAAAGTGTCAAACGAAATTCTAGAACCCTAATTCTACTATTTTATACATTAGTAACACTATCAGGTGATCGCATTAATCGGATATTAGCAAAAGCTTCATTTCACGACTAAAATATTTAATTTTTGATGTGTCCTGCGCTTTCGCCATAGCTAAATACTTTTAGATATTCAATATGGAACTCATTGTGTGCTGTTTTAAGCCTCAGCTTAGACTTGAAACAGTGCTGTGAAGTTTGGATTTTCACCATTTTTTCACAGCAAATGGAAGGACAAGCTGGAGACCAACCTGGAAATCAGTATTCAAGGCCGTTACCAGTGCCTCCTACAAGAGCTGATTCTCCACAGTGGATTCAACACCAAAGGCAGATGCAATTTGAAGAACGCAGAGGCTCTGATGTTTCTCAGCATTCATTCCAGTCACACCATTCCTATAACCAGCAGTATTATCCTGAAAGATATAGTCAAATGAGTAATTATTCATCGGGGGGATATTCTCATTATGATCGCTCATATTCTCCGTCGTATTCTCCTGTTCCTCCTGGGCATTACGGAGGACTGCGGCAAAGACCTCCTCAGCGATATCCTAGCCCTGGTAACTATTAGTTAACTCAAGCATTCCAGCCTCCGCCTCCAGCAGAAAATGCAGAGAAAGGTGATACAGCTTCGATTTCTGCTTCACAGGAAAATTCTACAGATACAATAACTCCAAGAAACGATGTCCCTAACGCACCAATAAATTATTCAACTCACAATTATGCACCGCCTGGCCATGGGCAGTATGTTCGACCTCCAATGCCATATCCTCCAATGCACTACAACCAACCACATTACAATCCAGGACCTGGCTATCGCCCACCAATGAATTACAGTAACCCAGCTGGATTTGTGCCTGTTAGATCTAATTTGGCCAGAGATTTTGACAACATGTCGTTACATTCGGTTGCCACCAACGCAACAGGGCAAACTGCACTTCGCCCTTTGCCATCAGAAAGTTTAGAATCATATAGACAGCAAGTGAAAAAGAGTAATGATCCAGTGATGCAATTCGATTTTGCAAAGCACTTAATTTCAGTTGCGGAAGGTAAATCCATTTTAATGTAGAAATGCGAAAAAATCCGCAAGGATTAGATCCGCAAAAAATTAAAAAGAACAGGGATATCTTGCACGCTGAAGCTGTTAGATGGATTAAAAAAGCGGCTAGCAGTCAATTTTTAGGCAAAAATGGATTACCAGAAGCACTATTCTTCCTTGCAGATTGTTACGGCAATGGGACTTTGGGGTTGACAATCGATCACGATAGGGCATTTGGATACTATTCGCAAGCTGCAAAGCAAGGTCATTCCGCTTCTATTTACAGAACAGGTGTTTGCTACGAAGTAGGTGCTGGTCCAAAGCGAAATCCAGAAAGGGCAATCCAATTCTACAAAAAAGCTGCAATTCAAGGTGATACTGCCGCAATGTTTAAAGTTGGAATGATCCTATTGAAGGGGACTCTTGGACAGACTCCGAACCCCAGAGAAGGAGTAAACTTTTTGAAAAGAGCTGCGACTCAAGCAGATGAAACTACACCTTATGCATTACACGAACTAGGTATATTATATGAAGGAATAGATTTAGACCCAGCAACTGGTGTTGTGCCCGTAAGTATTTTTTGATCTAGGATCCCAACCACGCCGTTGAATTATTTATGAAAAGCGCAAAAATGGGATATGCACCTTCACAGTACAAATTAGGATTGGCTTATGAATACGGTCATATGAATTTGCAACCAGATCCACGAAGATCTATTGGTTGGTACACTAAAGCAGCAGAACAAGGGGATCCAGAAGCAGAACTTGCCCTTTCAGGTTGGTATCTAACTGGGTGCGAAGGGCTTTTACCTCAAAACGATAAGGAAGCTTATTTGTGGGCGAAAAAGTCTGCCGATAAAGGATTAGCCAAGGCCGAGTATGCTGTTGCATATTTCTTGGAAAATGGAATCGGAGTTAATAGGGATTTGGAAGAGGCGCGGCGATGGTATGTTAGGGCAGCTGGTCAGGGCAATCCAAGAGCTATTGCTCGATTGAAAGATAAAGCACCTAGCCAGTCAAACACTAAGCCGGCTGAGTGGAGAAAAGATTCTGATACCAGGGATGGCAATTGTACTGTAATGTAATATTATCCATTAATTTTTGAAATATATGTTTCGTAATGATGTTTTTTATATGTAGCATTTATTATCAAAAAGTCTTAGGTACAAAAATATCCATGCTGATCCCCTTCAATTTGGCGGGAATATTTTCTTGAACTTTAGTTTCGCATGCAAATCTCTAACTATATCTTCACTCTTTCCTTGTGAGTCGTCAGGATCTTCACCTGTTGAAGCAATGGCAGAATGCAGCAAAGCTTGAGTGTAAAGATCTTCTGACTGATCGTCGTTTCCTTTCTGCCAAGCTTTCATCGCTGCTTTCTTTTTACCCCGCACCGTTAACTTTATACCCTTGAATACTCTTCTAAATGGGCCGCTAATACTCAATCCTTTTTGGGATTTTACTGCTTTGTTAATATTTGTGCATAAAGCTTCAACATATTTAATTGCAGCGGAATCTGTAATAGATTCCCTGGTGGTTCCGATCATCAATATTATTGCAAGTGGAACTAGGCCAATAAAACATTGCCAATCATAAAAGTTGATCTTTTCTACATGAAGGTGGAATTTTTCAATTGCTGGCAGCAGTTCAGGTTCACCTTTTCCAAAGAATGGTATAGCGGCTAATATGGCATCCTTGGCTAATTCAACAGGAAGCAGATTTATATTCTTTTTATCAGGACATTCGTTCCAAAGTGTCACAATCTCTTTGGACATTTGCTGAAGCTCAGCTTCGCCTGCTGGGTCACCAAGCAAATGATGTATAATATGGAAGCAACCCCACATCTTACCAATCCAAGATTCTCTTTGATGAGACAAGGTATATAGAAATCTGGCAGTGGTAAGTGCGGTTTCTCTCGGAATTGATAATGTTTGTAATGTACATTTGAGATGCAGTCCAAAAACTCTAGCTGGTAAATCACCTGCCATTCCTGACAAATATGAAACCACCTCCAACTTATTCTGGCAAGCTTCTAATTGCCCTCCAAGGAAAAGTAGCGTGGCACCGTTGGTCACCAGTTTGAGAGATGTAAATATATCATTGCGCTGATCATATCCAGTGGCAGCATCAACATATTGAGCTGGAAAGTTAACATCGCCTTTTGCAATCAGTTTCAAGGATAAAGCACCCAAAGCAAATAATCTACACATGTGACTCTGCATACTATCCTCTGTAATCAAATTGAGGCCTAGTACAATTGCATAGTGATGCCTTTGGAAGTTGCCTTTTTTAAGAAACACTTCTGCCAAAGTTACAAGAGCGTGATGCGTTGCATTGAGAATTGAGTACCGAGTATCTCTAATAATCTGCTGGGCAGGGGAGAGTGCTGCAGGTTTAGGTAAGAAATTTGCTGACGAATCTTTTCCTTCCCCAACTTTATCCAATTGCAATTGAGAAGTACCATCTGGCTTTTTGTCTTTCGAAGTGGATGGCACCAAATTACTCAAACTATAACCACTTGCACCTTTCCTTGCAACATAACTCTGCGTGTAATCCTCTTCTTGGGGAACAGGCCGATCCTGAAAGAAGATTTTGTCCAGCTGCTTTCTTTTCCGCACTTGTTTGCTAAAGGCCCAGTTGAATTTATATCCAGGTTCGGGTAGCACATGGCCCATGATTTTCAGGGAAGTTATGAGATGGGATTCAGCTTCGTCTAATTCTTCTTTCAAAAGTAGAGCGTAGCCTAACTCTCTATGCCAATTAGCAATTTGAAGGTTTGTGATATCCTTTAGCTCGCCTGGTTTAGCATCTTCTGTCAATTCCAGCAATTGCTTAAAGTATTTGATCGAATCTCCTATAGATTCCTTTTCGGAAAAGTGATTTGCACACATTTCGGTATACAATATTCGTTTTGGCTTGTGGACTGCACTAGTATTCATATAGTGATCTAAAATTTGTACAATATATCTATGTCGATTTTGGTCATTCATTTTGCTTTCAAAATATTGTGCAACCAATAAATGGATCTGCTGCCTTTGATTGTGTACCATCATGCTGTAGATACATTTGCGAACAATTGCAGATTTGAACTGGAAATATACACCATCTATACCTGTTCCATTTTCTTTTGAGAGGAACCCATATTTATCAGTTGCTAAGAGCCCGTTTAAAATTTGATTGTATTTTTGTCTGTCTAACTGCTCAGAAGCACCAGCAGTTCCAGTTAAAAAGAACAGCACATCGTCAAGTGCAAATTTCTGCCCTAGGACGGACGCTACCTTTAGAAAGAGTTGGAAATTTCTGTTCAAACGGTCAAATTGCGCTAAAACCATACTTTGGTTGTCATACCCCAAGACAAGCTTATCGAAATCGAAATTGACATCTGGAGTAGTTAATGCACCATCATGTGTAATTCTCCACTGCCCAGATTCCTTTAGGGCGTATACCAATGATCTAATGAAAAATGGATTTCCGTCTGTTCTTTTGTATATTGTCTCGGCGATCTTGGGATCTACACTGGAAATCGCCGAGCCGGCCCATGTAGCGAGAATGAGGCTATTCGTTTCCTCAGCTGTTAGTCCACCGAGCAATATTGACTTTGTTCGAGGAAGCTGTTCGATCAATCTGTAAATTCTTCGGTTTTCCTTGTTCTCAAAAGCAGATTCTGGTCTTGCAAAGGCAAAAATACCTACCTTAGGACAGGCAACTGCCAATTCTAACAGCAAATCCCAGGAGAGAGTATCGACCCAATGTGCCTCCGTGATCATGATAATTATTTTGTTATGTTCTGTAAGAGTATTTAACATCTTGGTCAAGATGTTACAAAGATCTCTTGCATGCAATTTAAGGTGTGCTTGGGCAATTGCATCAGATCCATCATCATGATCTTGGGTGACTAACTGCAAAAGTGCAGCTTGATTTTCTCCGCATTCTAGCTTTTCCATTACCATTCTAAATCTGATAGAAAATAACTCGTCTTCATCGCCATCAATTCCAGCTTCGGGAATGGTGTAAGATTGCCTTCTGTTTGAAAATTTATCAGTATTTTCTTCGGAAGGTGCTGGTTTAAACATTGAGGCTCTTCGTGAATTTTTTCTGTCCGGTAGCGATTGTTTAGAACTGGTGTGCGCAGAACTATTCTCTGCAACCTCACTTAACTCCAACTTTACTTGGACATCACCCTTTGCATCTCGTTTATCCTCAGAGAGTCCATTTGAAGGAATCTTGAATTGGCCCTGACCATTTTTCGATCCCATATCAAGCAAGTTAATCATATCATGCACTAAGCTTTGGAAAATAAAGAATGAATTGTTCTGCTCGGTTTGTACAGCTTTTCCAGTGCTTTGGTTAAAAATCAATTACCAGAAATGACACCCTTGCTTAATAGCTTCAGCCTTGGCATAGTTTGCAAGAGTTGTAAGACCTTGTCCGCCTTCAGCATGGAACAGTAGTATATTTACTTCATTCCCTTCGTTCATTTGATTTATAGTATCATGTATTGCCTTCTTTTCCGCTTCCCTACCAATAACTTGAGAATTCTGTAATATATTCTTTGATCTATTATTCTTTTCAGATTCGGGAGTGGCATATAAAGGTCTAAAGATTGCAATTGCACTATTTTTCCCCTTTACAGTGGTTTCCCCAAGATTTTCAAAATGGAAATCGTTCTCGCACAAATTAATTGTCTTTTCATCACAAAGGATCGCCCTTCTGGCTTCTTTATGACACATTAGTCTGGCTGCCATATTTATCGCATCTCCCATCTTGATTAAAATATTTCCTTACCACTGCATATTCAGCTCTTCCAATAGCACCTACACCACCAAAGGACACAACGCCAGTGGTAATCCCCATCGAAAAATCTTCAAACATGTCTACAAACTTGTCTCGGATTTCAATCCCTGCACTGATGCCAAGCTTGCTGTCATTTTCATGAGCCAATGGTGGTAATCCAAAGAAGCACAATATCACTGCACCTTTATCGTCGACGTGGAATTGTCTCAAACTTCCATCACATCGTTGTAATGCATTTTGCACAACTTGAATTGCGTCTTGAGATTGTTGCAGCAACTCGTCTCTTTGTACGCCTTGTAATGAACCGATTTTGATGAAAATAGTAGTAATCTGCCTAAGCTCTGTCAAGTTTAATAGTTCGAGAAGACTAGAGTCCAATTGAAATAAATTTGATTGATTAATATCCGACTGCAGTTTGAAAAGTGCTGTTCTGTCCATAAAAAATTTATAAAGAGCCATGTTATCCTGAAGTTGCTGGGGAGATGTCATGGGGAATGTCTCTTCTTTTTCTATTGGGGGAGGAACTCGTCTCTCTGCTTTTGCCAATCCCGTCAAGATGATACATCTCTTGTCGTAATCTCCCAAGTTTAAAGTTCTAATGTCCACAACCCAAACCAACCATTTTAATGCTTGATGCGAGAGAGCAAGTTCACCTAATCTTTAAAATTGAATTACCGGCCTTGGCCAAGTCCAGCACTTGAGATAATTGATTTACGCCATCACCAGCAATAAAATGCTCCCAACGGCCTGGAGAACCACCCACCAATACATCAGTAATAAGTCCTGCACCAATGCCAAGATGTATTCGTAGTGTTTTCGTAGCACAGTCTGTAATATTGATATCATACGACCCTAATTTGGTCAAAAGAGTAAGACAGCAGTGCGCTGCCTTGTAAACTAATTCTCCCCTTTCAATATCTTCACTGCTGTCTGTCATATTGATTGCAGTTTCACTTTTCCAATATACAATAACTGCATCACCTACTATTATCCAAAAGTACCAGCAAATTTCACGATATCTCCACCATAACTAACGATGACTTCGATAATCTAGTTTTAATACCAACTGTACCTGATCGAGATAGCCTTTCATTGTTTTGCTCAATAATTCTGCACCAACAGGTCCTCGTTCTGCTAGGGCCGCAGTTAATTTCGAATAACCACTGACATCCACCATTACTACCGCTGCAAAAGCGTCAACCGCCTCTGGGACTAGTTCTGGCAATTTTGATTCTTTACTTTCTCCTTCATTGGCTTTACATAGTCTATAACATAATCTGCGAACATTTTTTGACACGAAATTGGTAATAACTTCGTCAAAATGCGACGCAGTATCACTGCTATTTTTCTTTGTATCACCTCCCATTCCAGCTTCGTGAATAACTGTCATAAATGAATGCTCTGGAATTCCAGAGGCAGACGAAGTAACTTCTTTTTCATTGTGTTTTGACGTTAATAATCTTTTTGTCGTATGGGACGCCGAAATACTATTCTGTGTATCCTGCATAGAATTATTGTATATACTATTGAAATAAAAATTCGTGACTCCTAAATGGGAATGACGTTCCCGCAGATAACAATGTAAAACAATGGCACTTGGTGGGCGATCAAGAAATAACCGAGCTTATATGAATAACATGTAAATATACAAAGTAAGCATACTGGTTAACTTTGCTGTCAATGTCAAACGGCGAGAAATAAAACAAAAATCGCATACTCATCAAAACCAAATATTCTTCAATTCTTATTTAAAGATCAAATAAAGCTCATATATATGTAAAATAGTCGGGTTTACTGATATATGTAAAATAGTCAGGCTTACTCTGATATATTTCAGTTCTTGCTGAGCTGCATTTTGGAGGTGACGTTTTAAAATTCTTATCTGCAAATGGAAGTTGGGAAATTCAAATCATTAGGAGAAGGAAAAGTTACGGGAGTATCAGATAATAAGACGAACGAGTGGAAACCTCCTTTAAGAAGACATATCAACCCGGAAGGAATTGTAGAGTTTCTCACCATTCGAGTGAGGGTTCTAAATGGAGAGTCGGGTATTTTATACTTGATATAAGAACATGATTTTCATGCTAGGTTTCCAAATGGCCCCTTGCATGCTGAAACCGTGTGTAGAGCCATTGCTGAAAAGGAGCAGCTGCAGGAGATGGAGAGTCGAATATTTAGTTTATGGGTTGTATCTAAAGATTTAGGTTTAGTATTGTTTGATGTAGAAATACAAATAAGGCCGAATCAAGACATTTTTGAATTAATGGTTTTTTGGAATAGATGGTAAAGGATGCTAATACAGGGTCCTAAAGTATACGCATTTTCCGGAAGCCGAGAATGCTCAGCATCATATAAATCATCATTGGTTTATATATCGCCGAGAAGTCTCTATTACCATTCGCGAAGAAATTGCTTTGGCTGGAGATATTGGCATAAAGTTACTGTTTGGCGAGGTAAGTACAGTTGAACAAAGGCAAAAAGAAATACTCTCACAAAGAGGTGGGTTTGTAGTCAATTGGCTGCCTCTACTATTGCAGGAATGCAATTGCAGATTGCCTATGGCGACTATGATGAAAAAAGAACCCCACTGGGCTTCCTAAGGTATTCAAAACTGATCTAGTGAGGACATTAGCAGATTGGAACAGTTAATTCCTGTTGGGATGAGTTCTAAATTAAGAGCAAGTCAGTGGGAGGAAATTATAACAGTTCAGTACAAGACAATGATGGGCCTTTCTATCCCAGAGGTTCGCTTAAAGTATTCAAACTTAATCATGCAGATTTTTAGAATTTTCCAGGGAGTTGCCATGCTATGGTTGCGCAGTATTTCCAGTTTGTTCAGAGTTGCCACCATCGGGCTTTTTTGAATATCGCACCCAAAACTGGTTCATAGGGGTTGGTCCTAACGGTATCAATATCATAGATCATGATAATCAAGTACGTGAATGTTAAACAAGAAATACATTGCTAATGTAAAATGGTCAGAAGCGACTTGGAGAACTGGAACAGATCAATTTTACCTTACTAGCTTCAAAAATGGGAAAGCTAAAGAGTTTTACTTGATTACACCCCAAACTATGATGATTGAGAACTTGTGCAGAAAACTCAAGTATAAATGGGCAAAAGAAGCAGGAATAATTGCTTCAAACAAAGCAAGCTCAATCCAAAATCTTGCTTCTAAGAGATATGCTCCTTTGGAGAAAGTTGTTGTTGATCAGCCAAAAGGTAGAAGAGGATCGGAAAATATAATCAACAAGAAGGAACCATCTTCCAGAAGGGGATCTGAAAACTTTTTAGGAAAAGATAAGCTGAAAGGCTCAATGGAACACGTTGGAGCGTCGATTGAGAGTTTAACAAAACGGTCAAAGACTATCCTAAAGGGCTCTGCAGAACAGCTATCTGGCACAATGAACAAGCTAACTTCCATTCTGAATCAAGACGACAAAGTTTTGCAGGAAATTCGCAGGGCAAAGAATGCAGGCGGACCTATTACTGCCTCTGCTGAAGCAGTTAATACAATACAAGATGTAAAACTTCCATCGTCCCATACAAATCTAAAAACCTCACAGAATTTGAGCGACTCCAAGGAGAATGTGAAGCATCAAGTAAACTCGCCCAAGGAATCTAAAACTGTTGAAAATGTTACAACATCCAAAGAAAATCTGCAACATCAACCACAAAAGTTACGAAATATTGATAACACTCCTTCAAAGCCAAAAGAGCCTAGCAAACTAGTCGAGTCAACTGGTGCAAGTTCTGCCAAAACCGCCGGCCCTCAAGGCACACAGGGCCAGCAGAATAGCACCCAGCCGACTTTACCTCAGCAAAATCTACAACACCATCAAAAACTGTCAAATAATCCAAATCCAAAGCTCTCCAGCAAACCAAATGATGTCCAACCAATTCACGCCCATAAGTTATCGAACAAGCCAGATGGTTCATCAGGGTCTCAGCAATCCTCAACTTTGCAAGATAGTGCCAAACCAGCAGAGTCGGATAGTCAAAGCAGTTCCGTAAGAGAACAGAAACCATTATTTAATAATGCTAGATTACAGAAGCCTTTCAGACCTAGTTCGCCAAGTGTTCAAAACAATACTAATGAATTGGCACTATTGGCACAGCTAGATGATCTTGGCAGCTCATTAGATCAAAATGTTAAACTTTCAAGGCCGGATTCGCTAAAGAAAGCGAGGGGGCCAGTAAATAGCCCAAAATCGAGGTTGACCGAAGCTGACTTTGCATTATTAGCAAAGCTCGACGAATCTGCAAAGGCAAAGGAAGAACAGAAAGTAAAAGAAGCACCAGTAGAAGCCAAACCAAAAGAGGACCCAAAACCAGCTCCAGTGCATGTTAATATAGATACCGTAGAGGAGAATGAGGCACTGGACAAACAAGATACAATAACAAAGGATAGGAAACCAAAGACAAGTCATAATAGCTCCAAGCACAGTGCTAATAACGATGATTTAGCAGCTCTTCCTCAGAATCAAGGTAGGAAGCAATCGATTGTAAATGAAAATGTCCAACAAACCTTTGTAAAACCAAAAAATTCTGCCAGTAGAAAACGAACAATTGTTGGCAAGATAACAGAAGCGATTAGTCAACCAATGGAAGTAAATAAGAGAGTAAATGATAAATTTGATTTCGACAAGCATCTAGGAGGGGTTGGGCCAACCCAGCTAATTGATAAACGAGAAAATAAATGAACCTAACTTTAATTCACCTGATCATATTCTTAACTATAAATACCTAGAGTTTCTTTTTATTAAGTAGAGATATAAATGCGTCATTATCGATGCGATGCTTCATTACTAAATCGTCATTCAAATGCACAACAGGAATATCATACTGGTACTTCCAAAACTGCTTATTCTCTCTTTTTTCAATATCAACAATCTTTAATTCAAAAGGATATTTTGTCTGGATTTGTTTTAATTGGAATAGCGCTTCTTCACAAAGACCGCAGTACTTTTTGCTAAACAGCACTACTCTGTTCATTTACAACTACAAAAACAAAAAGTTGCAATCACGTGGTTTGGGGATTTGCTGAACACTTTTGATTGTTGACCTATCATATTCAAATGGAGAATTCATTCATTTTTGATTGTACGGCTATTTATGTCACAAGTTATTTGGTGCAATTCTTTATCCAATAATGATGAATCCTGAAAGTAGCTTGATTTTAGTGCCCTCAGCCGTATGGATAACAGCTTGAAGGCTTTGAAAAATGACTGTATTTTGCTATTAAAAATGTCTTTTATCTCGATAATTTTTGTTTCTGCTCCATTCTGGCATTCATCTTCAAAAGATCTGAATAATCAACATCTATATTTGTTTTTTCCTTTTAGCAACCCATATTGAATGGCAACGAGATATCCCATCGCCATATCCCTATACGACAATGAACTGTCATTTTGCAGAGATTTCCAAAAAAAGTGCCATTCATCCATCAAATCAGTTAGAACAAATATTACGCTAAAACTTGAAAGTCTATCTGGGCAAAATAGCTGCAATTTCGCTTGTATAAGTTTTGAATTTCAATTGATTTCCCAACTTTGGTATTAACCAAATCCAGCCACAAAAGTACTCAATTATAATGCACATCTCTGAAAAAATAGAAATTCTAAAACATACCAGCAATGAACAAGAGTCGATTATACTACAGCAGGAAATCAAAGTGCTATTGAAATCAAACAAGCAGTACATCAATGACTTTAAATTGGCAGTGATGGAATCTATGAAATTACAAAAGAAGGATTACGGTCAAGTAAAGTATAAACAAACACTGCAAGAAACGGTTGGGTTGTTGCAGAATGCAATCGATCAATCTAACCAACAGAATGCCGTATTGGATGATAGCAGCAGTATAGTCAAGAGTACAGACATCAAGTATGATGGGATCAGTGGTTACATGCAAATATCAAGAACCATTCTGAATGATCTAAAGAAAAAAGACAAGACAGATTTGGCTCTATTGTTTTCAGGGTTAGCAGTATTTATATTCACGTGTTGTTACATTGTAATAAAACGAATGTTTTGGTAATTTTATTGATAAATCAAGTCAACTCTGCTTTTTCTCCATCTACGTTAAATAGCAATTACCCTGGATTAGATTTTTCAAAATCTCGTTTGATTTGAGCAAAAATCAAGTCCACACAAAACATTGTTTGAGTAACTCCCCATAATAGAGTAATTGCATAGTAAAAGTTGGAATTTCCCGACCCGTTGTATATCCACAAGTTGAAAAACAACGGCCCTAGAATACAGCAATACAGGAATCCTGATATTGACAAATACAGATAGCCTACATTACTATTAATTACCAGTGTATTTCAATAATTCGCTATTTACCAATAACAATGACGTATATAGGGGAATATCAGTGATTGAAGGATAGCTCTTGAACATGCTGATAAACCCAACAATCAATCCACTCGCCAATATCGGCTTGTGAGAGAATTTAATTAGTATCGGTATAGTGAATATGAATGAATTCACATGGAATACTGAATAAAAGAATATTCTGAATTGTTCAAACACTTCTTGGAAGAAATACCAGAATAGTCCTACATTTGGCCGTAGATCTGTGATAAATACAATAGTCTTGTATGATTCAAGATAATCATTGTTGAATAGATACGATAAAAAGTGTAGTCCTGCCAAGTAAAACACAAACTCGGCGATTCCCTTCTTTTGCTTCAGAATAAAGACACATGGGGCTAATATAACCAATGGATACAATGATAACCAACTTGAAATAGCACAGCATAGCATTGATAGTCGTCTTTTCCCTTTTAGAGCATACAATATTGCATATACTATGGATAAAGATGTAAAAATATTGATATTTCTAGCTAAAAATGTAATGATTGAAAATGGATTGAACAAATAGATTGAGCCGATATCTGAAGGTACAAGTGGAATATCAATTGGTTTCGTAGGGTCAGTTGGAATTAAAGTTTCATCTTCGTTTGGATCCTGCCATTCCCTCTTTACGATTTGCGGTAAACTATCCTTTTCTTCTTGTTCATCTATTTCAACGGTATCCAATGGTTCACTATCTTCTGCGTCATCTTTCTTTTCTTCTGCTACAATGTAATCTGGCCAAATCTCGTTATTCTGTTCCAATACTTTAAATTCTGCAATTTGCACTAGCGCTTTGGCAATCAAATAGTCTGCTCCTAAAAACAACAAGACAATCGCAAAGTCATTTAAATAACCAAATAAAAGGAACACTGGCGGCTAAATTAGATTCAAGTACCATTTTGAATACTCCTCCATTGTAAACAGGAATAGAGTTCTTGAACAGGTAGATTCCTTCCATTAAAGATTTGTAGGATGTGATTGGAGTTGAAATTTCTACTCGCTCATCAAGAAGCATATACAAGGTAGGGAAATACAATACTAGGATTACTCTGAGAATGATTCCATAAAATAGAGGAACTCGTAGTAGTTGTAATTCCCGCTCCTGTGGTTTTTGTAACGTCGACATTTGAGATTTTCTAATCTCTTGTACAAATTTCAATTTGCAAATTGTGCCTTCTGCACAACCAACACGCATATGCAGAAATATCCGCTTGTATTTAATATTTCTTGTAAGATTGATTTAATTCTTGTAAGCTCGTTACCAGAAAATAATGAATACGTACAAAGCTGTTTGCCGCATGATGGCGTGGGATACATGATTAACAGTTACCCTGATTGGTATTTGATCACAGTAACGGTCAGTGATCGTTAAGTTCAATGGTAAATGGTTATCGGAAAAGCAATCACAATGTGCCACACGAATATATAAACTGTAAATAATTTTTCAAATACCAAAATGAAGTTGACTCTAATCCTCGTAGCGATTTGTTCCGTCTTTTCTAAACCAATTGACCATCCAGATGATTCAACAGGATGTTGCTTTTACCAAGGGAAATTCGAGTGCTCTTCTAATTGCGGAATTTTATAATTATAGTATTTTCTATATTTAATAAATAACCATCTATTTTCATATAACTCTTGGGTTTATTAGTTTGAACATTGCGCTAGATTCGCAGTGCCACGGAAAGAACTAGTGGAGTGTAAGAACACATTATGTGAATTGCAGAAGATATCAGATTACGATAAGCCCCAGTCATCCATAATAGACGCTCATTTTGACACGCAAATTAAAATTGAGCCATATGACCGAAATCACAAAACTCGCCGAAAAGTGCCCTGGATCCACCTCATGTGTTGCACAGTCCGCTTCAAAAAAAGCATCAGCCACTGGTAAATGGTAATTGGAGATTAATGATCACAAAGCTTTGAATTCATCAAGAGCAGCATAGGATTCCGCGAAATAAAAAGAACAATATTTGTGACTGCTAGGCATGTCAACTCAGCATTGTTTCAAAAGTGCGAGTGTGAATTTACCAGCTGCTTAATTTTTCGATTTACATTTTCAGGGTTTAAGTTGTGAAGCCGCTTATTTAAATCTACAAGCGCATTGATGTAAGAAAGTGTAATATCACCAAAGTGAAGACAAAGATCATATTCCTACTGATTCTCGTGGCTAATCAGAAAGGTATCTTTGGTATTTTGATACTAGTGCAATATTCAAGCGTTAATGAAACGGTAATCATTGAGATAATCTCGGTTTGAGCAGGTAAGTGTATCGTTCAATGGTTTAAATTGCCAGCTCTGCACATTGAGTTTGTGGAATAGCAGTGCTTATCAAGTTGGTTCTTTAGCGCACAAATCTGCGTGGTTCCCAAATCAAGAGTCGGGGCACGAATTTATAAAAGCGAAAGGAATTCCGCATCAGCTACAAAATGAAAGTTTCTACTCTTGTCTTTTTAATGTCTGCTGTCTTCGCTGCACCTACAGAAAAGAGAGATTCCACAGGATGTTGCTTTGTTGGACAAACTTTTACTTGTTCAAAGCTATGTGGATTAGGTTCAAGGCCACCTAACAATGACTAATATTAATCGCAATTTGTAATTTAATAAATCGAACGATAACCACTTTCTACATAGCTCTTTTTTACCTCGCTTGTTAGACTACAAAATATTCCCGCTGTTGTATACTATAAAATTAACAAATTTCATGTGAAATACTCTGGTGGGACACCGTGTTAAGTGAAAATTAGTCAAAGCCTTTAGCTGCTAAGTTTGGATTGCTAGCGGTTAGCCGTTCCAATTTACCAGAACAAAACAATAAAAGGAGCATAATATACAGCAATTGAATAGCTAATTTACTTTATTAATGAATGTAGTTTCACTCCTGGTCATTTATCCAGGTTCCTTCCATTCACTTTGAAACTCTGTGGTGGCGCGGTAACAGTGGATAGTACAAGATTATAAAAAGACCATAACCAAGACGAATTTGACAATGAACATCTTGAACTTTATCGTATTGGCTATTTCCGTTGCCGCCTTCCCTGCAGAAGAAAAGAGAGATGAGTGCTGTACTTTCAATGGAGAATTGTTAGTTTGTGATCAAATCTACTGTTAACTTCAATAAAATATATTAAATCATTCTATAACTCGATCACTAATTATGGTTTTATAGTTAAAATCCAACTACACTTCCATGCAATCATCGGGCGGTTTATTTATATCATGTACAGCCAAACATCATGCATCTAGGTGAATTCCGCCCAGTACGCAAATACAAGCCGTAAAGAATATTCAATTCTAAATGACAGTCATCAAAGTATTGTTTTTCTTTATGCAAGTGCTTGCTTGCAATAAAAATATTCTTGTCGCATAAAATACTGCCTGAAATTAAATGGAATAGATTTATATTCAGCACGAATTCACAAACAATTAAAATTTCGACTTTTAGTATGAACATGGAAGAGGAGAAAATTGGCGCAACACAGGCTAATTTGACTATATAGACACTACTCAAATCTGCAGATGAAGAATCTTCATTCAATTACTTCTTTTGTCCTGTCACGGCAGCAAACATGAAACGAACATGGACCGTTTTTTTTGTGTAGACCACCAAAGAGCTTGTAGGAAATTTTACATGTTCATCGATGTTGAAAATGATCCATACTTTTGGACTCAACTAGTCAGCTCTTTATTGGGACTGGCGGGCTCGATATGTTTGCTAAATGTACATTAAACCTTAACTTAGTTTAAATCGTTTAATATCCAGTCGTTCTTGGGTAAACTGATTCGCTATGTGGGAATATTTGATTTACTCTATATTCTTGGATATATTGTACATTTGCCAATCGGCCTGGTATGGGAGAGCGAATGGGAAGAAAATGGCTACGCTGATTCATCGATTGAAATTTTAAATAATGTCACCATATGGATATTTCAAACATTTCGAACAATGGTCATGATTCTCGGATTAGCAGTTGCAATAGTGTCTTTTGGAGTTATATGCAGAAACAAGGCAGTTACAAATTATAACCTTGGTTTTATAATTGCTGGATGCTTATTTGCAGCGGTTTTCAATCAATTGGTTGGGCTTCTAATGTACTTTTATGTGTTTGACTCCTTGACAGATGACCAGTACTTGATAGTCAAGGCTGCGTTGGAACTCACGGTCCCAGGGATAGTGAATGCGACGACGCTACTATTGACTATCTTCATGGCTATAGATCTTAAAAAAGTCAAGAAAGAAGTCGGAAAAGCTTTCACATTCATGTTTCTGTCTTTAAACATAGCCAATGCCGGCCTATGTGGTTCGTGGATTGCATTCACAATAATTTCTACGATATGCAAAACAAACTCGGATATTGCCATGAATATAGAAATATTGACCTACAACTCTCGAGGGTTGATTCATTTTATCTTGGTTTATGCTGCTGATTGGTACTGCAAAGTCAAAGTGGAAGAGAAGCCAGTAGTTCTACCTGATAGGAATATGACTCTGAATGAAGCAGAATCACAACATTTTAACGAATTATGGAATACCCAGCAATTTGTACCTCGTTGTTCCATAGGTGAATCTTTACCTGCCAGGAGTGATTCCACTCAAGCAAATCCCCAGTCTCTCGGGATGCCATCGCAACAACTGTCGTTTGAATTTCCAATCTTGTAATAAATATCTGAATCGAAATCTGTTATCGTCTGTGCAAATTTCTTGTGTTCAGTGGAGATTGCGGTCAGATTAAAGACGTTATATTTGGAAAATGTTAGATATATACTTGGATAGAAACATCTGCAATTAAATTATCCGTTTCGGAATGGAATCGGATTAGTATTTAGCCGTCAATTTTAACTAGTCCGCTTCAATTCCATTGCCAATTCAAGATTTTTTCTTCCTCAACTCCAACTTAAAACCGCACGGTCAGAGCGCATGGAAATTGCACAAAATCACAGAATTTCAAGCGACATTTGTCATCTTTATGATAGATTTTGCTCTGGCGATATCCAAATTTGATTATTTTTGGTTTAAAACAATCACCGTCGTACTAGGCTTCATAGGATCAATAAGTCTCTTGCAGGTAAGTCTTCCTAAATTGTAGTTGGATTTGAGCAACAGTAATTCCTTATTTGGATCGCTCATTAGAATAGTCGCTATTGTAGATATAGTTTACGAACTTTTCTATGTTATACATTTGCCATTTAAACTAGAAGAACTCTCTTATCCATCCATCGAATCGCCAGACGCTCTTGCGTATACAGTTTACTTTTTAGAGTTGACTTGTCAGGTTGCCCAAGCAACTAATATGATGTTGGCTGCAGTGATATCAGTATTATCTCACGATGTGCTGTGTAGAAACGGAAGCACTTCGAAATATGCCATATGGTTAATATCCTTGGGATGTGGATTATTTTCTTTTGTATATATAGGAATTCAAACTGCGATAACGTGGAATCTCGATGACGAATCCTCCAAACCTATTGATTTCTTCTTCAACATATTCATGCCTTCGTTTTCACTAACTGTGGGTACAACGCTTACGATTCTAATTGGAATACAACTTTCCAACTTAAAGCAAGGGCCCGGTAGAGCGTTTGGAATAATGTTCTTTTCACTAAACATTTCAAATATGCTGACATGCTGCATGCTGATTCTATTTTCAATATTACAGTTCAATAGTGATACTAGCACTCCTGCGACAGTGATATCTGGAATTATAGGGATAAATGCCAAAGGGTTTCTGCACTATCTGTTGATTTACATTCCTCAATTGTATCTAAACTTCAAAGATGCCCAGATGGCAAATATTTTTCAGGCAAATAAGGATGATCACAAACAGATTTGGTCTAGTGGTACCTACAAATTTAATGTGCTGTGGAATACAGCGCAAGAAAGTCCAAATTTCCCAGATGCAGCTTCAGCAAAAGTTGACTCTCTGTTTCGGATCCAGTCGAATTCTTTGCTAGATATTGCACATTACGATGGTAAGCAAGTACAACGAATATCCTCTACTTCTGTGTCTGAATCACTGTTTAGAGTACTGCCTTGCAGAAACAGTTTAGAAAGTGTAAAGTGTGACTGTTAAGCTAATAAATGTATCATAGAGTTGTAATGTAACGTATTTTGGATCTTATTCTCAAGACGAACCTGTCTACTCATGATTGTCCGGTAGCCAAATACAGATATCGAAGCTTGCACAGGTAACGATCAACTGACCTCATGAAAGGATATTCTCTCCTATTCATCGACAAGTACTAAATGTTCCACAGGTCTCATAGTGATAGAATGTTCCTGACCAGACCGAAAGGACAACCATCGAATAACTACATTTACCTATATTAGGTATCGAAAAAGCCATACGTTAGTGACGTACGATTTAGTCTAAATTACTACCAATTACCTTTCACTCTGGTCCCTTTATGTGATACAATCAAAGGCCACGCTGGTTCCTGTGAATTTAATCAGCTGATTTTGCACCGTGCACTTGCCGAAAGGGAATTTCGAATTTTTGATTTTTGGAATGGAAGAGTTTTACAACATAGAGATACAATTGTATAATCACCTTTGGGTGCGATTAATCTCTGTCGCTTTGGGCATTTCCGGTTCGATATTGCTGCTCAAAGTAGGAATTCATTAACAAAAGGCAAAACAAATATACAATTCAAATTCATTACTGGGCTCACTGATCAAAGCTGTTGCTATACTGGATTTGATATATGGATTGGGGTTCTTGTTGCACTCTATTATTCAAATGATTTCGTTATACCAGGAAGTAGAATACCAGACAACGCAACTATGGCTTTCATACGCCTTCAACATTACCAAATCTGTTTTTGATACCGCACAGTTTAGTTTAATGGTACTAGCCGCAGTTATCTCCATAATTTCATACCATATTATATGCCGGACTGGAAGCACTGTGGATTACAATATATACTATGTAATATCTGGCTGTTTGATAGTTGGGTTCATATATGGATTATTTTACGATATATTGTTTCAGTACGTTTGGACATTGGACGGTAAAGATGCGGATAGGTTATTATTTTGTTAAATGTAGGTTTGCTCTGCCGTATACAGTCACCATCACACTTACCTCAATACTCATAGTTATTACTCTTACTATTTTGATTGGGAAACAGCTATCTCAAGTAAAGTTGGGACCGAGAAGAGTGTTCAAGCAGATGGTGTTTACTTTGAATATATCCAATGTTTTAGCCTGCACTCCTCGAATGATATACGCTATAGCCGGACTAATTGATGCAACTGAAAATTCTGCTATTGTGGTGCTCGATGTTATTTCTTTGAATACTAGGGGCTTGGTTCATTTTCTACTGTTGTATTTTGCCCACAAATATTTAATGGATCGAAAGGTTGATCCGCTACCACTGCATGATGTACCAGTCAAAGGGGGAGATGGCAATATTCCTCCAGCATCAATTTGCTCGCAACTAGATATCATACCGCAATCAACTCTGGAGACTCCCGTTTCTCCTGATGAATTATGTGTCTCTTTAGGATTTAGCGCTCCTTGTATGAATTCGTCTGACCGAGTGTCCGGCAATGAGACTGTTGGCGAATATGATGAAAGACCTTTAGCGCGCAATAATAGTATAGTGGAAAGTCATCACGATCTAGAACCGCTGAATTTCGAGCTGTCGTTAGGAAGAAGCTTTACGTAATATAATTGTAGTTTTTATATCCATTCATTGAGTCCATGCATGCTGGTGGCGTATTTCAATTTCAAACCTCAAAAAGTTTCATACAAAAATGGTCACTTGGGGATCAATTAAACGCACATTGACGAGGGAAAAGGAATACGAAACGCTAATTGATAAAGCGACGACCGACAAGTATCGAGCATTCAACCTTGAAAGGGCATCGCAGTTGCTGTCCATTTCAACACCAGAAAACAACAGTGACATCATTACTGCACTGATGGATCGACTAAAGAAAAAAGACAAATTGAAAAGAGAAAAAGTAGTTCAGTTATTTGATTTCATGGTTAAAAACTCTCAAGATTTCCAGGAATCGCTTGTAAATTATCCGCAATTCCCACAGTTGTATTATTCTCTAGTACTTATACTTTAATGGTAGCCTCTTAGTGCGAGCAAAGTCGAATTACTGCAATTGATGCAGGAATGGCGGTTGCTTTTTGGTGATGGGCCTTTTGGAAGACAGTTAAAGAATTTGGCTCTCGCTTGTGCGGAAGGAATGGAAGAGCATCTCAAACGTAATCATTGGTTAATCTAGCAATCGAACCAGTAAACCTACCTAGTGATGGAGTGCAAGTCATCTTACCAATTGAAAACATGACACTTGAAGATGAAGCTTCAAGAGTACTTGAACATATTGAAATGGTAAAGGCAACATGTGACTTGTTTCTTGAAGCATTGAATTTCAATACCAAATACTTGGGAGATAACCATTTGGCTAGAGACCTCCACAGTCAATGCACTAGACTCAAGGCAGCAAATGATGCATGGATTAGTGATATAAACCCAGATAATGAATTTGCTCTGGATCTGTTATTGCAAGCTGGTGACCAGTTGTCAAATGCATTCAATGCAATGGTGGTCATTAAGGAACAGCAGGAATTGAAAAAAGCTGAAGAGGAGCTACTACGAGCACAAAAGAAATACCAAGTAAATTATATTAACATAGCAAACTATTGAGCGAACAAACAGTGGTAAAATTGAGCAAGCACGGGAAGATCGAAACAAGCAGAAGCAACGCGAAAGTGATGTTGTAAATGGCCGAAATATTGTCAATAGCACAAGTACACAAATGAATGAAAATCCTTTTGAAGTGTTCCCTAATCAAGGGTCTTCAAAAGATGGAAAATTGATTGATTTTTAATGTATTCTATCTAAATAAATTCTTTTGAATTAACATGGTGAAATGGGCTCATGGAATAATGCACCTTTAGGCTGCAAAAATGTAATTGAGATTTTGATATCTATCCACTGTGAGCTCTGGTAACAATGTAGCCAGCGCGGACCTCTTTGAATTAGAATAAAAGGTGAAACGTCCTCTTTATGTTTTTTGTGATACAAATTCGGGACAGAGGAAATCTTTCCCATAAAAAATTTAGAGTTTAGAAATGATTACTTGGGGATCAATTAAACGCACATTAACTAATGAAAAAGATTACGAAACTTGTATCGACAAAGCAACAACAAACAAGAAATTCCGTGGACTATTTGTAGAAAAGGCATGGAAGCTTCTTGGAATTTCTAATCCTGAAAACAATGCAGAGATCATTACCGCATTAATGGAGCGGTTAAAGAAGCCAAGTGATATTCAATCCAGAAATCTTGCATACTTATTTGATTATATGATTCAAAGCTCGCTGGATTTTCAAAAATCATTCGTCAATTATCCAGATTTTGAAAAGCTGTATGAGTCCCTAGTAATTTGGTATTGATGTTAGCCTCTTAGTATTGGCAAAATACTTTTGTTGCAATTTATGAATGAATGGAGTCTCAAATACAACGACTCTCCAATTGGCCCAAAGCTGAAAAATATTGTTTTTGCATGTGTACCAGGAATGGAAGCTTATCTGGACAATTATATTGTCCTCCCAACGAAAAACATGTCTCTAGAGGACCAGGCTCAACGAGTAGAGGAGCACACTAGAATTACCAATGCAACGATTGAACTTTACGAGGAGACTTTGAATAGTAATTCCGATCACCTGAGGGAAAACGATTTGGCCAGATATCTTCATGAACAGTGCGCGAGACTGAAAAAGGCAAACGATATGTGGATAGCTGCTCTAAACCCGGGAAATGATATTGGCATGGATGCATTATTGCGAACTAACGAAAAATTAAAATTTATCTTCAACAAGTTCAAAGCTGTAAAAGAAAGCGAAGATTTAAAAACCGCTAAACAACAGTACAGGAGAGCAAAGCAGAATTATAGGGTAATTGGAGCTAATCCTAGGATTTGATGGGACGCGTAAATATTCTGGATGAGAATGCAGACAATCAAGAGGGGAAGAGTATATTTAGTGATGAGAATTCTACTAATTTGACCGAAGCACGCTCTGATCGTCCATCTGAAGTTTTCCAAAATCATGGGTATTCAAATTTAATTGATCTTGAATAAATAAAGCAATCTTGATAATCCTCTCGCTTGTAATTTATGAAATCTGTGGTTTTTAATTTTGCCAACGATCGGCGAATTCAACTTGCTTTGAGACTTGCTGTCGATTTTAGATTTATTTTTTCATGTTTAAAAAAAACGAAGCACTCAGAAAACAGTCGCTGATAAAAAACTCTCTGGTAAAAAAGATTGTGCGGGATTTCAATGAACTATACAAAGCTGAAATTCAGTTGAAAAACTTGTCCCTGTCCAACTTTGCATCATATTCAATTTATTCATCTGACAATCCAGTCTTGATTGAACTCGCATTTCAAACTCAATTGATTCCAACGCTATATTTGTGCTGGAAATATCCCATCGTACCGCTTGTATTCACACCAAAGCAAGTAATCACAAATTATCTCTACAATGGCGCTGATTTGATGGTTCCAGGAATTATTGCTATTACTAGAGAATTTGAAGAAGGAGATATTGTTGGAATTACTTTTCCAAATAATCCATATCCTCTCGTCATTGGAAAAGCTTTAAAAAGTAGTGCACAATTAAGGAATGAAACTGAAGGAAAGGCAGTGCAGAACCTACACTACTATGGAGATTGTTTATGGGAACTAGGAGATAAATCTGAGCCACCACAAATACTGTCGGATATTGCTAATCTATCTGTGGATGAGAAAGATGTTACCTCCGAGTTACAGCCGGAAGAAGTGGAAGTGTCAGACAAAGCTGAGCAACCGGCTGAACAAGGATTTACACTTACAACTCAAGATATGGACCTGTTGTTTGAAAAAGCGTTCATCACGTCAGTAATCAAAACTCAAGATAATCTCCTTCCTGTCAGTTCAACTATCTTTTACTCGAACCACGTATTACCAAACAGACCTGAAGGCACTACTTTGGAAATCAAGAAATCTAGTTTTAAAAAGTGGACAAAATTCTTGAAAAGTATGGAAAAGAAGGGCTTGATCAAAACCAAAGAAAAAAGTGGGGAATTGTTTGTTACCTCAATAATCAGAAACCACCCTTTGATTGCTGGTAAAGAGCCACCAAAGGAGAAAAAGACTGTCAAGCAGGTAAACAAACCGGTGATCAAGTATCAGGAATTATACAAGCTGCCTTCTAACGGACCATTAAAAAGATTGGTTCAGGAACTTGATTCCACAGAGTTCGACTTGGAATTCTTTGACTCGGACTCTGTGAATAGGCTTTTGAACGCTTATTACATTAAACAAAACCTATTTGATCCCTCAAACGGGAGAAATATCAAGGTTGACCCATATATATGCGATGCACTTTTGACCAAACAAGAATATTCGCTGGATTATATGCAACGCGATTTGCTCAAAGATAGATTTATCCAAAAGATGCAGCCATTCTACAGCCTGGAGCTACCAAATCAAACGATAATCAAGCGCGGTAAACTGCAACCAATTACAATTCAAATCAAAAAAAGACAAGGAAACAAGATGGTTACATTGATAAACAATCTAGAAACTTTCCAGATCGACCCCGAAGAATTTAGTGAAATCTTGAAAATCAAGTGTGCCAGCAGTTCTGCCGTCAATATCGTAGACAAACGAACGCAAGTAATGGTGCAAGGAAGTAATGTTAAACAAGGTATTCCATATTCTGATTTAGTTGTTGATTGCCTAAAAGACTTTGGATTAGCCATTGCGATGCAGAATGATAAATTAATGCCCAACAAATTTGTTTCTGTAATATAGTGATTCTAAAAGTATTCTGGCTTGTTTTTTCTGATTAATTTTTGTGAATGGAAAAACCTGTGATCAATCCCCTTCATCAAATCGAACTGCAAGCGGAAAGGATGAGTAAAGATCTTGTAGAGCTGTTACATTCTATCGACTCTAGACTGCAAGAGTATGCGCATTACACTTCCGAATCGATAGAAATACAAAGAGATGCTACAATAACATTATGCCATCAGATTAATACCGCAGTCAATAATGGGTCTAAACTAATACAAAGCATGGACGAGATCATGCTGTCAATAGATTCCTTGTACTCACTTGGCAATGAAATTAAACTATTTTCTGCAGTGTTGTCACAACTCGAAGTGGCTTACGAGCAAAAAAAGAACGCTCTCAAACTTTCCAAATAAAAAATGTTGGGCAATTTGATTGTTGATTTGAAAGATAACATTGAAGAAGACCAAGATGTGTTTGCAGATCGAGAAGCGGATGTCATTGTAAAAAAAGAAATGAAAGATTTGGACATGGACAGTGAAATTGTATCTACACCACAACAAAAAGAACCGGAGAAAGATGTAGAGTTTTTTTGTGACTGGGATGGCTGTGGTATTTATTTAGAAGACTTGAAGCAGCTTGTTATTCATGTCAATAGTCATGTCGATTCGCTCTCGTGGAAAGACGGAGGAGATAACAAATGTAGATGGAAAAAATGCTGGAACACTCACTCTTTTCAGAATAAGCTTCGGATGATTGGTAATTATCATTAATTTAGAACATATGCGGGCACATACCTTGGAGAAACCGTTTGAAGTATTTGTTCTTAATGTAGTGTCCGGTAAAGTCTTGCGGGCTGAAATTTGCTATAAGATCTAATTGTATGGCTCATGGTAGAACCAGGCATAACAGATCATTCAAACCTATCGTTGTTGACATTTCCAAAGAAGAGGAAATCGAAATTCAAGAGGAAGAAGAGGAAGAAGAGTACAAGCGAAAGCCCAAAGTAACTAGTATTAATCTTAGCGCAAACCGTTAAAGCGAAATGAAAAACAACGGGAAAACGATTTCCAGAACGAATTGAAACAGTTTCAAGATTATCAAAAGCAGTTGGAAAAGTACACTGATGTGTTCGAATATTGCCAATCAGAAAGCTTGGCTTCTAAAACTCGGTTGGAAATACTGTCGGAATATTTTGACGATCAATACAAGACTGAGCTGGAAGAGCTTGTAGTAGAATTAGAGCAAGCTGAGGCTTACGTTAACGACACTCGAGATATAATTGCCAACCAAGTTATCCCACTATTAAGTGATTGATTGATGTAAATAAAATTTTAATTGTTTGAATGGTTAGACGTTATATTCCAAACTATCTCTGTGTTCCAAATGTTGCTCAATCATCTTTGCAATTAGATGATGGCCTGCTTTCAATGCATCAGAATGAGGTGTTCCACCCCATCTGTCTTTGGCATTAACATTTACCTCAGGGTACCGCAGCAAGAATTTTACAATGATGCCTTTCCCACAGGATGCAGCTAAATGTAAAAGAGTTCTTCCATCGTAATCAGCTGTACCAGGGGATACTCCAGATCTAATCAATCTCTTCAGATCAATCAAATCCCCTTCTGCTGCTGCATACAATGCCGCCATCTTTCCTTGCCTTTCAGAGGTAACTTTATTTAACCGAGGGTTAATTCTAACCCTAGTTCCAGTCTGTTTCAGCGAGTCAAAGTTATGGAATATGAACTCTTCTACCAGTCTGCTAAAGAACTTTACCCCTCTAACTGAATTTCCAACAGTGTCTAATGGAGGAGAATAAACCGAAATGCAGCCGAAATCTGGAATGATTGCATAAATACATCCAGATACACCTGATTTTGCTGGAATTCCCACAGTGAACGCCCATTCCCCTGAATAATCGTACATTCCACAAGAGTACATTAACGAAACCGAGTCTCTACATGTTCGAGACTTGAATACCTTCTTGCCAGTTGTTGGACATTCACCCATATTTGCTAATGTCGCGCCTGCAATTGCAATCCTATTGCAATCAGTTTCCAAGGAACAACACTGAAAGTAAAAATCCAACGTTTCTGTCAAGTTAGTTCCTTCTGGAAAGGCATTATGGCCTTGCATCATATAACCTAGGCAAAACTATTGTTAATCAAGTTTACGTTGCTATCAGCGTGCTGTTTCTCTGACAAATAAACAATGTTGGAGAATCCCCACTTTAGATCACCACTCAATCTATAGAGTTGATCATTGACATGCTGGGTTAAGTAAATATTACTTCAAATCGGTTATAAATTGGCTCATTCGGCTTTACCAATGAGCATGCCATAATAGCCCCTGAAGTTAATCCAAAGTACCTGCATTAATCATCGGATTATGCGGTAAATTTGCTGAATTCAAGCAAAGAGAATTAAATGCCACACCGCTTGGCTCTCTCCCGATGTGTTGATGAACCTTTTCTGTTCCGTGCTGTTCAAGGGCGAAGCAATAAGTTAGAGGCTTGATGCATGATTGAACAGAAAATTCCACATGAGAGTCTCCGATATGGTATCGCTGTCCGTCAATGGTGCAAACAGATAGGCCAAAAAGATTTGGATCTACATTCGCCAATTTTGGGATATAAGATGCAGCCTTTCCCTCTGACGATGGTACACTTGATTTCACTTCAATAAACAGCTTTTTAATCCTTAAGCAAAAGTCTTGGAAATCTGGTACAATCAAGTTACCTTGAAATGCTTTTTCAATCAGAGTTGCATTTGATGAGTTCGACAACATTTGCGCAAATTCTTCAATTGTGATATTTCGTTTGAATTCATGGTCGCTGGTCATTAGTGATTGGTAGAATGATTTTAGTCTTGGGTCATCTTGAAGTAGCCCAGATTGCTTTAAAAATTGAACAATGTCCGTTGCGTTTATGTGCCCCTCGATCGATCTAGCTTTTTCTACAAAGAACCTACACGCAGCTGGGAACTTCATTATTGCTGGAAATAATTCAGCAGATTTAGCCTTATGCAGATCACTTTCACTTTGAGCACCTTCTTCTGGTAGTAGTGTGTTTTCTGAAATAGTAGTTGGTAAGTCTACAGCTCCAATCATTTTCTTTTTTCTTGATCGGAGTAGTGGTAAATGGAACAATTTTTTTGATATTGCTTTTTTGTGAACGTTTCGAGTCCCACTCCCAAGTAGCCGTCAAAGTTAAGTGGTGGCACGAGCACCTGATCAAAAATGGTGTGCTTTTGATACAATGTGTTTGGCCAATGATCGCCAGATTGCAACTAGGGAAACACCAATTTATGATTGTGGGATTAGAAATGGATCCCTATATCATGGAGCACTTGGAAGCTTCTCTGGAAGGAATGACCGACGAAAACGAACAAATTGAATTATTAGAACCATTTTTGGAAGAGCTGGAGTATAGCGATGTGAAAGGATTCTTGGAAGTGTTCAAAAGACTTGCTATAGATGGAGACCCTGTAATTCCAGAACCAGATAACGAAGAACCTGAATCATTAAACCAATCTACGGAATCCATTATAGATTCACCTAGAGAATCTTTATCCAAAAATTCAAGTGTTGAATTGATAAAGCAAATCGCTAGTGAGATGTCAGAAAAATCAGAACCCCCAATTGACATGGAATCTCCAGAGTATTTCGCCAAAGTCGCAGCGGCTCAAAGCAATAAACCAGGAACCAAGTATTACTCTCACAAGTACGTGAAGAATGTCTATAAAGAAAAGGATGCCCAGCCGGATGAAAAGCAAGAAAATGTTGATAATGATACCGAAGACTATGCCGAAGAGACCCCAACCGTAGCTTGGGATAAAAAAGGAGCGATTGGTAAAAGAATGCATGCCATTAGAAAGGCCAAAAAGGCTTCCAAATTTGCGGGAGCAATCGAACAAACAGTAACTGGGGTAGCAGCTGAAATCGAAGCATACTCCCAACAATCTAGATTTCACGAAGATACACTCGAAACTCTAGCCAATGATATTGATATGAAAAATGTAAACATTAATATTGGGGAAACTATTATCTTGCAGGATGCAAATCTGAGGCTATTTGCTGGTCAAAAATATGGCTTGATTGGTAGAAATGGAACTGGTAAATCGACTATATTTAAAGCAATTGGGTATGGTATTTTGGTGGGGTTTCCAAAGAATATCAAGGTAATGTATGTAGAACAACTGGATGGTGTGGATCCAACAAAAGTAAGAATTGATTAACTTAGAATGTATTGGAGACAGTGTTGGAGGCTGATCGAAAAAGTTTAAGAGCCTACAAAGATTCAAATATCTTGCAACAAGCTATGGAAACAGCTGATAACAATAAAATCGGCATGGCGATCAGAAAAGTGTTACTTGCAAGATTAGAAGATGAATTGTATTTGGCGAATCAAGTTGCTACCAAGAGATCAGGTGCTCGTGGAGCAATCGCTAGAACAGAACTGCTTGTAAAAGAAGTAGAGGTTCAAAACGCTAGGGATTCTCTGGAAAAGAAGTTTACCCAGCTCGAATTAAAAGAAGCTCCAAAGAAAGCATTGGAAATGGTTCAGGATTTACATGAACTGTTAGAACTATATGATTACCCTGCAGCAACAGCCAAATGCCGTGTTATCCTTGAAGGCTTAGGGTTCTCACAAGAATGGATAGATGGGCCAATTGGCAATTTATCTGGAGGATGGAAAATTAGAGTTTCTCTAGCTCAAGCATTATTTATGGCACCAGATATATTACTACTAGATGAACCTACTAATCACTTGGATTTCCCAGCTATTCAATGGCTGAAGAAATACCTTCAAGACTTGGATATTACACTAGTGTTAGTGTCTCACGACCGAAGCTTCTTAAACGCGATTGTTGATCATATAATTGTGCTGAAAAATCACAAACTAAACTATTATGTGGGCAATTTTGATGAATACCAAAAAGCAATTGATGATAAATTCAAGAACGATGTAAAGACTCAAGCAGCATTAGATAAAAAGAAGGCACATATTGAAAAATCAATCCAAGAAGGATTGAAGCAAGCAAAACAAAAAGGTGACGACAAGAAACTGTCTCAAGTTGCCTCGAGAAAGAAAAAGTTGAACGAAAGATTTGGTGTTGAGCGGTCAGCGAGTGGGCACCGATTTAAACTTAACGACAACTATGGTTACTATACAGACAGTTCAAGAATGGGGGTAAATTTTGACAAGCCAGATGCTCCGGTAAAGTGGCAATTCCTCACTCCGGAACCACTGCGAAATCAATCATCCTTAATCGCAATGGAGAATGTGACCTTTTCGTATGATGGAAAAAGAAACATTCTCAAAAATGTATCATTTAACCTACAAATTGGGGAAAAAGTTGGTATCGTTGGTGCAAATGGTGACGGAAAGTCTACTCTCATTCAATTATTTATGGGTAAACTACAACCGCAACGTGGAACAATTGAAAGGCACCCTCAAGCAAGAGTTGGGTACTTTTCTCAAAACCATGTCGACGAAATAGCTAATGCTGATCCAACCTTAACCACACTTACATACTGCAAAGAAAAATTGGAAGGAAAGGGAAATGATGCTGAAATTCGAGGTCATTTTGGTTCATTTGGTGTAACTGGAGATATGATGAGTCAAACAGTGGTTTCGCTTAGTGGTGGCCAGGCAGTAAGAATTGCAATGGGATTGGCAGTGTGGAATAATCCTCATTTACTTATCCTTGATGAACCTACAAACCATTTAGATATGGATTCGATTGAAGCCGTAATTCAGGCCATCAAAGATTTTCAAGGAAGTGTGATTGCAGTGTCTCACGATCAACATTTCATTCAAGAACTTTCGCAGAAAGTGTACCTTGTCCGCGACCAATCGGTAACGTATTTGGAAGGCGGAGTTATGGACTATATAAAACTGCTAAAGAAGAAGAAAAAATAAAAAGTAATGTTTACAATTTGTTATTATTTTATCTTGATTGACCTTACCCATCAATACAGTGAAAATCCAAGTTAGGAGCCACTAACAGTCTTGCATCCTGGGCACTAGTAATAAATCCATAGATATATGAGGGAAATAAACACCAGTGGTTAACGCAGGAAACATGAACTGGCGGATTAATGAAACCATTCGTTAAAGTTGACTTTTCAACATAAAATTCGAGGCAATCACTTTAAGAATACCGGTTGTTTGGGTAAACAGATGAAAATGGATTCTCCAGAACTTGGTCATCATCTTATAATCACTGATTTCAAGTTCCATCTATTTACCAAAGTGGCAACTAACAATACTAACGAATCCACATTTCATTTACCCTACCGCTCTTCAATTGATTATCCACCAATACCAAGTTTCCAACTCACCAAAACTTGTCCGATTTGAATGAATCAAAAAGTAATCACAAATTATTTTAATGCACAAAAGCCCACAGATAGATTAGAAAAACCAGTTGATCATGTCAGTAAAAGAACTAGACGGATGACAACGATCCCTGATTTCTTTAAACCTTTGCAAAAAGATGCTGAGGATGAAAATAGTAATGTTGAACAGGATGTAAACCTTTTAGCACCGACAGAGTTGGAATCAGAATCATCATATGTGGTCGCAAGTATTGAAATCACTGCAGAAAACAAAATTGATCATGTACTTTCAAATGAACACCAGATAGGTGATGTACCATTAGACACTCGGGCGACTAATGAAATGCAACCAACCATTGAAGCGAGTAATACGGAAACGCGAAAACCAAAAGTGATAGATTTGTGTGGTAGCGATGAATTAGGTATTCCTTTGGAATCGAAAAACAATAATTCAGGCTCACACATTCTTTCTGAAAATGAATCCAAGGGTAAGCAAGATGATGCGAATACTATAACTGCTGCTGAAACTAATTCAAAAAAACGTTCATATGATGAAATGGATACAAATATAGCTCCATTACTCATAGATATCACACCAAAAACATTCCAGACCATTAAAGCAAAGGAGCCTGCTTTTAGAAGATTCGCTGGTCTTGTAAATAGCAAGACGGTTACCCTTCCAAAGCAGTACGCAAATCTGTTGAAAAGATTTGATGCATTGGAAACTATTATGAATTATTTACAATCCAGAGGGGAAACTTGTATCTTTCACAAAATCAAACGATCTGTAGAGATGCAATCGGAATTGTAAGGCATTCTAATAACATAGATCTTTTGAGTTGAACAATCTTGGACAAATCATGTATATATACCCTAGCGCATATAAATTATCACCCATCACTATAAAATTTAAGGAAGAAACTGTAAATTCTCTCTCAATTGAATTCGTTGAAGATCTGTTGTCAGAGCAGTTTGTAAGTAGGCTGAAAAAGGAATCTCAGCCTTTAACCAGCGGTGCAAAGTTATCAAATTCTGTAAATGCTGTAAATAACAGCAATTTGATGTCTGCAGTGAAGGAATTTACCCAGCAATACAAAAACAGGAGAGTTGTCTTTCAAAATACACTGATTCAACGAGTTTCTGACTGTCACAAGGTGGGTGTATATTTAATGGAATAGAAGTTTTTACTGGAAAATAATTTGCAATGGGAATACAATCCTTTAAAACCAACTTTTCATCCATTGTTCAAAATTGAAGATGTAGATGGCATTCCTTCTGCTGAACTTCCACTAAAAAAACCGATATCCTACGTTGATCAATTGAAAATCAAACACGGTATATTGGAAGGCAAAAAACCAGAGCAAGTCGAGCTAAAAAAGGAGACTCAAGAAGTGTTAACAATCACTGACGAGAAAAAACCTGTATCTAGGGCTAAAGCTTTATTAGAAAGAGTATTCAATCACTAAAAAAGGTTCGAGCCAGACAACAGCAGAAAGCAAATCAACCTGATCAAAAAGAAAATATTGAATATGAAAAACGAAAAAGTATGTTAACCAGATTACCTATGATTGCATCTTCACTGCAATTACACGTTAAAGCACTGAAAAAGTCTATTATACCAGTCCCTGCTGCAATCAATCACTTGATTCGATCATTTTCAGATGTATTTCTAAAGCCAGGTAGACTATTTTAATGTAGATGAATGGTATGAGCATATTAAGCTGCTTGTTGAAATTGTTCCAACGTTTTGCACGTTGGAGCTACAGATTGGCGCGAAAACTACTGGATTGGAGAGTTACCTGGTTCGGTTCCATGACGGTCGAATGAAACAGGTGCGTGAAATGGTTGAAGAGCTGAAGAAAAAGTAAATCTTTTTAATTTTTTTATTAGTTCAAATAGTATTTGACCTTTGGTGCTTAAATAAGAAATTTTAATCCAATTCCACTTTTTGGTAAATCGTTTCGTAATTATTTGCATTTCTTTTGATAATATCGACGCAAGGTCCTAGTAAACGCACAAACGCTTTCTTTCCTAGCGTTGCGCACTTCAAGCGGCCTTTGGCGATAATGCTGGCCTTTCTAGGTTTATCTGTAAGTAATGCCAATTCTAAATTAGGAATTAGTTACCTCCGAAATAGTCACCTTTCTTTAATGAATGCATAAAGTGTTCAACACCATTGTCATCAAATTGGGTAACATTTGCTTCTCCTGATTCGATGATAAAGAAGGAATCACCGACATCTCCTTGCTTAATAACAACATCTCCATCTGAAAATGTAACAGACTCCAAAGCATCTGCAATTTTATGACGTTCGTAGGCTTCTAAAGAAGTGAGCAGTGGTAGTTCTTCCAAGAATCTTTCATACATTCTACGCTTTTTGGAGGTATTTTCCATTAAAATTCTACGGAAGGTTACTCTATCTAAAGCCCATAATACACAATCTTTGGTTGCAACAACTGTTGCAGCACGAGGAGCATTATACATAAGTGCCAATTCACCAAATGAACCATTTGGGCCATAGTCAGTAACTTTGACAGGTGGAGAGTCGTTTCTAGATACAAATACGTCCAATGCGCCGGATTCGACAACGTAAAAGTAGTCACCGATGCCTCCCTGAGTGATAACTGCTTCTCCACTGGCTACACGCTTCTCAGCCATAGCATTCACGACATCCGTGTATTGCTCTTCATCCAAAGATTTGAACAAGAAATTAGCATGTATGGCAGTCTCAATTCTTTTTCTTTGTTCGTCAGATTTTGGAATATTTACTTTAGTGTAAGCTTCCTTTTCAGTTGATGGTGCCATTGATTCCGCAGATACCGAAGTACGACGACCACGATTTGGATTGACTGGTGGAGGAACAAATTCTGGTAATTCATCATCCTCTTCATCATCCGTAAGCGGTTCCAATTCCTGCTCTTCCGTTGCGCCAGATTCTGTTCCCGGCATTGTGTAAGAATCATGTATTTGGTTATAATCCGTAGGGTTTTTATTAGCGTTTGCTAATTTAATACTATTTGTACCTTGATGTTCTAGTTTTTGTTTAAAGTAATCCGCACAAAAGGTAATGATATCTGCTGGCTGTGCTTTGAGAATTGCTCTATTTAAATCACGTAGGATTTCTGGGAATTCTGGTGGTACTGAAGCTGGAACAGCAACATGTTCTAGTGAGTTGTCTGCCATTTTGAATTGAAAAGATTAAAATACGTCAGCCATTTTGAGCCATTTGTTCGTGGATGCGCCACGCTAAACAATATCACTCATTCCAAATTATCTACTGAGTTGAGCCGCTATCTCAGCTAACTGGAGGTTTGGATAAGTTTGCTGGTGGTTGGGGAGTGGCAGACGCAAGTTGCGACACAAGTCGAGTTAATTACAAACGAAATACCTCGTCACGATCGAAAAATGACAACACCTCGAATGTCTGCTTACTAAATTTTGAGTTATATCAGCAATTCAAGGTTGAATTTTTTTTGAAATTTCTTGTGCAATCGTAAATGACTTATGAAAGTGTTATAACAAACCAGCCAGTGGTGATTGACAATGTACACAAGGATTTATGATAGGGATCAGGAAATATGAAAGCAGGCTTTGCTGGAGAGGATCAACCAAAGTGCTACTTTCATTCAATGTAAAAGCATTTAACAACAGTGTGGGAAAACCAAAGCATTATCGTGCAATGGCAGGGGCAACCGAAGGCGAATTCTTTGTGGGAAACAAAGCGCAAGAACTTCGGGGACTATTATCCATCAATTATCCAATGGAGCATGGAATAGTAACAGATTGGAATGACATGGAAAAGTTATGGCAACATGTATACAGCGAAGAATTGAAGATTTTGTCTGAAGAAGTAACACATGGCTAATTCCAGCATCCAGTTTTATTAACCGAAGCGCCTTTAAACCCACAAGCCAATCGTGATAAGATGGCCCAAATATTTTTCGAGACATTCAATGTCCCAGCTCTTTATATATCAATCCAAGCGATTTTATCTCTTTACGCTTCTGGGAAAACCACAGGGATTGTGTTGGATGTAGGTGATGGAGGTAGCGTTAAGATTAATATTAGTTACTCACACTGTGCCTGTTTGCGATGGGTTTGCTATACCACAAGCTATTCGAAGAATGGATATTGCTGGAAGGTTTTAGAGCCCTAATGATAGAGATGTAACGGAACAATTACAGATCTTGCTGCGAAAGCAGGGAGTTAATCTGTTTTCAACCGCAGAATTTGAAGTTTGTAGGATTATCAAAGAAAAAAAGTGTTTTGTTGCCCTGAATCCTACCAAAGAAGATTTCTCCAATCCAGATGTATATACGTTACCAGATGGCAAGGTGATAAATGTAATTCTTTTTAACCTTTAGCTAGGTGCAGAGCGATCTAGGGCTCCTGAAATTCTATTCAGCCCACATTTGATAGGAGTTGAATCGCCGGGAGTACATCAACTAGTGCTAGATTCGATAAATAGAGTAGATATGGATCTACGTAAGGATCTATATTCTTCTGTTGTATTATCTGGCGGAACTACTGTGACTAAGGGATTTGCTGACAGAATGTTGAATGAACTGAAAAAAGTTACTCCAAAGAATAACACCATCAAAGTATTTGCTCCTCATGATCGAAAATATACTACTTGGATGGGAGGTTCTATTCTAGGATCCCTCAGTAAAATTGAATTAACATAGCAACCTTTAAAAAGATGTGGATATCAGCTGCAGAGTACCATGAAAATCCTGATTTAATTAATAGACGATTTATGAGTTAAATTTTTGTGTCTGAATCCCACTCTCCAAGTCTCACTTGATTCATGGCGGCATTCCCACAGAGAAAGGATAAATTTAACTCAAAACATGAGCCTATTCGATAATGAGCATCAAGAATTTGGCACTGATTGTTTTAGCATCTGCTTCTCCTGTTGACATTATTTCCTGTCAAAATAATGCAATGAACACCTTTCAAAACAGTCGTCCCTTCATTCAGCAACTTCCAAAGTCAGGTAGATCTATATAACCCAGGCAGCGAATTGGCAAGCCGGAGCTGCTGGATTCGATTCAGTTCAAATCGCTAACGATCTTGCAGACTACTACGCAATTCTCAATAACGCCTTGGCCAGTTATCAGACAGCCGTCAAGAATTGTTAATAAAAAGTAACTTGCTCGATTTGAATTTGGTTTGAAGTTTCCAAAAAATTGAACATGAAAAGAAAGGGAGAAAAGAGAGAACCTCCTAAATCGAAAAAGACTAGGGCGGAACCAAATAATCAACCTCCAGAATATTTCTTTGAAAATGGACTTCGAAAAGTGAAGCCGTACAATTTTGTTTATCAAACATATGCAAAACAGCGCTGGCTGGGAATGACGATATTTGGAATATTTGAAAAGGAATTCCAGGATATGCCCTCCAAATATTACTACAATTCAATTCAGCAAGGAATAATTACTGTTAATGGTGAAAAAGTGTCAACAGATTATATCGTAAAGAACTCTGATTTAATTGAAAATCGAATCCATCGCCATGAGCCGCCAGTAACAGACGAGAAGGTTGCATTGGTGCACCAAACTGATGACCTGTTGATTATCAGTAAACCGAGTTCAATTCCGATTCATCCAACAGGAAGATATCGTCACAACACTGCTCAGAACATACTTATTCATGAGCATGGATTCAAAGAATTACATCGTAAGTGTTGAATAACATTAGCTGTGAATAGAATAGATAGATTAACTTCAGGGCTGATTATATTGGCTTTAAACAGTGTAAAAGCTAATGAAATGATGTCGTTAATGCGAGATCGTGGTATCAAAAAGACGTACTTGGCTAGAGTTAAAGGTGAATTCCCTGAAGGCGAGATAGAATGTAATGAACCTTTGAAATGTGTTTCGCACAAAGTAGGTGTAAATATCGTGTCACCCGCCGGAAAACCCGCTACAACGATATTCAGTCGAATAAGCTATAATGGAATCACATCATTGGTCAAATGTAATCTTCATATTAAAAGCAGGCGAGCCGAAGACTGGTAGAACGCACCAAATTCGAGTGCATTTGCAATATTTAGGGTTTCCGATAGCAAACGATCCACTCTACTGTTCATCTGCATGGGGCGACAAGTTAAAGAATGGTCCTTTATCCCAGGAAGACTCTGTAGCTGTCGTTAATAATGTTACAAGAAAAGTTTTCCCTGAAGATGCTAAAGTAAAAGATTATCTGGAAGGATGCGATGGATGCATAAACAAAAGACAAGATCCTAAACCAGAGCAGCTGATAATTTGGTTGCACTCGTTAAAATATGAAGGGGACGGCTGGGAGTTTGAAACTGGTCTTCCAGATTGGGCCCGAGAAAGTTGGAGTGGTGACCATGATATCAAAGAAAGATTTTGGGATTGTGGTGGGTTATGGGATGGTGTAGCACCGGGAAATTTGATATAACAGAGATACCATTTATTTGCGTTTCAAAAGTTTTCTTTTCATTAATTTAATTTCATCAGTTTCTTCTTTGCAAACTATTAATGAAGATATGTACACACCTCGTCCTTCTGGAGTATAAATTTCGATTTCCGCTGTTCCAGCTACAGATATCCATCCTACACTCGATATCCATATAGTTTTCGCCCCTTTTAAAGTTAAATGCCTCGGCTGAAGACCAGGAAGCGGAATATCACGAAGGTTGACCATGGGTGGAAATAGAATATTGCCACTTCCAACTTTTTGCAGTAATCGATCATTGTTGATCATTTTTGATTCATGTATAGGCAACTTTTGTGAAACATAAACGGATAAACTAGCTCCGCCATCTAGCACATCTATTCTACAGAATCCGCCTATCCATAACGATTGGCCTTTCTCCCTTTCATACAACCTTGCTTTAATTTGAGATTTTGGCTCGATTATTGCCAGTTCTTTGGTTGTAAACAGATGGGCAAGTTGCTCTTGATTAATAATCCCAGCAGTATCAATCAAGTAATTTTCAATTTGTCTGTTCTTGGATTGCTGCATTTCACCAGGAGTGACCTTGGAGCATAAAGGTAGGAGGGAACTTTTCGGCATTCTAATTAAGCCCGCAGTTGTGCCAGAAGCGGCAGAAGCAGTAACATACTTGTTGTCACCGACTTGTTTCTACATTAAGTAACAACCAACCTTTAATGAGTTCATAAATGAAGATTTACCAACGTTAGTGCATCCCACTAAATAGCAATCCTCATTCTGTTTGAAAGATTCGCCAATAAATTTCACAAGGGTTTGAATACCCTCCCCAGTAGTTGCAGACAATGGGATAATTGGTGCACCTTTTGCAAACTCTTGCCTTTGTACCCACTTCTTTACTGTATCCAAATCATAATTCGCTGGCATTAAATCCTGTAATTAGCAGTTTCATACATATTTGTTCAACGCTAGCACCAACTTTTTGTTACCAACATAGTCCCACAGGTCTTTAACGAACGATTGGGGTAAATCCATAAGGTCTAATAATAATATAACTAATCCTCCCGATTTCGCTTTGAGTTGTCCAAACTGAATCCTGTTGGTTTTCATGGAACGCGTCGTATTATCACCCTTTAAAATCGAGTGGCATCGCTTGCAGACAATCGCTTTAGGTTTTTTGTGCTTTTGTAGCAGTATTTTTAATTCTGCTTGCGTAAGCGGTTCAGTTTTCCGCTCCAATCTTTCAATTTCTTGCGGGGTTGCTATTTTTCTTTCCTGAATAGGTGGCAGATAGCCAGGCTTCTCTTCAGAGTGATTTTGAAAAATCGAACCACATCCTGAACACTCCTTGCCAACCAGAGAAGAACCGAGTCTCGATATTGGCATTGCATAGTGAATAAGGATTTTATTCGCAGCCATGTTAGGAATATGAATTCTTCTGTATTGGCCCAAATCTAACTTTCTTATAATAATCATTCCCCTTTTCATCCATCAATAGTAAAAATTTTTCTCGAGTTTTTGAAAGACAAATCTAATGGCAAATCGCAAACTTCAGAGTAAATCATTGATCTTTAACCAACAGCTGAAATTGATAGGACACTGAAAAAGGTTACGGAAGGTGTAGAGATATTTGAAAATATCTATGACAAGATTCAGCAAGCTACAAATCAGTCGCAAAAGGAAAAACTGGAAGGAGATTTGAAGAAAGAAATCAAGAAACTACAGCGATTTAGAGATCAGATTAAAACCTGGGCCTCTTCTAACGATATCAAAGACAAAGCACCGCTCATTGAAAGTAGGAAACTAATTGAAACGGTAGCTTTTGTTAACATCAGCAAATGGAAAAGTTCAAGGCAATGGAAAAAGAGCTGAAAACTAAAGCTTATTCACAAGCGGGCTTAAATGCTGCATCAAAACTAGATCCTGAGGAGATTCACCGAGATGAAATAAGACAATGGATTTCTGACAGTACAGACAATTTATCTACCCAAATCGATGCGCTCGAAGCTGAGCAAGAGACTTTAAGATTAAAGAAAACAAGAAAGAGCGACACGACAAAAGCGGAGAGATTGGCAAGGATTGATAGCCGGATAGAACAGCATAAATTTCACCAAAGTAAACTAGAAATTGTTTTGAGAATGATTGATAATGGAAATTTAAAACCTGATCAGGTACGCTTTTGCTTATCCAAGGTTGAAACAATTAAAGAGGACGTAAATTACTATGTAGCTGAAAATCAAGAGCCAGACTTTGAAGATAATGAGTACATCTATGATGACCTAAATCTGGACGAGGCTGAAGTGTATGGGTTTGGAAATGACGATGACGATGCAGACCCTGTTGATCCACCTACTCCTCCACAAAAAGTTGAGGTACTCGAATTCTAAATTAGCCTCCTCCTACTCCAAAAGCTGAACCTGAACCTAAAAAGAAGGAAAAGGAACCAGAAAAGGAAGCGAAGCCTACTCCGCCAACTCCAAAGAAACAGAAAAGTTTGGACAAGGAAAAAACGAAACAGAAACCCCTTAATCCTACCATTCCAAAAGCAGTTGCGCCTGCCATAGTAGATCCTCCACCTCCACCGGCAAATTTGCGCTTCTCCGCTGTTGCAGCGGCTGCTCCTCCAACACCAAAACCAGTTGAATCAATTCCTGACAGTAAGTATTATCTAAACAGTAGCAAATTCGGAGCCAACAATTGCAAGTATACTAATGGGGAAGTCAAAGCCAAACCCTCCGCCTCTGGAAAAGAAGCAAGCACCAAATTCACCTGCAGTGTCGGTTACTTCAAAGCCAAGTGTTGCAGGAAGTCCAAAGATGGATTCAAGACATAGACAATCACCAGTTGTATTATCGTCGGTTATTAATTCCGATACTAAATTGCCAGCTGCCCTTGCAGATTTAGTTTCAAATTATGATGAAATCAAAGACAGAGGTAATGATGCTTTTATTTTAGACCAAAAGTATGGAGACTCTAATTTTGTAAATTCTTTGGTAGATTTGTCTTTCCAGAGTGCTCCCTCTCTTACGGACTCCCAAAAGTAATTACCCCTAATTTTTAGACTGAAACCATATTATCCAAAGGATCCATACCCAGTTCCGACATATTACCAACAAGTACCATTATCAATATTTGAACTTCCGGGTATATACGAAAGATTTGACACCAATACACTATTTTTCATATTCTACTATAGACAAGGAACATACCAGCAATTCCTAGCAGCTAGAGAATTGAAGAGACAGAGTTGGAGATTCCATAAAAAGTACTCTACTTGGTTCCAGAGACACGAAGAACCTACCGAAGTGAATGACCAATACGAACAAGGAACATATGTTTACTTTGACTATGAAAATGCATGGACACAAAAGAAAAAGACGAATTTTAAGTTCGAGTATAAATACTTGGAAGATGACTTGTAACAAGCCGTACTTGTAATAAACACAATTTAGCCATTCATTATCTCATAATCTGGAATATTGAAATCGTGGACATTGGGAACGACCTTCCCGTCAGCAGCAACGGCGATTCACATGAAAGCTGAGACTAGTCAAAGGCAGCCATGATTAATCAATAATGTAAAAAGTCGACACTGAAAATTTTTTTTCTAATCTACAAGACAAATTCAGATGTTCCGTCAATTAAAATCACTCACCAGAATACAAAGTAGAATTCAATTCACATTGAAAAAGTAAGAATTATCGATGCGATATAAAAGATTATGTTTCCATTGCAGTATCTAACATCTAGAGATTTTTCATGCACACCAAAAGTACTAACTGACCCAAAAATTACAGCAATTGTTGATGAAATTAGTAAATTGAACTTGCTGGAAGTATCTACTTTAGTTTCTGAATTAAAGGTACATACATTTTAAAGCAGACCAAACTAAATATTGCTGATGTTGTTATGGCCAGTGGCCCTGCTGCCGCTGCCCCAGCTCCAGCTGCTGCTGCTGATGCTGAACCAAAGGAAGAAGTACTCTTGTTTAATATTAGGTCAAAGCTGCCCCAACGCAATTCAAAGTTACACTTGCCAAATTTGATCCTGCATCCAAAGCCAAAGTTATCAAGGAAATCAAAGCATTATTACCAGGAGCAAATCTTGTTGAGGTATCTGCCTGTTAAATTTAGGCCAAAAAATTCGTTGAAGGTGCACCAAAGGTTGTTCGTGAAAATGTTCCAAAGGATGAAGCAGAAAAAATTAAAGCTGCTTTAGAAGCTGTTGGAGCCACTGTTACTTTGGATTAAATTCAAAATTAATATATAAATGCAATGATACGCGTAGTTGCAGGTTGTTTTATTTGGCTACCAATCCTTCTTAATTTCAAATTGCCAGTCCCATTCAAGATGGCAATGACCGTCATCATCAACAAATCTACTCTTGACCTTGTAAGTACCACGAGCCATCATTCCACTTGGGGCTTCTTCCAGAGGGAACTGTTTGTTAACTATGGCCTACCTTTTTTGTGTATAAATCTGGTGAAGGTCCATATGAACCAACCATTTCCTCCATTTTGTCAACTATTATAAGTTTTATCTGTACCTCTGATCCCTGCCCTCTTTACTGCATGCAAATATTTCAAACCAGATACTACGTCATGCTGAATTTTAAAAACAACTTTTAATCGATATTCAGCACCTTCCTTGATTGTCATGGTTTGACCAGAGAGTTTTGCCAAAGCCTCTAAATATTAATCCGATCTACCTTGTGTGGACAAATCAATTGAAATGTCATCTCTTCCAGCAACCTCTAAAGCGAGAGCATGAACAATCACTTTTCTAGGATCAGAGCTGTTGGCGGCTAAATTAACGATTGACTACCTCCTCCTTTTCCTACACCGAGAGATTCTTTCCATTTCTTTAGTGATTCTATATTATACAAATAGTACCGTCAGCTGCATCCATTTGAGCTAATTCCTCTAATGTTTTCTTTTCTCCCACTTTGTAACCAGCAGTTGCAGTTGGAGCTAAATCTTCTTCGTCTGCCATCTCGATTTCGCAAGAAATTCAGTCGTGATTTTTTGTGCGCCACCTTAGAGTCAATGGAGAAGCATCATGAATATTAATCAAATGCAATCGATATTGGGCCAGTAATGCTGCGGAGGTGATTGTGGATCCTTATAGAATTTATGGATGCCCAAGTTTCACATTCCGACAAGAGCTAGTTGCTTAATCCACCAACAGAATATTATACTCTTGAATCAATTCCATTTTGTGTTGGCTGAAGGCTCCTGGCATTTCTTGACTAGCTATGATTTTCTTGTGAAACGATCCCTCATGTCTCAAACCATCCAGCCACACTGAATTTCTTACTTTTTTCAAACAACAAGGATGCTCACTCAAGAACCAGAATCAGGGATGTGCAAAGATGAAGTCACATATAGGTACTCCAAAAGAAATCAATCTCCGGAACCAAATGCTGATCAGCAAAACATGTCCTTTTCTGAAAAGTTGTATGTTGGCCATTTGCCTTTTAATGTATCGAAAAGAGAGCTTGATGAATTGTTTGGACGTTACGGACCGCTTGCAAATATAGAACTTAAACATGGAGGGTATGCTTTTGTTCAGTATGGTAAGCGTTTCTTTAATTTAGAACACACCAGGGATGCAGAGGATGCAGTGAAAGCCCTACATAATTATACCTTTGAAGGCAGAAGACTCACCGTCGAGTTTTCCAACAAGAAGGGTGCTGGTGGAAACTCTTGTTTGATTTGTGGTTTGGAAGGTCACTGGGCAAGGTAAATCTTGAACTAACGTTAGGGAATGCCCTGAAAATAAGGAAAAGGGTCTTGATGTAAAGTCTGGAAAGTGTTTCAAGTGTGGATCTTTTGGTCATTTGGCTAGATTTTGTAGGTAATTAATTTCTAATTTTCAGAGATGATAAAGGCGGAAATGATCAAGGGATGAGAGGGATGGCACCGGATATGCCTTTCAGGGGTAGATCTCCTATGCGTCGCAGAGGAGGTCCAATGAGATCAAGATCTCCAGGATACAGAGGAGGGGAAAGGAATAGATCTCCAGATTTTTATCGTGGACCACCTCGTGGTTACGACGGGGGTTACTATCGTAGATTTTCACCACCTCCAGCGGATAGATTTGACCGTCCATACCGTGACTATCCTCCAAGGGATTACTATCGACAACCAGCGTATCCTGAAAATCCAGAGTATAGGGAGAGATACGCACCACCAGCAAGAGAAAGACCTGTATATTATGATGCTCCAAGGGAACCAGTTCAAGAATACAGACCGGATCCTAGAGATCAACCTAGGGATATGCCGAGAAGGAGTCCTCCACCTCAAGCATTTGAAGAACGCGGACCGCCAAATGGCTATTACGATCGATATCCTCAACAAGGAAGGGAAGGTGGTTATGCAAAACGCTAAGGATTAATCAGTTACCATTTTCAGGAATAAATAAAAATCAGGGATAATTTTGGATTGGACTTTTTCTTGGAAATGAGACTGAACTGGAAGTTGCGGAAAGGATAGGAGTGCCAAGGATCACAATCGAGGACTTTTTTTCTCTTTTTATAATTTTGCGATTTATTTTTGATGATAATCTGAATTTCTACTTTGTTGCCCTCGTTGGATTCACCAGGGTCTTCTTTATTGCTGAGCAAATGTACGTTTCGCTGTAAATAAAACCAAGAGGTAAAATCACAATTCGTTTACCTTTATTTTCAAATTACTCAAGATCTCTGTTGCTTGAAGTTTGTCGTTGAGGAACTCTGCATGTTCGCACAAGACCAACACAGCGGAGATCTGTTCTATAAACCTCGTGATATCACCCTTGGTGAACATGCTCTTTTCCCGTCGAAGACTTCTTTCCAGGTCCAACGCAAATCGCTTGAAATAATTCAGATTTGATTTTGTATCAGAGTCCATCAAATTCAATAGAAATATTTGACTGTTGAGTAGATGTACTATATCAGACAACGTCCAGGGATATCTTTTTGTCTTTTCTTCCCATTCCAGAGAGTACTTTTGGATAAATAGTTTCTTCAAAGTCGCAGATAGGCATCCAACTAGTGTTGCGTTTAGGTCGGTTAATATCAAATACAATTCATCTCCGGAACTATCCAATTCCATCTCATTCTCGGAAAAGTTTTCGTTCTCGACAGACATATCCATTGACTTTCTTTCTGTTTGATTGCCTGTAATTTCATCGAGAAGCTCTTTTGGCGATTTGAGGTAAGTTGAAAATGTCCTAATACCATGAACTGCCGCCTTCACGCATAAGTTCTTGTCGTTTGAGAGAAGAACAATGTAAGGTGAAAGCTGTGATGCTATTTTACTTAATTAAATAGAGTATACCGACAGCTCTCTATAATTAAGTCATCACCAGTTAAAAGCGCTTCTGGCGCACTTGGTTCCCCAATGATCCTGTTATTCTTGCCGATATTTTCAAACAAAAACGAATTTGCTCGAATTGCTGCTGATTTGAGACTGCGTAAGTCGTTGGTTACCTAGGGTTAAGTTTTAACCCATCCAGTTCTTGAATTACGATATAAGGGATATACATTATGAAATTGTCGGTTAGTACCGACAAAAGCTGTTCTATAAAGGTGCAGTGGTCCAGCAAATAATTCGTGTCCAACACAATTACAATCCCCACCATATTTTTATTTGAAAAAAATTGGAAATCACAAATTTAGGTGCATTACTGTGGTTAGCAAGCTCCGCTCAAAACCATCCATAGTCGTAGTAGTTGCCTTTCTTTTCTCCAAACTTTCCGCTAGATTTATACTGGCCGCAAGTCAACACATTACAATGAGGTCTCCATATAAACTGAGTTTCACTGCGCGTACCATATTCTTTGCCAAACTTGTCAATCAGCTTTAGTAGGTCATACTGGCACATCGTACATGTATTCCGTTCACCATAGAGTAGCAGGACAGAGAGCCAGTTGGAATCGAATCTTTTCCAGTCCGTAATCACTGGCTTCTTATCCAAAATGCTGATGAATTTGTAGAAGCAAAACTGCTGAGTCAAAATTGTCTTGAAAAAGGGATCTTCCATTAATTTCGCATATTCCTTTATAGGAATGTAATCTATGACTTTTTCTATTATCTCTCTTGGCAGCTGTTGAAAGTTCATTCCATTGAATCCCTGGACAAACAGTTCTAGTCGCTTAAATTTTTTTTCACTGAGAAAATGGCAGACGACGATTTGACCAAAAAGACCAATGATTTAGACCTCAATAAGCCAAAGGCACCAAAATTCACCTTCAAGTCTTCATTTAATATTGGCGCAAACGAATTTGTTCCTTCTTTCAATGTAGGTGCATCAGAATTTGTTCCTTCAGGATTACCAGCTGCAGCAAAACCAACTGGACCAGCAGTATCAGCAAAATTATCAACCAAGCCAGCTACACCTGCTGCAACCACACCAAAGCCTGCTGCAAAAAAGGAGGAACCGAAAAAAGCTGTAACTCCAGCACCAGCACCAAAAGTGGCCGATGAACCTGAAGAAGAAATCGATGTAGCAGGTATCAAGGAAAATGTCAACATTCTATTTATGGGCCATGTCGATGCTGGTAAATCCACAATGGGTGGTCATATTTTGCTATTAACTGGAATGGTTGACAAGAGAACTATGGAAAAATACGAACAAGAAGCAAAGGAATTGGGCAGAGAATCCTGGTATTTATCTTGGGCTCTTGATTTAAATCAAGAAGAGCGTGATAAAGGTAAAACCACCGAATACGGAAGAGGTGGATTCTTTACTGAAAAGAGAAGATTCACAATTATCGATGCCCCAGGGCACAGAAACTTTATCCCAAGTATGATTGAAGGTGCTGCCCAAGCAGACGTTGGTATTCTCGTTATTTCTGCCCGTAAGGGAGAATTTGAAACTGGTTTCGAAAGAGATGGCCAAACCAGAGAACACGCATTGCTCGCAAAGACTGCTGGTATCAAGCGCTTGATTTTGGTTATCAACAAGATGGACGATCCTACTGTACAATGGGATCAAGGAAGGTATTATTTTGCTTAATTAGATATGACGAAATTGTTAAAAAAATGATTCCTTTTTTGAAAGGTGTTGGCTATCCACAAACCGATATTGATATCCTTCCAATTTCTGGATTTACTGGTGCAAACATGAAGGATCCTGTAGGGGATGTCTGCCCTTGGTACACTGGACCACCACTTTTGACTCTTTTAGACAGTGTGCCAGTTGAAAGAAAGTACAATGGACCTCTTTTGATGCCAATTGCTGATAAAGTTAAAGATATGGGTATGGTTGCAATGGGGAAACTCGAATCTGGCTATGTCAAGAAGGGTTCATCTGTGTTAATCATGCCAAACAGAAAGCAGTCGGAAGTTATGGCTGTATTCCAAGACGAAAACGAAGTGCCAATCGCATATAATGGTGACAATGTGCGTCTTCGTCTCAAGAACGTAGATGAGGAAGATTTGCTTCCTGGTTTCGTATTGTGTGGATTAAAGAACCCTGTCCATGCGGTAATGCAATTTGAAGCGCAACTCCAAATTGTAGAATATCCTTCTATTATGTGCGCCGGTTACACTTGCGTTATGCACTGTCATACCACAAGAGAAGAAGTCATTATTAGCGTAAGTGAAAATTAATTATAGGAACTATTGCACAAGATTGATAAAAAGACAAAAAAGAAGAGCAAGGCACCACCTAAATTTATGAAGCAGGGAGATGTAGCTATTGTCTTGATTGAAGCCACCAGACTGGTTTGCTTGGAAACCTTTGAAACTCACCCTCAGCTTGGTAGATTCAATTTGCGCGATGAAGGCAGAACTGTAGCAGTTGGTAAAATAACCAGATTGATTGAACCAAGTAATTAAATAAATTGCATGTTAGTGTGTTGGAAGTACATTTTATTGTAGAATACTTTGTTTGTATGCAGACAAGATATGGGAAACGATCAAGTCCATTCCTTCACCATTCTTTACTTGAGCAAACACGGTGGGACCTTCTTGGCGCATCTTTCGTGCATCTCTATCCATGACAGATAAATCTGCGCCGACAATTGGTGCCAAATCAGTCTTATTGACAATGAGCAAATCCGATTCAGTGATACCTGGGCCACCTAACCATGAAATCTATGCTACCTTTTCTTGGAATTTTGTCACCACCAGAAACATCAATAACGTAGATAATGTAGTCTGCTAATTCTCTAGAGTAATTGGCAGCCAAGTTATCACCTCCAGATTCAACAAGGATAATTTGAGTATCGAATTGGGCTTGAAGGGATTCGCAGGCACCAAGATTTGCAGAAATATCTTCTCTGATTGCAGCATGAGGGCAGCCTCCAGTTTCAATTGCTCTAATACGTTCGGCTGGTAAAGCATTGTTTCGGATCAAGAATTCAGCATCTTCTCTTGTAAAGATATCATTTGTGACTGCACCGATATTGTATTCAGGATGCAATCTCTGACATAAAGCAAGCATCAATGCTGTTTTTCCGGACCCAACTGGCCCGCCAATACCTACAGTAAATCCTCTTTCTTTCCAGTTTCTTGCTTTGAGAGGAGGTGCTCTGTTCAGGTAGCTACCAGCATTTTCCAAGTGTTCATGAGTGTGGCCATGCTCATTTGCTTCATGTGAATGAGAGTGATGATCGTGCTCATGGTCTCCCCCGTAACTCTGACGATGTAGTTCGAAATTTGTGTTCATTTTGAAAGTTCCAGTGGCGCGGTAATGGGTTGAAACAGTTCCCTTCAATCTATAGAAAAAGCTACTTATACAGGAAATAGAGGTTGCTTAAATCTACATTAAGGATTAAAATCGCTGTTTAGGCATTACTATTAGGTTTCATTGGTTCGTTTGGGTTTAAGACGAGCTTGAAATTTGATTGGCAGGAAAATAAGTGCAAGCCACACCGTGATATAAATTGAAAAACAAAAAAAAACAAATCTCCACAAATAAATTGTAAGTAGTTCGCTGGGGAATCACTTTGGCATTGATGATTTTGACCTTCAAATCAAACTAGAGTCTCTGACTTCTTTCTATACAGATGATAAATGCGTCTTCTGAAGTCAAAATGATCCCCAAAAACAGTTGCTAACAGCTAGATTGTATCTATATTTATTGTTTGCCCCTCTGTTTTCGATCCTGGAATCCATGTTCTCTGTAAAGGTATGTATGATAGCAAGTGTGGTGATGATTTTAACCTGGCAACAACTTTAAATGGAATTACCGGCTGAATTAGTTGATGTGAAACGGTTTACTGAACACTTTTTATTTTAGATTAATCTCTAGGTATGTCAGAATCGGCTGTTTATGATGGGGTTAGGTGGGGACTGACATTCCCACCAACTGAAGCACTGGGCACTGAATTATCCTGTAGATAAAGCTTCGCTGAAACACCTTCTTTTGGATTATGCTAATCTTTAGATGGTCATTGTTTATATCATGCAATAGGTATGTAAATTTTGTTTGCAATCAAAATGAAGATACGATGACGAGTCTCATGGGTTTCCCGATGATGATACTCCTTTTTTATTCATTCATGCCTAAACTGATTGATTGCTTTCTTTTTTCAGGTCTAATCCTAGAAATTTCCTGTAAATCTGTATCTGAATGGTTGTTTCTTCATCGGACAAGCTCCTTGCACGATTCATTCCTTTGGTAAGTGTGAGAGAGCTGTGTGATGATATTACAAAAGTAGACAAGCATATATCAGACTTTGATGTTGACACACTTTTAACGTCTGACGGCCTATTCCTATTTAGAGCAATCTAATCTTAGAAATTATAAAATTGTATATTATGCTACTCTATTTATTGCCTCCGTTTGTCTGGTGTGCCTTTGAATTTGAAATGATGAGTTCAAATTATCACGACGGTCTTCGTAGGGCCTAACCGCTCGATGAAGAAGCTTGCCACTGGCAATTTTCTCTGATCAAATTTGTAATATATTGCTTATCTATATTAATATTTTTCGTTTTTTTGCTAGGGTTGTGTGTAACCCTCATATTTTTTTTTACTTTCCAATTTAAAAAACATGAGTGGAAGAGGTTTTAATAACAGAGGAAGAGGAGGAAGTCAACGTGGAGGATTTGCAAATAGAGGTGGACGTGGAGGTTTCAACAATAACGCCGGACCGCCAGACTCTGTAATTGGTAGGTTTCGTTTAATCTATAGAAATGGGATTGTTCCTTCATCCATGTGAAGGAGAAATGGTTTGTGCCCGTTCTCCTAGCCAAAGCAAGATTCCATATTTCAACGCTCCAATCTATTTAGAAAATAAGACTCAAATTGGAAAAGTTGATGAAATTTTAGGACCAATGACTGAATTATTTTTCACTGTAAAACTTGACAGTGGTGTCGTTGCTTCTTCATTTAAGCCAAACGACAAAGTTTACATTGCTGCTGATAAACTTTTACCTTTGGATAGATTCTTGCCAAAGCCAAAACCAGCTGGTGGGAAACCATCCAAGCCATTGGGCAAACAAGGCATGGTTGCCAAACCTGCTCGTGGTGGTAGAGGTGGATCCAGAGGCGGCCGCGGAGGAGCTCGAGGAGGTTCAGCTAGAGGTGGATCTAGAGGAGGATTCGGTAACCGTGGTTCAAGCAGAGGTGGAAGCCGAGGTGGTAGAGGCCGTGGTGGATATTAGGTTCATTCCTTTGTTTATAAACACACTATTAATCATTTCGCAATGTTTACCTAATAATAAAACAATCTTGAAGCACGACATTTTTTGTAGTATCCATTTGTGGAAAGTGAAACAAGTTCAACCCACCCCGAGGGTCAATTCAAACGAATATTCTAGCTTTGGGCCACCTTTTATATCCGCCAATAGAGGCTTTCCAAGAAATGAAGCAACCCCGAATCAATATACAAGCTGAAGGCGATAACATTAAGCGAGATATCTTGAATTCATTTCGCGGCTATTACCAATTTATGGTCTCGAATGGGTTAAAGATATATAATCCAGAGCATGTCAATGAAGGGAAATCGATATTAAATACTATGGTTAGATGTGAATTGGTAGATAAATACGGTGTGGAAGCAAGTCTGTACAACGGCAGCTAATAAACAACAATAAATTCATTTTCAAATACTGGATCAATTATCATTCCTATTAGTTATATGTGAACAGTGCAACGCTACCCTAGTAGTCAGCTGGTTTTAGTGGTTGGATACCTTACGAATATTCCAACTGGTAGACAAAAACAGTAAAATCACCAGACACTTTCATTGTTACTGTGATAATATTGCTTTATTGATGCTATTTTACTTTGGCAAATCCGTTGCGAACTTCAGTGTACAAATTTGTTTCTAGTGAAGCAACAGATAGACCTGATACAATCTTGCCAAGTTTACAATGGAATAATGCTTTTAAAAATTCAAGAATGCTTTCAAGAATCTGCGCTTTTCGCTTTTCGTCTTCTTTCATGTTATCCGTGAACCCAGAAACCACTGAGTTTAGGTATAATAATATTTCATGCCAAATAATACGGAAAATTGCAGGTATTTTTAAAGAATCTGGCTTGTCGTGTATCTGTTTCTCATCAATTCTGGATTTGGAGTTTTGTCTCTTTGCCTTTCTGTTTCTATCAACTAAAGTTGGAACTGCCGGTAATACTACATCAACAAACTCTGGATTGTGGTCTGGCAACGAGCCCAAATGTGGATATAGCGTCTTTAGATATTTATCGTACTTTCGCTCAGAGAATTGATTTATAATAGCAAAATTTGCATCCAAATATTTCAGTAGACCAATAATGTGATCCTCCACCAAATCATCCGACACTTTTTTCCCTTCAGTGACTGAAAAGTAAAGGAACGAAGTCCCTTTGGTTTGTACTAGGATTTGATCACACGCATTTCTAATTACCCGGATGATCTATGTTAGAAACAATATAACCTTGGAACATATAGTATTTAACATATCTTCAATTGTAAATTTAATTAATTCTTCAGCTCTTTGAATATGCCATGCGGTGTCATCCACTTCACCAATTTTTCTAATCCTAACGGATAATGCACCTTGAGGCCGAAGTGATAATAAATAGTTGTAGGAAAGGTAGTTGGCAATCTTTTCGTCCCGCAAGAATATCGCACATGAAGAGCAAGTCACCTCTGTTCCGAGAGGATTATCGTGCATAACCTTGAGATACAAAAATGCTTTGGAGTCTGTATTCATTTCATTTGGTAATTCAAGGGTGAATTCATAATTCCAGACTGGATTGTTGTGTTTTTCCACCACAGGAGAGGATGCAATCACTCTGCCACCAAGCACACAGTCAACATACGGATTTGGCCTACTCAAGTTTTGATCTGCAAGGTTAGTTGCTGAATTAATCTTGATGTTAAATAATTTTGCATTAGGACTCGGCTCTAAAACTTGCGAGTTGTTTGATATTTCCAAATTGTAAGAATCTAGCGCAATTACGAGATTTTCAAATTCCCGTTGAGCTTTCAAGATATTATTCATCTTTACCACAAGCTGAAATTAAACTAAACTTACAGTTCGCTCGAATAATTCAAAATTGTGACTATTTTCTCTATCGATTTCATAAAAATCGGTACTTGACATCTGGCAATACACTTCCAGTGTTTTAAAAATTGACTAGGATAAATTCGAAATTACTTTAACGAATTTACGTTTCAAGCGCTGTTTTTCACCGTCAGAATCAAACTTGAATTTTGATAGAAAAGCCAAGCCCCCGTTAAAGGCAGAAAACATATCTACAACTGAAGCTGAATTGAGATTATTTGGAGACGAAACAAACGCAAATCCCTTTTCAACGTCGTACATGTACGATGTTTTGACCCATTCAACCCATTTCTCATCCGCCTTTGAAAGGTAGTATTCGATAAGAGGTTTGAACGATCTTTTGATATCATTTACTTTTTGTGGATCAACATTCAATTCCACGCACAAATCATAAAACTCTTCCAATGCTTCATATAATTCGTTGATTGCAAAAATTTCAGTTTCTGGATCAAGGAATTGGAGTTGATAGCATTCACTTGATAGGGTTCCCAAATAAATTTCTGACGCTATCATGTGTATAAATTTGTATTCAACTAGCGGTCGATTGTAATATGCTCTATACTTTTTAAGGTCTTGAGTGAAATTTGTAACTAGGTTGGTAATTCTAATTGGAAGTTGTAATGTACTAGGAAGAGCTTTTTGTATTTTATCTGTTACATAGCTTACTCTACTCACTAATGAAAGTGTAATATACTCAGCAATTTGATCTTCCAACAATGTAGGAGGAATAACTCCAATACGATACTCTACACAAAGCGGATCGGAATTCATTGCCTTAATCAGCGAAATGCAGATATCCAGCAAAAGTTCACACTCTTCCGGAGAAAACCGCTTAAGATAAACCATTTCGACAAATTGCTCCATTTGGTGAGCCAGATCAAGTCGCAACTTTTCATATATAGATACCAATTTTGATGTTTCAGCGATTTTCAACAGTTTATGTTCTTGTGATAGCTTTTGAATACTTTTAAAGTAGGACGATAGTTCTTGTAACGATATTGTGCCTTTAGAAAATCGTCTAGCAATTGATTCAAAAATCGCAATTTCTTTGTATTCGTTTGAAAATCTCCATCGCAAGGCACATTCGTTCAAGATTGATTTGTAAATTTTCGTCAGTTGCACTCCACCAGTTTCCTCAATGTTGTTCCCCAGGCAAATATCAATCAAGATTTTAAAATATTTTTCAGCTGTTTTCAGATCTTTGGGCATATTTGTGTTATAATTACATCTAGTTGACTAAAATGAATTCAAAGTTACCATTTCTATCGCTCTGGGATATCGCAGTCCAAATACATTCAGCAAACCCATTGTTCTATTTACTTCCTTTTCAATACCCAATTTGTAAGCTTCAGCAGACGGGAAAGAGTACATATCCCAACCAGGAAATTGCCCTGCATTCAGCATGTCCATATAATTCTTTAGTTCTCTCATAACTGATCCTTCCGTGTAATCCAATTTGATATTTTTCAACATTCTCTTATGTTCATGGTCTGGTACTCCAAAAAGGTTTCGAACCCCTTCACACATATCATCCAGCTCTGAAATAGTGTTTGATGATTTGGGAGCATATTTTAAAACTAAACTCTTGTAACCTTGCAATTGAAAATACTTGTGATTGCGCACTTCGTAAGACGACTGTTCAGAATTTTGTAGAATCGTTTTAATGATTGCGACAAATGAATTTACAGTATTAAATATTGTAGTTTCTACCATGTTTGGAGCAATATTCAATTTTCGTATTTCATCTGCGGTAATATAGCAGTAGTGATCCAATATAGCAATGATATCAGACATCCTAGGAATGCTAGTAAATATATCTGTATTCGCTCTTTGTGCTGAAGCGGTGAATATTTTAGCATCGACCGTTTGAATTGTCCTCATGATATTAATAGTTTCCACTAATTTCGATTTGATACCTTGCATTGATTCCTGGCATAAATAAATAGTTTCTCCCCTTGAGATATTTTTGTTAATTGGCAAGTCAAGAGTGGAGGGAATGTATTTTTTGATTTGGAAGGTAGCGTCGAGCACTGGTAACGAAACAGCTTGGAGAACGCAAAGATATAGCGCTTGCTCTTCATTCAACTTTGGTCCTGAACTTTTCTTTCGAAACGTTGTTATCTGTCTTTGAACTGTTTGTAGCTTTGAACCCAGTCGGCTGTGATTCATTTTCGGCAAGTTTCTTTAATGTCGAGCCTTTGTACATGAACAGCTATAATTCTCAAAACCATTGGAATTCGACAGATTGGTTCAATAATCACAGAAGTACAGATACTTGTCCGCTAATGAATCTCAATTTAGATGAAACGGATATACCAAGGATCTGTGATTCCAATTTACAAGAAAGGAAACCAGCATCATCAGATTTCTCTCTCGACAATCATTCAGCGTGAAAAGGCCTTGATTGGTGAAATCAATTCTCTACTTGTCTCTAATACGAGATTTTTATTAAATTTAAATCCGGAATTTACATTTGTTGATCCTTGTTCGTCTTTTCCTTAGCGAGCTGTACAGCAAAATCGACCGTAGTGTCATCATCTTCCCATGTGTCTTGCCATTTAGGTAACTGTTTCAAATCGGTGCTGGAATCTACTTTATCAAATAAAAGTACCTTGCACAGGGAAGTCTTCAAATTCATCTTCGTCGTCTAATACTACTTTAGGTTGTGTCATTAGATGCCAGGGTTAATTTTTTGAAAAATGTTTGTGAGAAATCTTTCGAGACACATTAGGTTCAACAGCAATTTCGCAGCACCAGAAAAGGTAATCGTCCAAAGAGTTGGGGCATTTAGAGGCGGAGTAGTTGGATTCTTGCTGGGTACAATTTCATTAATAAGGTATTTCAAGTGCGGGTGCAGCTGCTTATGTTTACTTGTTGGACGAATATCAGCAATCTTCTTTATCGCTCTTGTCTGGGGTCGAAGATTTACAGAAAACCACAACCAAATTGCGGGATTATACAAAGAAAATTGATAAAGTCGAAGAGACCATAAAAGGATTTCCTGCAACTTATGCAACCAAAAAGGACTTGGAAGACTTGAGAAATGAGTTATTAAAAGCAATTGTAATCAAAGTTAACGATAGGATAATGTTGTTGTAGATGGGTTGGAAACAAAGACTCTGGTTTGGGAACTTTCACAAAAGAAATAAATCATATTTCATATTAGTTTTGAATTTCCATGTTTCAAATCCGAGATCTATTTAACCGGTAACGGCGCTTGCAGTCGGAAATAAACCATGGAAGCAATAATCAAAGAAATCTCTTACAGCAAATATGCGGTGATTCGAAAGCGATTCAGCGAATTGCACTTTTAAATTGAATGGTGCGCAAATATTAATGAGAACTAAATTTATTACAATTTAGACTTGGCTAATGCTTTAGCTTTTCTGATGAACTCCTTGGTCTTTTCAACACCACCAGTCTTGTTAAAGATTTCTTCCAGTTGCATAGCGAACCCAATATCTCCAGCAATCTTGATTCTGTTTTCTGATAAAGCTTTCAATCCAGGTAAACCTCCAGTAATGAATTTGAAAATATCACGATCTTCAATTTCTACAATAGTAACCGGAATTTTAGTTGTCTTTGCCTTTGGGAATGCTGGCGCATCTTGAGAGATCGTTGGCGGTTTATCTCTTCCTCTAAATACAAGGTACCTAGATTAACTTGAATTACCATTCTTCCACCTTCTTTCCGTTCTTTGTAACAAGGATCATGAACAATCCTTCAGCATTCCCAACCAACTCTGGTTTCTGAGTAAGTTCCTTTAGGAGTTCCGGAAATAACATAGATGCGTGAGTTGGCTTGTCTTTCTTTGGTTGTAATTCAGTTAGCTTCTTTTCGACTGTCATTGTGAAGGAAAGTTTTACTTGATGGCTTGCTCGAACGTGACCTCAGCGAATGTGAAAATTGAATGAAAATGAGCAACCAGATAAATTCACCGGATGTAATTCCTTAATTGTTTAGTATTTACTAGGAGTTTATGCGCATTGGCTATGTGGTTTGACTGATCGGAGATTCATTTAATTTCTCAACTTCCGACTCAATTATAGACCTGCATATGGACGCATTGGTATCAGTCATCAGAGCATCAAAGTAATAATGTATTGGATTCTGTCTGGGATTATACAGTGGTATAGCCCCGGTGATTCCTCCAGTTTATTCTTGCTTGATAGAACAAAGTCAACGCTTGTAGGAACGAAAGCAGCGACTGAAAAGTCAAGCTTCTTGAATTGGTTTAGCAACTGCTGTTGGTAAACAGATTCAGCTTTGAAAAATTTTGAAAGAAAATTTGGCCAAGGAAATAGGACCAGCTAAAGAAAAAATAATTGCTCTCCTTGGTTGCAACTAGCAGTTTTTACTTTCCAAAATTTGTTTAATTTCTTTAGGTTCAGATCTTGTGTTCAAATTCTAGCTAATGTCAGTGCCATTTCGCTGGCCCGTCAAACAGAGGGGCGTCTCAGTCATTTGCTCCTTCGCGATTAACTTTTTCTAAAATGAATTTATTCGACTTTCAACCTCTAAACAAGGAACTTTCATTCCCACAAGATATTTATTCTGTGGGTTGGTACGTGTTCGCTTGGGCGCTGTTTCATGGAATCTGCTACTCCCTGATCTTCAAAGTAGAAATGTATTAACAACAGCCATTGGGAATTTATTTCTTTGCAAACGAAAAGGATATTGTTGAACTGCAAAAAAAGCAACTCAAATTGTACACTGCGTTATGGAAATTTACTTATTTCAGCGTTTGCGTTTACTTTGGAAGTCAAATAGCTTACCATGAATCAAAGTGGCTGTTCAACCCAGTGGAATACTATCCCGGATGGCCGAATCATCCGATGAGGTATTTCTACAATTCATATTAGTGATCGCATAAAGTTTTACTACAAATTGGAAATGGCAGGCTACCTATATTCGATTCTCGTCATGCCATTTGAGCCGAAACAGACTAAAGTTGACTATGCGGCAATGCTGATTCATCACGGATCCACTCTTTATCTACTATATACTTCGTACGATATGTTAATCCAAGATATATTTATTCTTTTCATCGTATCGGAACTGCAATTGCATTCCTTCATGATCTAGCAGATCCAATAATGGAGCTAGCCAAAATATTTTTCTACGCAAAGAATGAATTGGTAAATTGGATTAACTGTAGATGGCAAATATCGCGTTTGTATTCTTTACTGCAACCTTCATTGCCACTAGGAATTTCATATTCCCCTTTTATATAGTCATGAGCATTTCCAAATACTGTAGATTCCCAGACGGCACTTTGATGCCAACCAACGGATGGAACTATTCGTTCCAAGGTGCTTTGTGGATTTTGGCTGGGCTGCATGTGTATTGGTCGAGTTTGGTAAGTTCTATCTTACTTTAGTTGCTAAAGATGCTTTACTCTGCAATAATCAACAAAGGTGTGGAAGATGATATCCGAAACGTAGAACATAAAAAGAATGAATAATAAATGACTAGTAATGTTTGACGATATTTATTAAAGTTTCGAAGAACCAGTCAATGTCTTTTGCAACACGCCGTGCATATATGCTTCAGCAAGTCCATAAACCAAAAGATAATTGTTATCCCAAGCATCACGCTTACTGATTCCAGCCTTGATATCCTTTCCCATTGCGATCTTTAATTTTTCAACTGCTTCTTTTTCCAATTGTGTTTGCGGCCCTCGTCCCAACACATCTCTAGCCATCTTTTGCATGAGAATCCTGGAATCCCCTTCGGCAAATTTACAGCATGTCAAGAAATCAAGTTGTTCAAATCCAGTTCCAGCCATCAAAGCGTATGACCCAACTTCTTGCTTTAAAGCATGGCACAAATTGATCGCACCTTCAACGCACTTCACCTTCACTACTGCGATAGAATCTTGGAGTGCAACTGGCGGAACCTGTCTTTTTCGAAGATAATTGCACAAATCTTGTTCTACCAAACCAATAAACTTTTCCAAGACTGACAAATCTCTGTCAGCTTTTTCAAATATAGCCTTGATTTGAGGGACTTTGATCAATGTAGTCTCACCGCCGGGTGCCCAGCATTTCTTTGTTGAAGCAAAAGCATTGGCTGTTGCAAACAAACTACGTGCAAAAGTCAACCCAGCTTGAGCAACTGCGATTCTACCAGAAAACAATCGCTGACCAATCATATCCATAGTTCTAAGGTTCCCTTGAGGATAAGAAACATTTCCATCTGGCTCAACTTTTACATATCTTGCTAACAAGGAGTTCAATGGCGCTTTGAAATTCTTGAAAATAAGTCTAGCGTTATCTAGATCATTGCCGACAGTTTTTTTACCCATATCAACCGCCTCAACACCGCTAACCAATCTCCCATTGTCATCACGAAGCCTAACCAAAAATGCTTGCGGGCCTATGCTCTTGCCATTTATTTTAACGTTAGCAACTACTACAGCATCATCTGCGACTAAACCTTGTGAAATCCAAAATTTAGCAGCTCCTGGAGTTGGAGAATTGATCAGGAATTCACCATTCTTAAAATCAGCAGTAGTTTGAACAACCAACCCAGAATTGACACCTGCAAAAGCTTCAGTTAAAGCAAAGCACCCCAAGCGCGGTTTCTTGTCGTTCAGCAACACCAGCTGTTTGATTTGCTCATCTGTTCCTAAACCTACAACAGTTCCAGCAAATAAATTGTAGTGGACAGTAAATCTGATGGAAAATCCAGGTCCATATTTGCAAGAATTTGAAGCTACTAATCTATGCGCTTCAAAGAAACGATCTGGATCGTCCTGAATATCAGTGAGAGTGAGTAATTTTGTGCTGATTAGTTGTCGAAGCTTCACCGCAGCTTCTTGATAAGTCATTCCATCCCCAATTTGAGGAATAGCTTTTTTCCACTTTGCAATCCATTCTTGGTCTTGATACACCATTATTTTGATAAAAAACAACGGGTGAACACATGATTTTTTAGTTATGCCGCGAACAGTGGCAAATAGGCTAAAATATTCTCCAAATTGAAAGAGGTAATTTGAACTAGGGTTTATTTAAAGTTTGGATTGCCCAGTGAATGTCTTTTGCAGTACAGATTGCATGTGTGCTTCTGCGAGAGCGTAAACCAACAAATAGTTGTTGTCCCAAGCATCTTTCTTGCTTTGGCCAGCTTTCATTGATTGGCCCATAGCAGTTTTCAATTTGTCTAGAGCTTCCTTCTCCAAGCTGGTGTTTGCACCACGGCCAAATATATCCCTTGCCATCTTTTGCATTAGAATACGCGAATCACCTTCAGCAAACTTGCAGCAATTCAAGAAATCGAGTTGTTCAAAACCTGTACCAGCCATCAATGCATAGGAGCCAACTTCTTGTTTCAAAGCATGGCATAGCTCAATCGCGCCTTCGACACACTTTACTTTGACCACAGCGATGGACTCTTGGAGCGATACTGGCGGGACTTCGCGTTTACGTAAGTGTTGAGACAATTGACTTTGGACAATCCCGATAAACTTTTCCAAACTGGCTAATTCCTTGTCTGCTCTTTCGAAAATTGCTCTGATCTGAGGAACTCTGATCAGATTAGTTTCACCACCTGGTGCCCAACACTTCTTGGCTGACGCAAACTGTCTTGTTTGGGCAAATAAAGCTTTGGCAAAAGTAAGCGCGGCCAAACCGACACCAATTCTTCCAGTGAAGAGTCTTTGACCAATCATATCCATGGTTCTTTTGTTACCTTGAGGATATGAAACAGTGCCATTTGCATCAACATTTACATATCTTGCTAACAAAGCGGTGCGTGGTACTTTGAAATTGGTAAATGTCAACCTTGCATTGTCCAAATCATTTCCGACAGTTTTTCTTCCCATATCAACAGCTGCAACACCAGGGAGAAGGTTACCTTTTTCATCACGAAGATTAACTAGGAAGGCTTGAGCGCCAATGCTCTTCCCGTTAATTCTTACGATAGCAACTACTATGGCATCGTCCGCTACTAAACCTTGGGAAATCCAAAATTTCGCAGCTCCAGGAGTAGGAGAATTGATGATAAATTCCCCATTTTTAAAATCTGCGGTGGTCTGGACAATCATCCCGGAATTAACTCCGGCAAAGGTTTCAGTAAGGCCAAAGCAACCAAGACGTGGTCTTTGATTGTTTAATTCCACCAGCTTTTTGATTTGTTCATCGGTTCCTAAACCAACAACAGTTCCAGCAAATAAATTGTAGTGAACTGTAAATCTGATAAAGAATCCAGGTCCTAAGCGAACAGCGTTTTCAGAAATAATTCTATGCGCTTCAAAGAAACGATCTGGATCATCTTGAATATCAGTAAGGGTCAATAATTTGGTGTTGATGAGCTGGCGAAGTCTTGCAGCAGCTTGGTGATAGGTCATGCCATCTCCAATGTCTTTGGTGGCATTTCTCCATTTTTCTACCCAAGTTTTATCTTGATAAACCATCAGTTTTTTGAGAACATTTTTTTCGAGCCAATTTCACCTGACCACATTGGCATATGAAACATGATATTACTTTATTTACGTTTGTCAATAGACATTATTAATGGAGATTCGCTGTTATCGGACCTAAATGATTCGTTTCTTAGCATTTCGCTCTCCACAGTTTTTTCACGTAAAAATGGTGGTGCTTCATCCAGAATATTCTTGGACGAAATATTTGGTGCAACAGCAGCAGTAGGTGCTAACTTTGGAGTTGTAACCGTCTGACTCTTATCTGCTTGGTCAGCGGGAATTGGATATCTATTTTTTTCTACTATTACAGCCGGAATTTTGAATAACTTGCTGCCATTTGGTATTTTCAAAGATTTGCTCGCTGGATAAACCAACTCTTTAACGAATACATTTCGCAAAGCAGAAGTTATCAGCGATGTTAATTTCGGCAAGTCTTTCACTTTGGTGCGATGACCCAACAACGATCCAACATTGAAATCCAGAATAAAATCGTCTAAAATGCATATGGATATGGCAGTTTCCGATGTGATATCTTTCTTTGCAAGAAATTCCACCACAAACTACATTAAATTAGCATTACAGTCCCAGAGAAACGAACTAGAGTAAACGCCAAAGATATTGGTAACGATGCCATTCCAGGTTTCGGCCAGTTAATCAAAGCCATTGTATCCAGTGCAATTGTTATTTGATCGTCAAATGCAAAGTCAACTTGAACTGTCATATTTCCATCATGCCCAAATCTAACTCTTGCATTTTTTAGCTCTGGAAACTCCTCTCCAATAGTGAATTCGGTAATGGATATGGGCCCCTATAATCAGCAATATCTACAATAAAGCTTGGCCGCTTTTGCTGCTCGTTATTGAATGCATGATCCAGATTTTTGGCAAGCCCAGGGAGGAATGTTGGGTCATTTCGCATGTTCGACATGAATTGAGCAAGTAAGATATTAAGCCAGTCACAACTTTCAAATGGATGATTTTTTGGGTCGTATTTCAATTTCTGGAGAATTATCGAATCAATTGTGTGTTTCTGCTGTACGTTCATTGTTAGGATCTAAGGTTACAAATATATCCTACTTTCGGCTGCATTAAGGATGTATTTCTTGGTTTCTTCAGTTCTAATTTGGTTTCACTAGAGTTGCGAAGTAGAAACACTTTGAGAAGGAAAAATATTAGTACACATAGTATCACTTGTCCGGCTATAAATCCCTTGATAAATTCTCCGTTTGCTAACTGAATTGCTTGCGAAGCTTCTAGAGATGCGTCCATACAATTCAAGAAAAAAATAAAAAGTGTCAAACGAAATTCTAGAACCCTAATTCTACTATTTTATACATTAGTAACACTATCAGGTGATCGCATTAATCGGATATTAGCAAAAGCTTCATTTCACGACTAAAATATTTAATTTTTGATGTGTCCTGCGCTTTCGCCATAGCTAAATACTTTTAGATATTCAATATGGAACTCATTGTGTGCTGTTTTAAGCCTCAGCTTAGACTTGAAACAGTGCTGTGAAGTTTGGATTTTCACCATTTTTTCACAGCAAATGGAAGGACAAGCTGGAGACCAACCTGGAAATCAGTATTCAAGGCCGTTACCAGTGCCTCCTACAAGAGCTGATTCTCCACAGTGGATTCAACACCAAAGGCAGATGCAATTTGAAGAACGCAGAGGCTCTGATGTTTCTCAGCATTCATTCCAGTCACACCATTCCTATAACCAGCAGTATTATCCTGAAAGATATAGTCAAATGAGTAATTATTCATCGGGGGGATATTCTCATTATGATCGCTCATATTCTCCGTCGTATTCTCCTGTTCCTCCTGGGCATTACGGAGGACTGCGGCAAAGACCTCCTCAGCGATATCCTAGCCCTGGTAACTATTAGTTAACTCAAGCATTCCAGCCTCCGCCTCCAGCAGAAAATGCAGAGAAAGGTGATACAGCTTCGATTTCTGCTTCACAGGAAAATTCTACAGATACAATAACTCCAAGAAACGATGTCCCTAACGCACCAATAAATTATTCAACTCACAATTATGCACCGCCTGGCCATGGGCAGTATGTTCGACCTCCAATGCCATATCCTCCAATGCACTACAACCAACCACATTACAATCCAGGACCTGGCTATCGCCCACCAATGAATTACAGTAACCCAGCTGGATTTGTGCCTGTTAGATCTAATTTGGCCAGAGATTTTGACAACATGTCGTTACATTCGGTTGCCACCAACGCAACAGGGCAAACTGCACTTCGCCCTTTGCCATCAGAAAGTTTAGAATCATATAGACAGCAAGTGAAAAAGAGTAATGATCCAGTGATGCAATTCGATTTTGCAAAGCACTTAATTTCAGTTGCGGAAGGTAAATCCATTTTAATGTAGAAATGCGAAAAAATCCGCAAGGATTAGATCCGCAAAAAATTAAAAAGAACAGGGATATCTTGCACGCTGAAGCTGTTAGATGGATTAAAAAAGCGGCTAGCAGTCAATTTTTAGGCAAAAATGGATTACCAGAAGCACTATTCTTCCTTGCAGATTGTTACGGCAATGGGACTTTGGGGTTGACAATCGATCACGATAGGGCATTTGGATACTATTCGCAAGCTGCAAAGCAAGGTCATTCCGCTTCTATTTACAGAACAGGTGTTTGCTACGAAGTAGGTGCTGGTCCAAAGCGAAATCCAGAAAGGGCAATCCAATTCTACAAAAAAGCTGCAATTCAAGGTGATACTGCCGCAATGTTTAAAGTTGGAATGATCCTATTGAAGGGGACTCTTGGACAGACTCCGAACCCCAGAGAAGGAGTAAACTTTTTGAAAAGAGCTGCGACTCAAGCAGATGAAACTACACCTTATGCATTACACGAACTAGGTATATTATATGAAGGAATAGATTTAGACCCAGCAACTGGTGTTGTGCCCGTAAGTATTTTTTGATCTAGGATCCCAACCACGCCGTTGAATTATTTATGAAAAGCGCAAAAATGGGATATGCACCTTCACAGTACAAATTAGGATTGGCTTATGAATACGGTCATATGAATTTGCAACCAGATCCACGAAGATCTATTGGTTGGTACACTAAAGCAGCAGAACAAGGGGATCCAGAAGCAGAACTTGCCCTTTCAGGTTGGTATCTAACTGGGTGCGAAGGGCTTTTACCTCAAAACGATAAGGAAGCTTATTTGTGGGCGAAAAAGTCTGCCGATAAAGGATTAGCCAAGGCCGAGTATGCTGTTGCATATTTCTTGGAAAATGGAATCGGAGTTAATAGGGATTTGGAAGAGGCGCGGCGATGGTATGTTAGGGCAGCTGGTCAGGGCAATCCAAGAGCTATTGCTCGATTGAAAGATAAAGCACCTAGCCAGTCAAACACTAAGCCGGCTGAGTGGAGAAAAGATTCTGATACCAGGGATGGCAATTGTACTGTAATGTAATATTATCCATTAATTTTTGAAATATATGTTTCGTAATGATGTTTTTTATATGTAGCATTTATTATCAAAAAGTCTTAGGTACAAAAATATCCATGCTGATCCCCTTCAATTTGGCGGGAATATTTTCTTGAACTTTAGTTTCGCATGCAAATCTCTAACTATATCTTCACTCTTTCCTTGTGAGTCGTCAGGATCTTCACCTGTTGAAGCAATGGCAGAATGCAGCAAAGCTTGAGTGTAAAGATCTTCTGACTGATCGTCGTTTCCTTTCTGCCAAGCTTTCATCGCTGCTTTCTTTTTACCCCGCACCGTTAACTTTATACCCTTGAATACTCTTCTAAATGGGCCGCTAATACTCAATCCTTTTTGGGATTTTACTGCTTTGTTAATATTTGTGCATAAAGCTTCAACATATTTAATTGCAGCGGAATCTGTAATAGATTCCCTGGTGGTTCCGATCATCAATATTATTGCAAGTGGAACTAGGCCAATAAAACATTGCCAATCATAAAAGTTGATCTTTTCTACATGAAGGTGGAATTTTTCAATTGCTGGCAGCAGTTCAGGTTCACCTTTTCCAAAGAATGGTATAGCGGCTAATATGGCATCCTTGGCTAATTCAACAGGAAGCAGATTTATATTCTTTTTATCAGGACATTCGTTCCAAAGTGTCACAATCTCTTTGGACATTTGCTGAAGCTCAGCTTCGCCTGCTGGGTCACCAAGCAAATGATGTATAATATGGAAGCAACCCCACATCTTACCAATCCAAGATTCTCTTTGATGAGACAAGGTATATAGAAATCTGGCAGTGGTAAGTGCGGTTTCTCTCGGAATTGATAATGTTTGTAATGTACATTTGAGATGCAGTCCAAAAACTCTAGCTGGTAAATCACCTGCCATTCCTGACAAATATGAAACCACCTCCAACTTATTCTGGCAAGCTTCTAATTGCCCTCCAAGGAAAAGTAGCGTGGCACCGTTGGTCACCAGTTTGAGAGATGTAAATATATCATTGCGCTGATCATATCCAGTGGCAGCATCAACATATTGAGCTGGAAAGTTAACATCGCCTTTTGCAATCAGTTTCAAGGATAAAGCACCCAAAGCAAATAATCTACACATGTGACTCTGCATACTATCCTCTGTAATCAAATTGAGGCCTAGTACAATTGCATAGTGATGCCTTTGGAAGTTGCCTTTTTTAAGAAACACTTCTGCCAAAGTTACAAGAGCGTGATGCGTTGCATTGAGAATTGAGTACCGAGTATCTCTAATAATCTGCTGGGCAGGGGAGAGTGCTGCAGGTTTAGGTAAGAAATTTGCTGACGAATCTTTTCCTTCCCCAACTTTATCCAATTGCAATTGAGAAGTACCATCTGGCTTTTTGTCTTTCGAAGTGGATGGCACCAAATTACTCAAACTATAACCACTTGCACCTTTCCTTGCAACATAACTCTGCGTGTAATCCTCTTCTTGGGGAACAGGCCGATCCTGAAAGAAGATTTTGTCCAGCTGCTTTCTTTTCCGCACTTGTTTGCTAAAGGCCCAGTTGAATTTATATCCAGGTTCGGGTAGCACATGGCCCATGATTTTCAGGGAAGTTATGAGATGGGATTCAGCTTCGTCTAATTCTTCTTTCAAAAGTAGAGCGTAGCCTAACTCTCTATGCCAATTAGCAATTTGAAGGTTTGTGATATCCTTTAGCTCGCCTGGTTTAGCATCTTCTGTCAATTCCAGCAATTGCTTAAAGTATTTGATCGAATCTCCTATAGATTCCTTTTCGGAAAAGTGATTTGCACACATTTCGGTATACAATATTCGTTTTGGCTTGTGGACTGCACTAGTATTCATATAGTGATCTAAAATTTGTACAATATATCTATGTCGATTTTGGTCATTCATTTTGCTTTCAAAATATTGTGCAACCAATAAATGGATCTGCTGCCTTTGATTGTGTACCATCATGCTGTAGATACATTTGCGAACAATTGCAGATTTGAACTGGAAATATACACCATCTATACCTGTTCCATTTTCTTTTGAGAGGAACCCATATTTATCAGTTGCTAAGAGCCCGTTTAAAATTTGATTGTATTTTTGTCTGTCTAACTGCTCAGAAGCACCAGCAGTTCCAGTTAAAAAGAACAGCACATCGTCAAGTGCAAATTTCTGCCCTAGGACGGACGCTACCTTTAGAAAGAGTTGGAAATTTCTGTTCAAACGGTCAAATTGCGCTAAAACCATACTTTGGTTGTCATACCCCAAGACAAGCTTATCGAAATCGAAATTGACATCTGGAGTAGTTAATGCACCATCATGTGTAATTCTCCACTGCCCAGATTCCTTTAGGGCGTATACCAATGATCTAATGAAAAATGGATTTCCGTCTGTTCTTTTGTATATTGTCTCGGCGATCTTGGGATCTACACTGGAAATCGCCGAGCCGGCCCATGTAGCGAGAATGAGGCTATTCGTTTCCTCAGCTGTTAGTCCACCGAGCAATATTGACTTTGTTCGAGGAAGCTGTTCGATCAATCTGTAAATTCTTCGGTTTTCCTTGTTCTCAAAAGCAGATTCTGGTCTTGCAAAGGCAAAAATACCTACCTTAGGACAGGCAACTGCCAATTCTAACAGCAAATCCCAGGAGAGAGTATCGACCCAATGTGCCTCCGTGATCATGATAATTATTTTGTTATGTTCTGTAAGAGTATTTAACATCTTGGTCAAGATGTTACAAAGATCTCTTGCATGCAATTTAAGGTGTGCTTGGGCAATTGCATCAGATCCATCATCATGATCTTGGGTGACTAACTGCAAAAGTGCAGCTTGATTTTCTCCGCATTCTAGCTTTTCCATTACCATTCTAAATCTGATAGAAAATAACTCGTCTTCATCGCCATCAATTCCAGCTTCGGGAATGGTGTAAGATTGCCTTCTGTTTGAAAATTTATCAGTATTTTCTTCGGAAGGTGCTGGTTTAAACATTGAGGCTCTTCGTGAATTTTTTCTGTCCGGTAGCGATTGTTTAGAACTGGTGTGCGCAGAACTATTCTCTGCAACCTCACTTAACTCCAACTTTACTTGGACATCACCCTTTGCATCTCGTTTATCCTCAGAGAGTCCATTTGAAGGAATCTTGAATTGGCCCTGACCATTTTTCGATCCCATATCAAGCAAGTTAATCATATCATGCACTAAGCTTTGGAAAATAAAGAATGAATTGTTCTGCTCGGTTTGTACAGCTTTTCCAGTGCTTTGGTTAAAAATCAATTACCAGAAATGACACCCTTGCTTAATAGCTTCAGCCTTGGCATAGTTTGCAAGAGTTGTAAGACCTTGTCCGCCTTCAGCATGGAACAGTAGTATATTTACTTCATTCCCTTCGTTCATTTGATTTATAGTATCATGTATTGCCTTCTTTTCCGCTTCCCTACCAATAACTTGAGAATTCTGTAATATATTCTTTGATCTATTATTCTTTTCAGATTCGGGAGTGGCATATAAAGGTCTAAAGATTGCAATTGCACTATTTTTCCCCTTTACAGTGGTTTCCCCAAGATTTTCAAAATGGAAATCGTTCTCGCACAAATTAATTGTCTTTTCATCACAAAGGATCGCCCTTCTGGCTTCTTTATGACACATTAGTCTGGCTGCCATATTTATCGCATCTCCCATCTTGATTAAAATATTTCCTTACCACTGCATATTCAGCTCTTCCAATAGCACCTACACCACCAAAGGACACAACGCCAGTGGTAATCCCCATCGAAAAATCTTCAAACATGTCTACAAACTTGTCTCGGATTTCAATCCCTGCACTGATGCCAAGCTTGCTGTCATTTTCATGAGCCAATGGTGGTAATCCAAAGAAGCACAATATCACTGCACCTTTATCGTCGACGTGGAATTGTCTCAAACTTCCATCACATCGTTGTAATGCATTTTGCACAACTTGAATTGCGTCTTGAGATTGTTGCAGCAACTCGTCTCTTTGTACGCCTTGTAATGAACCGATTTTGATGAAAATAGTAGTAATCTGCCTAAGCTCTGTCAAGTTTAATAGTTCGAGAAGACTAGAGTCCAATTGAAATAAATTTGATTGATTAATATCCGACTGCAGTTTGAAAAGTGCTGTTCTGTCCATAAAAAATTTATAAAGAGCCATGTTATCCTGAAGTTGCTGGGGAGATGTCATGGGGAATGTCTCTTCTTTTTCTATTGGGGGAGGAACTCGTCTCTCTGCTTTTGCCAATCCCGTCAAGATGATACATCTCTTGTCGTAATCTCCCAAGTTTAAAGTTCTAATGTCCACAACCCAAACCAACCATTTTAATGCTTGATGCGAGAGAGCAAGTTCACCTAATCTTTAAAATTGAATTACCGGCCTTGGCCAAGTCCAGCACTTGAGATAATTGATTTACGCCATCACCAGCAATAAAATGCTCCCAACGGCCTGGAGAACCACCCACCAATACATCAGTAATAAGTCCTGCACCAATGCCAAGATGTATTCGTAGTGTTTTCGTAGCACAGTCTGTAATATTGATATCATACGACCCTAATTTGGTCAAAAGAGTAAGACAGCAGTGCGCTGCCTTGTAAACTAATTCTCCCCTTTCAATATCTTCACTGCTGTCTGTCATATTGATTGCAGTTTCACTTTTCCAATATACAATAACTGCATCACCTACTATTATCCAAAAGTACCAGCAAATTTCACGATATCTCCACCATAACTAACGATGACTTCGATAATCTAGTTTTAATACCAACTGTACCTGATCGAGATAGCCTTTCATTGTTTTGCTCAATAATTCTGCACCAACAGGTCCTCGTTCTGCTAGGGCCGCAGTTAATTTCGAATAACCACTGACATCCACCATTACTACCGCTGCAAAAGCGTCAACCGCCTCTGGGACTAGTTCTGGCAATTTTGATTCTTTACTTTCTCCTTCATTGGCTTTACATAGTCTATAACATAATCTGCGAACATTTTTTGACACGAAATTGGTAATAACTTCGTCAAAATGCGACGCAGTATCACTGCTATTTTTCTTTGTATCACCTCCCATTCCAGCTTCGTGAATAACTGTCATAAATGAATGCTCTGGAATTCCAGAGGCAGACGAAGTAACTTCTTTTTCATTGTGTTTTGACGTTAATAATCTTTTTGTCGTATGGGACGCCGAAATACTATTCTGTGTATCCTGCATAGAATTATTGTATATACTATTGAAATAAAAATTCGTGACTCCTAAATGGGAATGACGTTCCCGCAGATAACAATGTAAAACAATGGCACTTGGTGGGCGATCAAGAAATAACCGAGCTTATATGAATAACATGTAAATATACAAAGTAAGCATACTGGTTAACTTTGCTGTCAATGTCAAACGGCGAGAAATAAAACAAAAATCGCATACTCATCAAAACCAAATATTCTTCAATTCTTATTTAAAGATCAAATAAAGCTCATATATATGTAAAATAGTCGGGTTTACTGATATATGTAAAATAGTCAGGCTTACTCTGATATATTTCAGTTCTTGCTGAGCTGCATTTTGGAGGTGACGTTTTAAAATTCTTATCTGCAAATGGAAGTTGGGAAATTCAAATCATTAGGAGAAGGAAAAGTTACGGGAGTATCAGATAATAAGACGAACGAGTGGAAACCTCCTTTAAGAAGACATATCAACCCGGAAGGAATTGTAGAGTTTCTCACCATTCGAGTGAGGGTTCTAAATGGAGAGTCGGGTATTTTATACTTGATATAAGAACATGATTTTCATGCTAGGTTTCCAAATGGCCCCTTGCATGCTGAAACCGTGTGTAGAGCCATTGCTGAAAAGGAGCAGCTGCAGGAGATGGAGAGTCGAATATTTAGTTTATGGGTTGTATCTAAAGATTTAGGTTTAGTATTGTTTGATGTAGAAATACAAATAAGGCCGAATCAAGACATTTTTGAATTAATGGTTTTTTGGAATAGATGGTAAAGGATGCTAATACAGGGTCCTAAAGTATACGCATTTTCCGGAAGCCGAGAATGCTCAGCATCATATAAATCATCATTGGTTTATATATCGCCGAGAAGTCTCTATTACCATTCGCGAAGAAATTGCTTTGGCTGGAGATATTGGCATAAAGTTACTGTTTGGCGAGGTAAGTACAGTTGAACAAAGGCAAAAAGAAATACTCTCACAAAGAGGTGGGTTTGTAGTCAATTGGCTGCCTCTACTATTGCAGGAATGCAATTGCAGATTGCCTATGGCGACTATGATGAAAAAAGAACCCCACTGGGCTTCCTAAGGTATTCAAAACTGATCTAGTGAGGACATTAGCAGATTGGAACAGTTAATTCCTGTTGGGATGAGTTCTAAATTAAGAGCAAGTCAGTGGGAGGAAATTATAACAGTTCAGTACAAGACAATGATGGGCCTTTCTATCCCAGAGGTTCGCTTAAAGTATTCAAACTTAATCATGCAGATTTTTAGAATTTTCCAGGGAGTTGCCATGCTATGGTTGCGCAGTATTTCCAGTTTGTTCAGAGTTGCCACCATCGGGCTTTTTTGAATATCGCACCCAAAACTGGTTCATAGGGGTTGGTCCTAACGGTATCAATATCATAGATCATGATAATCAAGTACGTGAATGTTAAACAAGAAATACATTGCTAATGTAAAATGGTCAGAAGCGACTTGGAGAACTGGAACAGATCAATTTTACCTTACTAGCTTCAAAAATGGGAAAGCTAAAGAGTTTTACTTGATTACACCCCAAACTATGATGATTGAGAACTTGTGCAGAAAACTCAAGTATAAATGGGCAAAAGAAGCAGGAATAATTGCTTCAAACAAAGCAAGCTCAATCCAAAATCTTGCTTCTAAGAGATATGCTCCTTTGGAGAAAGTTGTTGTTGATCAGCCAAAAGGTAGAAGAGGATCGGAAAATATAATCAACAAGAAGGAACCATCTTCCAGAAGGGGATCTGAAAACTTTTTAGGAAAAGATAAGCTGAAAGGCTCAATGGAACACGTTGGAGCGTCGATTGAGAGTTTAACAAAACGGTCAAAGACTATCCTAAAGGGCTCTGCAGAACAGCTATCTGGCACAATGAACAAGCTAACTTCCATTCTGAATCAAGACGACAAAGTTTTGCAGGAAATTCGCAGGGCAAAGAATGCAGGCGGACCTATTACTGCCTCTGCTGAAGCAGTTAATACAATACAAGATGTAAAACTTCCATCGTCCCATACAAATCTAAAAACCTCACAGAATTTGAGCGACTCCAAGGAGAATGTGAAGCATCAAGTAAACTCGCCCAAGGAATCTAAAACTGTTGAAAATGTTACAACATCCAAAGAAAATCTGCAACATCAACCACAAAAGTTACGAAATATTGATAACACTCCTTCAAAGCCAAAAGAGCCTAGCAAACTAGTCGAGTCAACTGGTGCAAGTTCTGCCAAAACCGCCGGCCCTCAAGGCACACAGGGCCAGCAGAATAGCACCCAGCCGACTTTACCTCAGCAAAATCTACAACACCATCAAAAACTGTCAAATAATCCAAATCCAAAGCTCTCCAGCAAACCAAATGATGTCCAACCAATTCACGCCCATAAGTTATCGAACAAGCCAGATGGTTCATCAGGGTCTCAGCAATCCTCAACTTTGCAAGATAGTGCCAAACCAGCAGAGTCGGATAGTCAAAGCAGTTCCGTAAGAGAACAGAAACCATTATTTAATAATGCTAGATTACAGAAGCCTTTCAGACCTAGTTCGCCAAGTGTTCAAAACAATACTAATGAATTGGCACTATTGGCACAGCTAGATGATCTTGGCAGCTCATTAGATCAAAATGTTAAACTTTCAAGGCCGGATTCGCTAAAGAAAGCGAGGGGGCCAGTAAATAGCCCAAAATCGAGGTTGACCGAAGCTGACTTTGCATTATTAGCAAAGCTCGACGAATCTGCAAAGGCAAAGGAAGAACAGAAAGTAAAAGAAGCACCAGTAGAAGCCAAACCAAAAGAGGACCCAAAACCAGCTCCAGTGCATGTTAATATAGATACCGTAGAGGAGAATGAGGCACTGGACAAACAAGATACAATAACAAAGGATAGGAAACCAAAGACAAGTCATAATAGCTCCAAGCACAGTGCTAATAACGATGATTTAGCAGCTCTTCCTCAGAATCAAGGTAGGAAGCAATCGATTGTAAATGAAAATGTCCAACAAACCTTTGTAAAACCAAAAAATTCTGCCAGTAGAAAACGAACAATTGTTGGCAAGATAACAGAAGCGATTAGTCAACCAATGGAAGTAAATAAGAGAGTAAATGATAAATTTGATTTCGACAAGCATCTAGGAGGGGTTGGGCCAACCCAGCTAATTGATAAACGAGAAAATAAATGAACCTAACTTTAATTCACCTGATCATATTCTTAACTATAAATACCTAGAGTTTCTTTTTATTAAGTAGAGATATAAATGCGTCATTATCGATGCGATGCTTCATTACTAAATCGTCATTCAAATGCACAACAGGAATATCATACTGGTACTTCCAAAACTGCTTATTCTCTCTTTTTTCAATATCAACAATCTTTAATTCAAAAGGATATTTTGTCTGGATTTGTTTTAATTGGAATAGCGCTTCTTCACAAAGACCGCAGTACTTTTTGCTAAACAGCACTACTCTGTTCATTTACAACTACAAAAACAAAAAGTTGCAATCACGTGGTTTGGGGATTTGCTGAACACTTTTGATTGTTGACCTATCATATTCAAATGGAGAATTCATTCATTTTTGATTGTACGGCTATTTATGTCACAAGTTATTTGGTGCAATTCTTTATCCAATAATGATGAATCCTGAAAGTAGCTTGATTTTAGTGCCCTCAGCCGTATGGATAACAGCTTGAAGGCTTTGAAAAATGACTGTATTTTGCTATTAAAAATGTCTTTTATCTCGATAATTTTTGTTTCTGCTCCATTCTGGCATTCATCTTCAAAAGATCTGAATAATCAACATCTATATTTGTTTTTTCCTTTTAGCAACCCATATTGAATGGCAACGAGATATCCCATCGCCATATCCCTATACGACAATGAACTGTCATTTTGCAGAGATTTCCAAAAAAAGTGCCATTCATCCATCAAATCAGTTAGAACAAATATTACGCTAAAACTTGAAAGTCTATCTGGGCAAAATAGCTGCAATTTCGCTTGTATAAGTTTTGAATTTCAATTGATTTCCCAACTTTGGTATTAACCAAATCCAGCCACAAAAGTACTCAATTATAATGCACATCTCTGAAAAAATAGAAATTCTAAAACATACCAGCAATGAACAAGAGTCGATTATACTACAGCAGGAAATCAAAGTGCTATTGAAATCAAACAAGCAGTACATCAATGACTTTAAATTGGCAGTGATGGAATCTATGAAATTACAAAAGAAGGATTACGGTCAAGTAAAGTATAAACAAACACTGCAAGAAACGGTTGGGTTGTTGCAGAATGCAATCGATCAATCTAACCAACAGAATGCCGTATTGGATGATAGCAGCAGTATAGTCAAGAGTACAGACATCAAGTATGATGGGATCAGTGGTTACATGCAAATATCAAGAACCATTCTGAATGATCTAAAGAAAAAAGACAAGACAGATTTGGCTCTATTGTTTTCAGGGTTAGCAGTATTTATATTCACGTGTTGTTACATTGTAATAAAACGAATGTTTTGGTAATTTTATTGATAAATCAAGTCAACTCTGCTTTTTCTCCATCTACGTTAAATAGCAATTACCCTGGATTAGATTTTTCAAAATCTCGTTTGATTTGAGCAAAAATCAAGTCCACACAAAACATTGTTTGAGTAACTCCCCATAATAGAGTAATTGCATAGTAAAAGTTGGAATTTCCCGACCCGTTGTATATCCACAAGTTGAAAAACAACGGCCCTAGAATACAGCAATACAGGAATCCTGATATTGACAAATACAGATAGCCTACATTACTATTAATTACCAGTGTATTTCAATAATTCGCTATTTACCAATAACAATGACGTATATAGGGGAATATCAGTGATTGAAGGATAGCTCTTGAACATGCTGATAAACCCAACAATCAATCCACTCGCCAATATCGGCTTGTGAGAGAATTTAATTAGTATCGGTATAGTGAATATGAATGAATTCACATGGAATACTGAATAAAAGAATATTCTGAATTGTTCAAACACTTCTTGGAAGAAATACCAGAATAGTCCTACATTTGGCCGTAGATCTGTGATAAATACAATAGTCTTGTATGATTCAAGATAATCATTGTTGAATAGATACGATAAAAAGTGTAGTCCTGCCAAGTAAAACACAAACTCGGCGATTCCCTTCTTTTGCTTCAGAATAAAGACACATGGGGCTAATATAACCAATGGATACAATGATAACCAACTTGAAATAGCACAGCATAGCATTGATAGTCGTCTTTTCCCTTTTAGAGCATACAATATTGCATATACTATGGATAAAGATGTAAAAATATTGATATTTCTAGCTAAAAATGTAATGATTGAAAATGGATTGAACAAATAGATTGAGCCGATATCTGAAGGTACAAGTGGAATATCAATTGGTTTCGTAGGGTCAGTTGGAATTAAAGTTTCATCTTCGTTTGGATCCTGCCATTCCCTCTTTACGATTTGCGGTAAACTATCCTTTTCTTCTTGTTCATCTATTTCAACGGTATCCAATGGTTCACTATCTTCTGCGTCATCTTTCTTTTCTTCTGCTACAATGTAATCTGGCCAAATCTCGTTATTCTGTTCCAATACTTTAAATTCTGCAATTTGCACTAGCGCTTTGGCAATCAAATAGTCTGCTCCTAAAAACAACAAGACAATCGCAAAGTCATTTAAATAACCAAATAAAAGGAACACTGGCGGCTAAATTAGATTCAAGTACCATTTTGAATACTCCTCCATTGTAAACAGGAATAGAGTTCTTGAACAGGTAGATTCCTTCCATTAAAGATTTGTAGGATGTGATTGGAGTTGAAATTTCTACTCGCTCATCAAGAAGCATATACAAGGTAGGGAAATACAATACTAGGATTACTCTGAGAATGATTCCATAAAATAGAGGAACTCGTAGTAGTTGTAATTCCCGCTCCTGTGGTTTTTGTAACGTCGACATTTGAGATTTTCTAATCTCTTGTACAAATTTCAATTTGCAAATTGTGCCTTCTGCACAACCAACACGCATATGCAGAAATATCCGCTTGTATTTAATATTTCTTGTAAGATTGATTTAATTCTTGTAAGCTCGTTACCAGAAAATAATGAATACGTACAAAGCTGTTTGCCGCATGATGGCGTGGGATACATGATTAACAGTTACCCTGATTGGTATTTGATCACAGTAACGGTCAGTGATCGTTAAGTTCAATGGTAAATGGTTATCGGAAAAGCAATCACAATGTGCCACACGAATATATAAACTGTAAATAATTTTTCAAATACCAAAATGAAGTTGACTCTAATCCTCGTAGCGATTTGTTCCGTCTTTTCTAAACCAATTGACCATCCAGATGATTCAACAGGATGTTGCTTTTACCAAGGGAAATTCGAGTGCTCTTCTAATTGCGGAATTTTATAATTATAGTATTTTCTATATTTAATAAATAACCATCTATTTTCATATAACTCTTGGGTTTATTAGTTTGAACATTGCGCTAGATTCGCAGTGCCACGGAAAGAACTAGTGGAGTGTAAGAACACATTATGTGAATTGCAGAAGATATCAGATTACGATAAGCCCCAGTCATCCATAATAGACGCTCATTTTGACACGCAAATTAAAATTGAGCCATATGACCGAAATCACAAAACTCGCCGAAAAGTGCCCTGGATCCACCTCATGTGTTGCACAGTCCGCTTCAAAAAAAGCATCAGCCACTGGTAAATGGTAATTGGAGATTAATGATCACAAAGCTTTGAATTCATCAAGAGCAGCATAGGATTCCGCGAAATAAAAAGAACAATATTTGTGACTGCTAGGCATGTCAACTCAGCATTGTTTCAAAAGTGCGAGTGTGAATTTACCAGCTGCTTAATTTTTCGATTTACATTTTCAGGGTTTAAGTTGTGAAGCCGCTTATTTAAATCTACAAGCGCATTGATGTAAGAAAGTGTAATATCACCAAAGTGAAGACAAAGATCATATTCCTACTGATTCTCGTGGCTAATCAGAAAGGTATCTTTGGTATTTTGATACTAGTGCAATATTCAAGCGTTAATGAAACGGTAATCATTGAGATAATCTCGGTTTGAGCAGGTAAGTGTATCGTTCAATGGTTTAAATTGCCAGCTCTGCACATTGAGTTTGTGGAATAGCAGTGCTTATCAAGTTGGTTCTTTAGCGCACAAATCTGCGTGGTTCCCAAATCAAGAGTCGGGGCACGAATTTATAAAAGCGAAAGGAATTCCGCATCAGCTACAAAATGAAAGTTTCTACTCTTGTCTTTTTAATGTCTGCTGTCTTCGCTGCACCTACAGAAAAGAGAGATTCCACAGGATGTTGCTTTGTTGGACAAACTTTTACTTGTTCAAAGCTATGTGGATTAGGTTCAAGGCCACCTAACAATGACTAATATTAATCGCAATTTGTAATTTAATAAATCGAACGATAACCACTTTCTACATAGCTCTTTTTTACCTCGCTTGTTAGACTACAAAATATTCCCGCTGTTGTATACTATAAAATTAACAAATTTCATGTGAAATACTCTGGTGGGACACCGTGTTAAGTGAAAATTAGTCAAAGCCTTTAGCTGCTAAGTTTGGATTGCTAGCGGTTAGCCGTTCCAATTTACCAGAACAAAACAATAAAAGGAGCATAATATACAGCAATTGAATAGCTAATTTACTTTATTAATGAATGTAGTTTCACTCCTGGTCATTTATCCAGGTTCCTTCCATTCACTTTGAAACTCTGTGGTGGCGCGGTAACAGTGGATAGTACAAGATTATAAAAAGACCATAACCAAGACGAATTTGACAATGAACATCTTGAACTTTATCGTATTGGCTATTTCCGTTGCCGCCTTCCCTGCAGAAGAAAAGAGAGATGAGTGCTGTACTTTCAATGGAGAATTGTTAGTTTGTGATCAAATCTACTGTTAACTTCAATAAAATATATTAAATCATTCTATAACTCGATCACTAATTATGGTTTTATAGTTAAAATCCAACTACACTTCCATGCAATCATCGGGCGGTTTATTTATATCATGTACAGCCAAACATCATGCATCTAGGTGAATTCCGCCCAGTACGCAAATACAAGCCGTAAAGAATATTCAATTCTAAATGACAGTCATCAAAGTATTGTTTTTCTTTATGCAAGTGCTTGCTTGCAATAAAAATATTCTTGTCGCATAAAATACTGCCTGAAATTAAATGGAATAGATTTATATTCAGCACGAATTCACAAACAATTAAAATTTCGACTTTTAGTATGAACATGGAAGAGGAGAAAATTGGCGCAACACAGGCTAATTTGACTATATAGACACTACTCAAATCTGCAGATGAAGAATCTTCATTCAATTACTTCTTTTGTCCTGTCACGGCAGCAAACATGAAACGAACATGGACCGTTTTTTTTGTGTAGACCACCAAAGAGCTTGTAGGAAATTTTACATGTTCATCGATGTTGAAAATGATCCATACTTTTGGACTCAACTAGTCAGCTCTTTATTGGGACTGGCGGGCTCGATATGTTTGCTAAATGTACATTAAACCTTAACTTAGTTTAAATCGTTTAATATCCAGTCGTTCTTGGGTAAACTGATTCGCTATGTGGGAATATTTGATTTACTCTATATTCTTGGATATATTGTACATTTGCCAATCGGCCTGGTATGGGAGAGCGAATGGGAAGAAAATGGCTACGCTGATTCATCGATTGAAATTTTAAATAATGTCACCATATGGATATTTCAAACATTTCGAACAATGGTCATGATTCTCGGATTAGCAGTTGCAATAGTGTCTTTTGGAGTTATATGCAGAAACAAGGCAGTTACAAATTATAACCTTGGTTTTATAATTGCTGGATGCTTATTTGCAGCGGTTTTCAATCAATTGGTTGGGCTTCTAATGTACTTTTATGTGTTTGACTCCTTGACAGATGACCAGTACTTGATAGTCAAGGCTGCGTTGGAACTCACGGTCCCAGGGATAGTGAATGCGACGACGCTACTATTGACTATCTTCATGGCTATAGATCTTAAAAAAGTCAAGAAAGAAGTCGGAAAAGCTTTCACATTCATGTTTCTGTCTTTAAACATAGCCAATGCCGGCCTATGTGGTTCGTGGATTGCATTCACAATAATTTCTACGATATGCAAAACAAACTCGGATATTGCCATGAATATAGAAATATTGACCTACAACTCTCGAGGGTTGATTCATTTTATCTTGGTTTATGCTGCTGATTGGTACTGCAAAGTCAAAGTGGAAGAGAAGCCAGTAGTTCTACCTGATAGGAATATGACTCTGAATGAAGCAGAATCACAACATTTTAACGAATTATGGAATACCCAGCAATTTGTACCTCGTTGTTCCATAGGTGAATCTTTACCTGCCAGGAGTGATTCCACTCAAGCAAATCCCCAGTCTCTCGGGATGCCATCGCAACAACTGTCGTTTGAATTTCCAATCTTGTAATAAATATCTGAATCGAAATCTGTTATCGTCTGTGCAAATTTCTTGTGTTCAGTGGAGATTGCGGTCAGATTAAAGACGTTATATTTGGAAAATGTTAGATATATACTTGGATAGAAACATCTGCAATTAAATTATCCGTTTCGGAATGGAATCGGATTAGTATTTAGCCGTCAATTTTAACTAGTCCGCTTCAATTCCATTGCCAATTCAAGATTTTTTCTTCCTCAACTCCAACTTAAAACCGCACGGTCAGAGCGCATGGAAATTGCACAAAATCACAGAATTTCAAGCGACATTTGTCATCTTTATGATAGATTTTGCTCTGGCGATATCCAAATTTGATTATTTTTGGTTTAAAACAATCACCGTCGTACTAGGCTTCATAGGATCAATAAGTCTCTTGCAGGTAAGTCTTCCTAAATTGTAGTTGGATTTGAGCAACAGTAATTCCTTATTTGGATCGCTCATTAGAATAGTCGCTATTGTAGATATAGTTTACGAACTTTTCTATGTTATACATTTGCCATTTAAACTAGAAGAACTCTCTTATCCATCCATCGAATCGCCAGACGCTCTTGCGTATACAGTTTACTTTTTAGAGTTGACTTGTCAGGTTGCCCAAGCAACTAATATGATGTTGGCTGCAGTGATATCAGTATTATCTCACGATGTGCTGTGTAGAAACGGAAGCACTTCGAAATATGCCATATGGTTAATATCCTTGGGATGTGGATTATTTTCTTTTGTATATATAGGAATTCAAACTGCGATAACGTGGAATCTCGATGACGAATCCTCCAAACCTATTGATTTCTTCTTCAACATATTCATGCCTTCGTTTTCACTAACTGTGGGTACAACGCTTACGATTCTAATTGGAATACAACTTTCCAACTTAAAGCAAGGGCCCGGTAGAGCGTTTGGAATAATGTTCTTTTCACTAAACATTTCAAATATGCTGACATGCTGCATGCTGATTCTATTTTCAATATTACAGTTCAATAGTGATACTAGCACTCCTGCGACAGTGATATCTGGAATTATAGGGATAAATGCCAAAGGGTTTCTGCACTATCTGTTGATTTACATTCCTCAATTGTATCTAAACTTCAAAGATGCCCAGATGGCAAATATTTTTCAGGCAAATAAGGATGATCACAAACAGATTTGGTCTAGTGGTACCTACAAATTTAATGTGCTGTGGAATACAGCGCAAGAAAGTCCAAATTTCCCAGATGCAGCTTCAGCAAAAGTTGACTCTCTGTTTCGGATCCAGTCGAATTCTTTGCTAGATATTGCACATTACGATGGTAAGCAAGTACAACGAATATCCTCTACTTCTGTGTCTGAATCACTGTTTAGAGTACTGCCTTGCAGAAACAGTTTAGAAAGTGTAAAGTGTGACTGTTAAGCTAATAAATGTATCATAGAGTTGTAATGTAACGTATTTTGGATCTTATTCTCAAGACGAACCTGTCTACTCATGATTGTCCGGTAGCCAAATACAGATATCGAAGCTTGCACAGGTAACGATCAACTGACCTCATGAAAGGATATTCTCTCCTATTCATCGACAAGTACTAAATGTTCCACAGGTCTCATAGTGATAGAATGTTCCTGACCAGACCGAAAGGACAACCATCGAATAACTACATTTACCTATATTAGGTATCGAAAAAGCCATACGTTAGTGACGTACGATTTAGTCTAAATTACTACCAATTACCTTTCACTCTGGTCCCTTTATGTGATACAATCAAAGGCCACGCTGGTTCCTGTGAATTTAATCAGCTGATTTTGCACCGTGCACTTGCCGAAAGGGAATTTCGAATTTTTGATTTTTGGAATGGAAGAGTTTTACAACATAGAGATACAATTGTATAATCACCTTTGGGTGCGATTAATCTCTGTCGCTTTGGGCATTTCCGGTTCGATATTGCTGCTCAAAGTAGGAATTCATTAACAAAAGGCAAAACAAATATACAATTCAAATTCATTACTGGGCTCACTGATCAAAGCTGTTGCTATACTGGATTTGATATATGGATTGGGGTTCTTGTTGCACTCTATTATTCAAATGATTTCGTTATACCAGGAAGTAGAATACCAGACAACGCAACTATGGCTTTCATACGCCTTCAACATTACCAAATCTGTTTTTGATACCGCACAGTTTAGTTTAATGGTACTAGCCGCAGTTATCTCCATAATTTCATACCATATTATATGCCGGACTGGAAGCACTGTGGATTACAATATATACTATGTAATATCTGGCTGTTTGATAGTTGGGTTCATATATGGATTATTTTACGATATATTGTTTCAGTACGTTTGGACATTGGACGGTAAAGATGCGGATAGGTTATTATTTTGTTAAATGTAGGTTTGCTCTGCCGTATACAGTCACCATCACACTTACCTCAATACTCATAGTTATTACTCTTACTATTTTGATTGGGAAACAGCTATCTCAAGTAAAGTTGGGACCGAGAAGAGTGTTCAAGCAGATGGTGTTTACTTTGAATATATCCAATGTTTTAGCCTGCACTCCTCGAATGATATACGCTATAGCCGGACTAATTGATGCAACTGAAAATTCTGCTATTGTGGTGCTCGATGTTATTTCTTTGAATACTAGGGGCTTGGTTCATTTTCTACTGTTGTATTTTGCCCACAAATATTTAATGGATCGAAAGGTTGATCCGCTACCACTGCATGATGTACCAGTCAAAGGGGGAGATGGCAATATTCCTCCAGCATCAATTTGCTCGCAACTAGATATCATACCGCAATCAACTCTGGAGACTCCCGTTTCTCCTGATGAATTATGTGTCTCTTTAGGATTTAGCGCTCCTTGTATGAATTCGTCTGACCGAGTGTCCGGCAATGAGACTGTTGGCGAATATGATGAAAGACCTTTAGCGCGCAATAATAGTATAGTGGAAAGTCATCACGATCTAGAACCGCTGAATTTCGAGCTGTCGTTAGGAAGAAGCTTTACGTAATATAATTGTAGTTTTTATATCCATTCATTGAGTCCATGCATGCTGGTGGCGTATTTCAATTTCAAACCTCAAAAAGTTTCATACAAAAATGGTCACTTGGGGATCAATTAAACGCACATTGACGAGGGAAAAGGAATACGAAACGCTAATTGATAAAGCGACGACCGACAAGTATCGAGCATTCAACCTTGAAAGGGCATCGCAGTTGCTGTCCATTTCAACACCAGAAAACAACAGTGACATCATTACTGCACTGATGGATCGACTAAAGAAAAAAGACAAATTGAAAAGAGAAAAAGTAGTTCAGTTATTTGATTTCATGGTTAAAAACTCTCAAGATTTCCAGGAATCGCTTGTAAATTATCCGCAATTCCCACAGTTGTATTATTCTCTAGTACTTATACTTTAATGGTAGCCTCTTAGTGCGAGCAAAGTCGAATTACTGCAATTGATGCAGGAATGGCGGTTGCTTTTTGGTGATGGGCCTTTTGGAAGACAGTTAAAGAATTTGGCTCTCGCTTGTGCGGAAGGAATGGAAGAGCATCTCAAACGTAATCATTGGTTAATCTAGCAATCGAACCAGTAAACCTACCTAGTGATGGAGTGCAAGTCATCTTACCAATTGAAAACATGACACTTGAAGATGAAGCTTCAAGAGTACTTGAACATATTGAAATGGTAAAGGCAACATGTGACTTGTTTCTTGAAGCATTGAATTTCAATACCAAATACTTGGGAGATAACCATTTGGCTAGAGACCTCCACAGTCAATGCACTAGACTCAAGGCAGCAAATGATGCATGGATTAGTGATATAAACCCAGATAATGAATTTGCTCTGGATCTGTTATTGCAAGCTGGTGACCAGTTGTCAAATGCATTCAATGCAATGGTGGTCATTAAGGAACAGCAGGAATTGAAAAAAGCTGAAGAGGAGCTACTACGAGCACAAAAGAAATACCAAGTAAATTATATTAACATAGCAAACTATTGAGCGAACAAACAGTGGTAAAATTGAGCAAGCACGGGAAGATCGAAACAAGCAGAAGCAACGCGAAAGTGATGTTGTAAATGGCCGAAATATTGTCAATAGCACAAGTACACAAATGAATGAAAATCCTTTTGAAGTGTTCCCTAATCAAGGGTCTTCAAAAGATGGAAAATTGATTGATTTTTAATGTATTCTATCTAAATAAATTCTTTTGAATTAACATGGTGAAATGGGCTCATGGAATAATGCACCTTTAGGCTGCAAAAATGTAATTGAGATTTTGATATCTATCCACTGTGAGCTCTGGTAACAATGTAGCCAGCGCGGACCTCTTTGAATTAGAATAAAAGGTGAAACGTCCTCTTTATGTTTTTTGTGATACAAATTCGGGACAGAGGAAATCTTTCCCATAAAAAATTTAGAGTTTAGAAATGATTACTTGGGGATCAATTAAACGCACATTAACTAATGAAAAAGATTACGAAACTTGTATCGACAAAGCAACAACAAACAAGAAATTCCGTGGACTATTTGTAGAAAAGGCATGGAAGCTTCTTGGAATTTCTAATCCTGAAAACAATGCAGAGATCATTACCGCATTAATGGAGCGGTTAAAGAAGCCAAGTGATATTCAATCCAGAAATCTTGCATACTTATTTGATTATATGATTCAAAGCTCGCTGGATTTTCAAAAATCATTCGTCAATTATCCAGATTTTGAAAAGCTGTATGAGTCCCTAGTAATTTGGTATTGATGTTAGCCTCTTAGTATTGGCAAAATACTTTTGTTGCAATTTATGAATGAATGGAGTCTCAAATACAACGACTCTCCAATTGGCCCAAAGCTGAAAAATATTGTTTTTGCATGTGTACCAGGAATGGAAGCTTATCTGGACAATTATATTGTCCTCCCAACGAAAAACATGTCTCTAGAGGACCAGGCTCAACGAGTAGAGGAGCACACTAGAATTACCAATGCAACGATTGAACTTTACGAGGAGACTTTGAATAGTAATTCCGATCACCTGAGGGAAAACGATTTGGCCAGATATCTTCATGAACAGTGCGCGAGACTGAAAAAGGCAAACGATATGTGGATAGCTGCTCTAAACCCGGGAAATGATATTGGCATGGATGCATTATTGCGAACTAACGAAAAATTAAAATTTATCTTCAACAAGTTCAAAGCTGTAAAAGAAAGCGAAGATTTAAAAACCGCTAAACAACAGTACAGGAGAGCAAAGCAGAATTATAGGGTAATTGGAGCTAATCCTAGGATTTGATGGGACGCGTAAATATTCTGGATGAGAATGCAGACAATCAAGAGGGGAAGAGTATATTTAGTGATGAGAATTCTACTAATTTGACCGAAGCACGCTCTGATCGTCCATCTGAAGTTTTCCAAAATCATGGGTATTCAAATTTAATTGATCTTGAATAAATAAAGCAATCTTGATAATCCTCTCGCTTGTAATTTATGAAATCTGTGGTTTTTAATTTTGCCAACGATCGGCGAATTCAACTTGCTTTGAGACTTGCTGTCGATTTTAGATTTATTTTTTCATGTTTAAAAAAAACGAAGCACTCAGAAAACAGTCGCTGATAAAAAACTCTCTGGTAAAAAAGATTGTGCGGGATTTCAATGAACTATACAAAGCTGAAATTCAGTTGAAAAACTTGTCCCTGTCCAACTTTGCATCATATTCAATTTATTCATCTGACAATCCAGTCTTGATTGAACTCGCATTTCAAACTCAATTGATTCCAACGCTATATTTGTGCTGGAAATATCCCATCGTACCGCTTGTATTCACACCAAAGCAAGTAATCACAAATTATCTCTACAATGGCGCTGATTTGATGGTTCCAGGAATTATTGCTATTAATAGAGAATTTGAAGAAGGAGATATTGTTGGAATTACTTTTCCAAATAATCCATATCCTCTCGTCATTGGAAAAGCTTTAAAAAGTAGTGCACAATTAAGGAATGAAACTGAAGGAAAGGCGGTGCAGAACCTACATTACTATGGAGATTGTTTATGGGAACTAGGAGATAAATCTGAGCCACCACAAATACTGTCGGATATTGCTAATCTATCTGTGGATGAGAAAGATGTTACCTCCGAGTTACAGCCGGAAGAAGTGGAAGTGTCAGACAAAGCTGAGCAACCAGCTGAACAAGGATTTACACTTACAACTCAAGATATGGACCTGTTGTTTGAAAAAGCGTTCATCACGTCAGTAATCAAAACTCAAGATAATCTCCTTCCTGTCAGTTCAACTATCTTTTACTCGAACCACGTATTACCAAACAGACCTGAAGGCACTACTTTGGAAATCAAGAAATCTAGTTTTAAAAAGTGGACAAAATTCTTGAAAAGTATGGAAAAGAAGGGCTTGATCAAAACCAAAGAAAAAAGTGGGGAATTGTTTGTTACCTCAATAATCAGAAACCACCCTTTGATTGCTGGTAAAGAGCCACCAAAGGAGAAAAAGACTGTCAAGCAGGTAAACAAACCGGTGATCAAGTATCAGGAATTATACAAGCTGCCTTCTAACGGACCATTAAAAAGATTGGTTCAGGAACTTGATTCCACAGAGTTCGACTTGGAATTCTTTGACTCGGACTCTGTGAATAGGCTTTTGAACGCTTATTACATCAAACAAAACCTATTTGATCCCTCAAACGGGAGAAATATCAAGGTTGACCCATATATATGCGATGCACTTTTGACCAAACAAGAATATTCGCTGGATTATATGCAACGCGATTTGCTCAAAGATAGATTTATCCAAAAGATGCAGCCATTCTACAGCCTGGAGCTACCAAATCAAACGATAATCAAGCGCGGTAAACTGCAACCAATTACAATTCAAATCAAAAAAAGACAAGGAAACAAGATGGTTACATTGATAAACAATCTAGAAACTTTCCAGATCGACCCCGAAGAATTTAGTGAAATCTTGAAAATCAAGTGTGCCAGCAGTTCTGCCGTCAATATCGTAGACAAACGAACGCAAGTAATGGTGCAAGGAAGTAATGTTAAACAAGGTATTCCATATTCTGATTTAGTTGTTGATTGCCTAAAAGACTTTGGATTAGCCATTGCGATGCAGAATGATAAATTAATGCCCAACAAATTTGTTTCTGTAATATAGTGATTCTAAAAGTATTCTGGCTTGTTTTTTCTGATTAATTTTTGTGAATGGAAAAACCTGTGATCAATCCCCTTCATCAAATCGAACTGCAAGCGGAAAGGATGAGTAAAGATCTTGTAGAGCTGTTACATTCTATCGACTCTAGACTGCAAGAGTATGCGCATTACACTTCCGAATCGATAGAAATACAAAGAGATGCTACAATAACATTATGCCATCAGATTAATACCGCAGTCAATAATGGGTCTAAACTAATACAAAGCATGGACGAGATCATGCTGTCAATAGATTCCTTGTACTCACTTGGCAATGAAATTAAACTATTTTCTGCAGTGTTGTCACAACTCGAAGTGGCTTACGAGCAAAAAAAGAACGCTCTCAAACTTTCCAAATAAAAAATGTTGGGCAATTTGATTGTTGATTTGAAAGATAACATTGAAGAAGACCAAGATGTGTTTGCAGATCGAGAAGCGGATGTCATTGTAAAAAAAGAAATGAAAGATTTGGACATGGACAGTGAAATTGTATCTACACCACAACAAAAAGAACCGGAGAAAGATGTAGAGTTTTTTTGTGACTGGGATGGCTGTGGTATTTATTTAGAAGACTTGAAGCAGCTTGTTATTCATGTCAATAGTCATGTCGATTCGCTCTCGTGGAAAGACGGAGGAGATAACAAATGTAGATGGAAAAAATGCTGGAACACTCACTCTTTTCAGAATAAGCTTCGGATGATTGGTAATTATCATTAATTTAGAACATATGCGGGCACATACCTTGGAGAAACCGTTTGAAGTATTTGTTCTTAATGTAGTGTCCGGTAAAGTCTTGCGGGCTGAAATTTGCTATAAGATCTAATTGTATGGCTCATGGTAGAACCAGGCATAACAGATCATTCAAACCTATCGTTGTTGACATTTCCAAAGAAGAGGAAATCGAAATTCAAGAGGAAGAAGAGGAAGAAGAGTACAAGCGAAAGCCCAAAGTAACTAGTATTAATCTTAGCGCAAACCGTTAAAGCGAAATGAAAAACAACGGGAAAACGATTTCCAGAACGAATTGAAACAGTTTCAAGATTATCAAAAGCAGTTGGAAAAGTACACTGATGTGTTCGAATATTGCCAATCAGAAAGCTTGGCTTCTAAAACTCGGTTGGAAATACTGTCGGAATATTTTGACGATCAATACAAGACTGAGCTGGAAGAGCTTGTAGTAGAATTAGAGCAAGCTGAGGCTTACGTTAACGACACTCGAGATATAATTGCCAACCAAGTTATCCCACTATTAAGTGATTGATTGATGTAAATAAAATTTTAATTGTTTGAATGGTTAGACGTTATATTCCAAACTATCTCTGTGTTCCAAATGTTGCTCAATCATCTTTGCAATTAGATGATGGCCTGCTTTCAATGCATCAGAATGAGGTGTTCCACCCCATCTGTCTTTGGCATTAACATTTACCTCAGGGTACCGCAGCAAGAATTTTACAATGATGCCTTTCCCACAGGATGCAGCTAAATGTAAAAGAGTTCTTCCATCGTAATCAGCTGTACCAGGGGATACTCCAGATCTAATCAATCTCTTCAGATCAATCAAATCCCCTTCTGCTGCTGCATACAATGCCGCCATCTTTCCTTGCCTTTCAGAGGTAACTTTATTTAACCGAGGGTTAATTCTAACCCTAGTTCCAGTCTGTTTCAGCGAGTCAAAGTTATGGAATATGAACTCTTCTACCAGTCTGCTAAAGAACTTTACCCCTCTAACTGAATTTCCAACAGTGTCTAATGGAGGAGAATAAACCGAAATGCAGCCGAAATCTGGAATGATTGCATAAATACATCCAGATACACCTGATTTTGCTGGAATTCCCACAGTGAACGCCCATTCCCCTGAATAATCGTACATTCCACAAGAGTACATTAACGAAACCGAGTCTCTACATGTTCGAGACTTGAATACCTTCTTGCCAGTTGTTGGACATTCACCCATATTTGCTAATGTCGCGCCTGCAATTGCAATCCTATTGCAATCAGTTTCCAAGGAACAACACTGAAAGTAAAAATCCAACGTTTCTGTCAAGTTAGTTCCTTCTGGAAAGGCATTATGGCCTTGCATCATATAACCTAGGCAAAACTATTGTTAATCAAGTTTACGTTGCTATCAGCGTGCTGTTTCTCTGACAAATAAACAATGTTGGAGAATCCCCACTTTAGATCACCACTCAATCTATAGAGTTGATCATTGACATGCTGGGTTAAGTAAATATTACTTCAAATCGGTTATAAATTGGCTCATTCGGCTTTACCAATGAGCATGCCATAATAGCCCCTGAAGTTAATCCAAAGTACCTGCATTAATCATCGGATTATGCGGTAAATTTGCTGAATTCAAGCAAAGAGAATTAAATGCCACACCGCTTGGCTCTCTCCCGATGTGTTGATGAACCTTTTCTGTTCCGTGCTGTTCAAGGGCGAAGCAATAAGTTAGAGGCTTGATGCATGATTGAACAGAAAATTCCACATGAGAGTCTCCGATATGGTATCGCTGTCCGTCAATGGTGCAAACAGATAGGCCAAAAAGATTTGGATCTACATTCGCCAATTTTGGGATATAAGATGCAGCCTTTCCCTCTGACGATGGTACACTTGATTTCACTTCAATAAACAGCTTTTTAATCCTTAAGCAAAAGTCTTGGAAATCTGGTACAATCAAGTTACCTTGAAATGCTTTTTCAATCAGAGTTGCATTTGATGAGTTCGACAACATTTGCGCAAATTCTTCAATTGTGATATTTCGTTTGAATTCATGGTCGCTGGTCATTAGTGATTGGTAGAATGATTTTAGTCTTGGGTCATCTTGAAGTAGCCCAGATTGCTTTAAAAATTGAACAATGTCCGTTGCGTTTATGTGCCCCTCGATCGATCTAGCTTTTTCTACAAAGAACCTACACGCAGCTGGGAACTTCATTATTGCTGGAAATAATTCAGCAGATTTAGCCTTATGCAGATCACTTTCACTTTGAGCACCTTCTTCTGGTAGTAGTGTGTTTTCTGAAATAGTAGTTGGTAAGTCTACAGCTCCAATCATTTTCTTTTTTCTTGATCGGAGTAGTGGTAAATGGAACAATTTTTTTGATATTGCTTTTTTGTGAACGTTTCGAGTCCCACTCCCAAGTAGCCGTCAAAGTTAAGTGGTGGCACGAGCACCTGATCAAAAATGGTGTGCTTTTGATACAATGTGTTTGGCCAATGATCGCCAGATTGCAACTAGGGAAACACCAATTTATGATTGCCAGATTGCAACTAGGGAAACACCAATTTATGATCGCCGGTTTGTAAATGGGAAAACACAACATAAAAGAGTGCAAGAAATTATATTCAATCCATTAAATTTAGGGTGACGAGTTTACTGCTCTTTTCCGGTCTTGGAGGAGGAACTTTAACAGCTGGTGTTTCAAATTCAGCAAAAGGATTCAGTACATCAGGTCTATTTGGGATTGGGGGTGCCTTTGCGGCTTTAAACTCATAGAATGGATTTGGGCCTTGGACTAATGGAATTTCAGGTAACGATTCTGTTTCCCACCATTTACTACTACTTGATGACGGAGGAGGCAATTTTAGTGATGAATTTGATAGTGTTGGATCTTGTCGAATTTGATTCTCTACTTTTTGTTTCAATTCTTTGTTGATTTGGAGAACGTCAACTTCAAATACAGCCTTCACTAACATCAAACCCTATTTACCTGGTCTATGATCTGACATTGTTTGCTCTCCTCTGTCATACTCTACCAAATTTACACCTTTCCCTTTGTACAGCACCCTGTCAGTCCATGCTGGTACTCTATTCTTTTCACTTGTATCGTAAATATTAGAGTTATTATCATATTTATACGTTGGATCAAACTCTGGAGGGGATTCAGTGAACCCTGAAAACACAATCTTTCTACTCATCTGTTTTGTCAATTGATCGTTGCTTAACAACCAATCGTAGTCCTTTTCAACAATCTTTGATCTCACCTAATGTTACTTTAAATTACAGCGCTATTATCTCCATCAATTCGATAATTGAAATCACCAAACCAAAATACATAATCGTGGTCAAGCAAGCCGTTTCCCTTAAATTTCAACCCACTGGTAATGGTATGATAATCTCTACATCTATCTTCAACCTGGGACTGGCCAGCAGCAAAATGCGCAGTTACAAAAGCCATTGTTGTATCATCTACTTGCATTCTAATTCCGATCCCGCCTTTATTTGCAGCCATTCCCATTAATCCAGTCTAAATTAAAAAAAATTACTTTGATGGAACATGTTTCTAAAGATCGGATTCTATTTGTAATTTCCGGCTTTACGAAAACAAACATTCCCAGTGCAACCAAGTGCAGTGATCGTAAAAGCACATATTTGCAGTTACGGAGTGAGTTCAACGAATTTAGCAAAATCTTTTCCCAATCTAAGCGCAATTTGTTTGTGTCTGCAGTGATATACTAGAGTTACTATAGTTTACCTCCCCAGGTGTCAATTGAATCAATTCTTGACAACCAATTACTACTATATCCGCAGGCTGCGTGAGCCGGGAAATTAACCAGGAATCAAGAGGTTCACTGTACGAATTATGTACTTTCCCGTTGAAATTGTATGTTCCACAGTATACCACAATTTTAGATTTAGAAGTGTATTCAGCAACACGCTCTGCTAGATAATACTTTACATTATCGTTCTGCGGTGTCGAAATCGTTGGACCTTCCTTCAATAATAAATCAATGGCTTCTTGTCTGGTTTTATCCACAAAATTTGATACATAAAATCGGCCAACCGATTTTGCTGCATCATCTAAAAATCCAAACAAGCTTTGTTTCCCATTTCTTGTATACGATGACTTTAACGCTCCGGTGCCTGCGTAAATCTTACTGAGCCAATCCCCATTATCAGCCCAGATATTGTTAAAAGTGTTAACCAGGGCTTCTTGTCCAAGCATCCCTGGTTTCTTTCCCGTTTGTTGCATCCAAAGATTCATTGCATCTCGCGCAATCATCCTGCATTAGAACATTCTTACGTTTGCACCACGTTGGTCCTGTCTAGACAATCAAGACAATTTGTCCTAAAAATCCCCTGCTGTTGCCGAGCAAAAGTTCCAGTAGCTTTGTCATATAATGTAAACTCATGGCTCCCCATTGCATTTCTTAATGCATAGGATAGTTCCTCCAACTAATGTTAATTATTTTTACTCTATCGAACTGATCTCTCTTTACTTTAGCATGAAAATCGAATTGGTAAAAACTGACTTGGTTCGAGAACTCTGACAGCATCCCTACAACTTCTCTGTATGTTTCGCTCAATTCATTTTCTGGTGACGAAGATGATTGAGACAAGAGATTGACAATCTGAATATGCTGGTATAACTGAACTAGTTCTTCAAAATGTTTTCTGGTTGAGTGAATCGTTGAATCAATCCCTCGGGCCAGTTTGACTTTGTGTTGAACTTGCAATCCAGGTTGCTCCCAAAAGAGAGGCACGCTGCCCCGTAATTGAATAAATGAAAACTTGTATTCTTTAGTATATATCAGAAATTCAGACTGAGATTAAAAAGAAAATACTTCTACGAAATTGGAAACATGACCATCATCATCAATTCCACGAGCATTAAATCTAGTCCCAGCTCTATTGGAGCTAAGCCTTGAAATAATCCCAATGTCACATCTCTCTCCATCCAGAGTTATTTTATCCTGCCCAACAAATCCTTGAATGACAGGTATTAATATTCCAGACTTGTCCACTTCATGCGCAGTGGTGGAATCTAGTTCTTGTTGTTTGATACGGATGAGCTCTGAAATAATGCTCTTGTTCCAAACATAATTCATATCCACGCTATCCACAATCCCAAGTCCACTAGGATTAGATAGCCGAGTTTGTAGGTTCCTGGTCAAGTCGAAAGTATTGCTGTAGTAAAACGATCCAGATTGTAATAACTTTACAAGTTCCAGACAAGCTTGGTTAGTGTATTATTACGATGAATGATCACATCTTTATCATCAGACTCTGGGTTTACGGTTACTTTTTCGTACTTGTTGGAATTGATACAATGAAAATCTACTCGTTTAATTACGTAAATGTCGTTTCCTTCAAATTTCGCCGCTGGTTCATGTTCAGTAACAATGCCGACAAATAATTCTAATTAGAAAGGAGGATACCAGAGTCAACAGTAAGGATCCCTAAACAACCTTGTACTGGTCGTTGGTATAATAAAGCGTATCCGGAAGTTTGCGTTGTAAAATTAGCAGAGCAGCTCCCATCTTGATTTGCCTGTAATAATAATCCAGTGCTGGATATATTTGATGCTGGGCGTAGTAATATTGAACGAGGGTTTTCTCTGAATAAAACCGTCGTCATTCAAATTTGCAAGATTAACACAATAGAAATTGGTAATTTGTACCACAAGGTAAAAGGTGAATTTCATCAACAGAGTAATTAGCAAACAGATTTATTATTCACGCAACTGCTTTTCTTTACTTGTCAAGGGAACGTAAGACACATATATATCTCGAGTTTGAACAATGTTGCCGTTCTTTTTTTCCACCAAGTATATCTGCTGAGGATCGCCAGTAGGGATAAACAGCCTTCCGCCTTCCTTCAATTGATCAATCAACTAAATTAAGAACTTGTACTTGAATTGGAATAGTTTGATGGTAGGCGCCTACATGAATAGCATCAAAAGGGCCTTCCGCTTCATATCCCACTCTTCCGTCTGCAACTTGAAATTTCAATTGATTTTCCAACAAAACTGGACTGTCATTCTGTACATTTGCTATTGAGAGGTCTACAAGTTCTGGAATATGATCAATCCCCAATACTTTTCCATTTTTACCCACCAGATGAGCGAAACAAGCAGATAAGTATCCCGAACCACTTCCAATATCCAGAACATTTGCTCCTTCTTTACAGCTGGGTTCTAGATATTCCAATGCGTAGGCGTGCATATGGGGAGCTGATATAGTAGCATTAAAGCCAATGCCCTGAGGAGAATCAAAGTAAGCCTCCTCTTTGAATGGACAATAGTTTTTGCGATCAACCAATTTCATAACAGCAGATACTCGGTCATTCTTTATAATTCCAGATCCTAATTAATGCATCAATACTTGAAAGATTGGATACTAATCCAGAGTTGGTCGAAGAGCTACAATGCCAGGCCATCTTCAGCATGTGGGAAAAATTTAAACTCCTGCACAGCCATAAGTCTAGATATTTCCAACTTCAACTCTTGTGGGTATTAGTCATACCACAATCAGTTGTCACTCAAAGTAATTTTACAGAGCATTCCATAAGATGGCATTGAGGTTTCCGTTCCGGCGGAAATCAACCCTGAGTACTGGAACCCAATTCGGAAAAGTATCATTGAAAGCACGATTTTAATTAATCAAACTACCATCAGGAGTGTATGCTTACTATTGTGCTTTGCGACTATTTGATCAAAGAAATGATGCATATCGGGCTACAACGGCTTTTGAAATTGTAGGAATGTGTCCGAGTTGTGTGATTAAGGGTTCAAGCCAAGTTGGTATCGCAAAGCCCATGATTTGATCCGGAAATCAAATACTCTACAACATTTATCCTAAATTGGATTTGGAAACATACCCTCTATCAGGACATACCTGCTGTTGATTAAACAAATCTCAGGGTAGTCCCGAAACTGAAAAGTATAAAATCTAGAGGGAAATGATACGTAACTATCTAAATGAATAAGCTGGCTCTCTCTGCTCTTCTCAGTGTCGCTCTTGCTACAGTAAACTACCAAGGAACTCCTTTCACCCCTGACAATAGTGGTGGTTACTACATCCTTGACCCAGTTGATAATGTTAGTGGATGTTATTGGACTGGCGCTAATCCAATTCAAGCATTGAATATTCAAGATACTCAATGCGCTAATGCTTGTATGAATAACCCGCAATGCAATGCTTGGAGCTTTACCTACGGCAGTCCACCATCAGGAACTTGCTACTTGTTCAGCAATCATATCTACGAGTTACAAATTAACGGTGGCCAAAGAATGTTCAACTGCGGGTATAGTCTTGTTAATTTAGATTTAACATCAATCGCAATCCAGGTTGCAAGGACGACGGAACTAACATCAACTGTGGGAGTAATAACCCTCAGCCTTCTCCACATCTCTGCTTGGACCTGATCAATCAAAAACGTATGCAATATAGGGGCATCTCTAATCCATTACAATGGGATTACTCTTACCAAGCTAGAGCTCAAGTAATTACAAATGAAGGATTCTGGCCAAAGGGTCACCGTGATGACACCGATGTTGCTCAAGTATGGGCTCCTGAAGACGACTGTCCAGGTGCAGTTTATGCTTGGCTGGAAGGAGAAATGACTTATCCTGGGTCAGGAGTTTGCAAACCTAGGGACTCTAACTGCCCAATTGTGGACATTGCAGAATTTTACTCAATGATGACTTGAAGTACACCACCATTGGTTGTGCTGGGACTCCAGGACAGGGAATCTTGTGCGATCTTGGCGGATTCTAGATTAGACGTCGAATAAACAATTTGCTGCTTTCATTATCATATTTGAGTGAGTTTTTCATGTGTTCTTTATTAAAATCGTTGATCGATACCAATTTGCTGGATTATTTGAAGAGTGTTCGACTACGCAGCTCATTGAGAATATAGCGCTTATCCTTGTCTAACCTATTCATCATTTCTCGATTTTCTTGCGCTCGGCGGTACAAATACTGCATCACAACTGGGACTGGTCCATAAGGAATATACTTGTACACATTATATCCCTCTTGTGCTAATTTGTATGTTATGCTATCTTGCATTCCCATCAGTTGCCCAAAGCGAACATTTGTAGTTGGAGTGATAAGTCTGCACGCTTTTGCAATCGATTCTTCATTGTGGGACGCGATAAACAGCGGAATTTGATTTTCAATCAAGTATTCAACTGCTGCGTTGTATTTATCGTTCGTTTGCGTAAGAGTATCGTTGATAGGTGACGGCAATCCGCTACTTTTGGCAAAATGACGTTCGTGATCCATGTAGGCTCCTCGTACAAGCTTAACTCCCATAACCGCACTCTCTTTTCTTTGCCGATCTAAATCTCGTTTCATTCGTTCAAATCCAGTCTTCAGATACATTTGGTATGTCTGGTAGATATATCCTTGAGGATATTTTCTAACTAAGCCAAGAGTTATATCGTCAATAGCTGGTGTAAAGTAATCGTGTTCAGCATCCATGATCAAATACACTCTCTTTTGCAGAGCGTGTTCACAGATTTCTTGAATTTCATTCAGCAATAATTTAAAAGTTTGGATATCTTGTTCATTGACAGACTGTGGATCATCGATGATAAGTTGGTGAGAATGTTCCCCAAATATCGAGACAGAGGCAGCAATATCTGAGAATGTCAACTTGTCGGACTTTTCAAATATTAAAGTGTCTAAATGTGGGAACACATCTTGTAGGAGCGACGCATTTGTAAAAGATAATTCATCATTTGTAGATATAAGATCGAAATGATTTTGCAGGGTCTTCAAATTGAAACTCCAACGCTTAAGCAAACCTGGAGGCACCAGCGCAGTGAACTTTACAGCCATAAAGTTATCTGGGAATTTGCTAGCTCCATCTAAGCACTCTTTCAAATCATTAACCATTTTGCGAGTGTAAGCTACAGCTTCTTCTCCTTTGCGTTCTATTTCATCCACATCAGCTTCCACAGCCAACGCCAAGACCGTTTTGATGTTAGACTCCCGAAACTTGCGAATAGTAGGGATGGTTTGCTTGATGTTCTCGCCACCTAAATCAGATTCAATTACCACAAAAGACTTGAAAGAGAGTCTTTTTGATTAAGCAGTTGACTGCATTATTGTTTAGATTGATAAGAGTGGGGAATGCTGATACCAGTGGTTTAATCTTTGAAAACTTCATCACTGCCAGTGAATTCAGCAGATCTATTGTTGTTTTATTCTTGTAGGGTCGATTGAGAGTTGCAAATGTTCTGGTCCTGTTCATGGAGGTGAAAAAGCCAAAGTCTGTGGATTAAGATGTGGCAGCGGCCCAATCCGATTACTAAAACTAAACTTTATTACGAAAAGATTGCATCAACTCGATCAACTTGAGCTCCATCTGCCAACATCATATTTCTGGCCTTGAACATGTACAACAATTTTGCTGCATCTGTAGCTTCCCCTCCGTCGTTCATTTCTTCACTGTCATTCCTTGAAGCAGATTCCGATGGGGATATTTCAATATCTGCCAAATCAGCCAATTCATCAAGGAAGTTTTTGGTAATAGTGGATTGATAGTTTGATTTGACTTGCGATTGTGAGTAGACAGAGTGATAAATAGACTCGGATACAGTATCTTTTGGTTCATATCGATCGAAATAGTCATACTTTTTATCCATTACAGATTTATCGTAAACAGTGTGATATTGCGGCTTGTCGTATACATACTTTAGTTTGTCCTTCAATTCATTACTTTTGGTTTGCGGAATTTCTCTTGCTACCGAGTCATAGGTAGTGTCTTTTTGATTAAAGTGCTCTGCTTCCAATACCAATTCATCCAGGAAGCTTGGCATTTCCAACTTTCGTGCAGGATGTTCTTCTCGTTCAATTCCATTGATAATTGGAGATATAGGATTTACTAATGGGGATCTAGGTGATCTTACAGGCGTACGTGCAGGTTCTTCAGTTGGAAGTAGGAATTTTGGTATAAGCGATAGTACAAAATTGGATGGGGTCTGGATACTGGATTGATGGAATCGATTCATTATTTGATGTTGGATCATTTCTGAAAGTGTAGCGTCTGAAGGTTCTGAAGTAGTCGTTGGGTTTGAACCACCGTTTACTCTAGATCTAATAGAGTGAAGCGACGATGGCGGCGGTTCTCTCCAGTCTCCGCTCTTGCGCATGTTACTAAATTGTTCTTGAAGTGCTTGTAGCTTTGGAAGGACATTTCTGGAGAACAGAGCTTGAAAGAATCCCCGTAGAAAAGTAACTATTGCAGTAAATATAATAAATGGAATTCCAAGAGCGAAAATCCATGCCGAAAATAATGTCGATATGATGTAAAAGGGAATCAGAGGAATTATGAGGACTAGCAGCAGCAGTTCCATGTTTGTTATGAGAGTGAAAATTCGAGAACGTGAAAACTCAGGTGAGCAAAACTAGAGAAAAAATAGGGATTGGATAATTTTTTATTTTGAATAAGTAAATGATTTGAGTGGATCCTTTTTGCGCTTGGCACTCGCACCTTCCACTTTTTTAAATTTCTTTCCTCTCCGCTTCTTTTCAATTTTGAATGGCACATAACCAGAGCTGTTTCCAGAAGATACGGTAACTTTACCTCTTGGAAGCATATAATCAGGCACATGTCTCATATGGCTTTGTATTCTGGTTGGGTGAATAGATTTATCGTGGCGGAGTGCGAGCAAATCTGCTGGATTATCTTCAAAATGAGTCTAGGTCAATAGAAAAATACCTTTAGCTTTTCAGAATTGATGATTTCATTCTTAATTTCTTTGAGACGAGCCTCTTTCACCACTGTAGTTGACACTGCTCGCAGTGCATCTTGACATCTATATCTGAATCTCTCAACTGGAGTCATATCAAAACTAAATGGAAGCAATTCACGGCCCATAGCTAAACATTACTATTATAGTACCTTCTTGCTTCTTTAAAATTCTAGCCAAGATTTGCTCATCGGAAGGAACTTTAATTGCTTTCGAAGCAGATATCTTTGCCCGTTTTTTCTTGTAAACTACTTTTTCATCCTCTTCAGGAACCACAAAAGACAGCGCATAACCCCTATTACCTACACCTCTGGCTGTTCTTCCAACTCTATGTTGGTATTGTCTCGATGAAAGAGGCATATCGAAATTGATGACTGCGGACACATTTTTAAAGTCTATTCCTCTTGACACTCCATAATCCTCATCCTGCTTGATCTTCTTTTTCTTTTTTTTCTCCTCTTCGACGGTCTCTTGCTCTCCCTCGTCATCCGAATCTAACACAAGTGATTTCAAGTTACCACTTTCATCAGTAGCAATGATAAAATCGTATATCCCTCTGTTGAATTCTTGGACAATGTGATATCTGGATTTGACCGGTAATTCTGAATTCAAAGTACAACTCTTGATTCCAAACTGTTCAAGGAACAACCGTAATTTGTAGCACTTTTCAATTGAATTTACGAAAATAATTGATTTGCTTGATCCAAATGGATGAACTTTTAGCTTCAACATAAATAGAGTCAATAAATATTTTTCTTCGTCAGTGCAACTAGTATTATTGATCAGTTACGTGGTGTAATATTGGGTAAGCAAGTCATCTTCCGCTGACTCTTCCAGCTTCAGGATAGCAGGGTTTTTCAAAACCAATTTCTTCAACTTTTCCACATCCTACGGTTATGAATAAATACTGGAGATAATGTAGCACTCATCAAATAACTCTGATATATTTGTGGTAAATGTGCCAAGATCTTTTCAACATCTTCGTCATATCTGTCTTAAACATTGAGTTACCCATACGACAATATTAAATCTGCTTCATCAATTACTAGCGAATCCAAATCTGATAGATCCACACTTTCACTTTGTAAATGTTCGCTAATCCTTGCTGGAGTTGAAACAATAATCTGCGGGGTTTCAGCTAGCAACGGGCTAGATTAATGAATTATTACATTTGATCTTTGGCTGCGGTATCTCCAACGGAAACATTCAATACCTTAACCAATGCAGTGCAGTACATGCATAATTCCTTTATATTCTGGGTTACTTGTTGAGCCAATTCTCTTGTTGGAACTAAAATAAGCGCCTGGGTTGATTGCGTTGCCTGTAATAAGGTGAAATTTACTTTGGATAATATTTTTTGAATGATTGGGATGCAATAAGCTGCTGTTTTTCCAGAACCAGTTTTAGCACGAGCCAAGATGTCCTTTCCTTGTAATGCCAGTGGAATGGCGGTTTCCTGAACTATAGTTGGAGATTTGTATCCTAATTTTGCCACTGCTCGCAGTAAGCGAGGGTCCAACTCCATTGATTCAAAGGACATTATAATTTTCTAATTTCAAAAAAAAAGAAAAAAAAGTTGCCAATATTTTATTTAACATTCGTCCACCATTTGTACAACAGCTCACTATTTTTTAACTCCCTTTGTAATTCCATTGCTAATAAGGCATCTTTGATTGTAATTCTCTTTTGGGTTCTTAATCTAGAACCAGCGCGAACGATTGAAGCTGCCTTTCTTTCAGGCGCTTTTCCTTTCATATCTTTAGGAACTACCTTCGGGGTACTAACAGCGGCTATTGAAGCACCGGGCAACATCCAAGACTTCATAGTACCACCTGCTGCCATTTTAGCAGCATTGTTTGTCATTTTGTTCTTTACTGCTTCCGGTAAATCCTTCTTTGTGGCAGGACGTTTGGGTTTCTTTTCACCAGCAGCAGACACAGATTTGGGGGTAGATATAGTGGTATTGACAGTAGTTGCAACTGATGTACTATTTGTAACTGCAGAGCTGGTGAGACTTTCCTGATTCTGCTCCAAGTCTTCAGGGGTTGGTCTTGGACCTACTACTTCTAGTAATTTCTCTTGTTCGATTCTTTCGTCATTTTCAATCTTCAATAGGATTTCACGGATATTGCTTTCTTCAATAATTTCCAAATCTATTTCGTTCGATGTACCAGAATCTGGGTTGTTGACGAATATATCGTATTCAACAGATGATCGATGTTCAGATATATTGCACATACATGATAAAATGTTTAAAATGTATGCATCTGCAGCTTGGGATAAGAACGATGTGAAGGAACCATCCACAAATGCAACATTGCTGGTTTTGGCTGGATTAGAATAAAACTTGCCTATCTCCAAGACTTTTTTCTCTAGAGCATTAATGTTAAGGAATGGAACTTCTTTGTATCGTTCCCCCGATGAAACACCAGTGGTTTGTAGATCTGTTAATGCAAATTCTTCTTCCTTCAATTAGATTAAACGTACCCTCAAATCAATTCCGGCTACTTTCGAAGCGTCCATCATGCCTTCCAAATCTAATTCAACTTCTTGCGCCTTAGGAGTAGTCGCTGCAGGGGTTGACGTAGGAAGTGAGGGCATTCTAGGTGTAAATCCTTGATTTGGAGTAACTTGGTTAATACAACTATACATTGATTTGGCCATCTTTGGTTATTAAAGTTCTGTGGGGTTCTATTAGCATTACCGTTGTACTGTTGACTCCTTGTATTTGGAGTGGAATCAATTTTAATTCGTTTTGCTCTGATATTAAATATAAATACTGATTTGCCGGCTGTTGATCGGCATTCCTTTTCATGCTATCCACTCCATAATTAAGATTCATTTGTTTTGGGGCAACTTCTTTTCTCCTATTGAGCGCCGCCTGACTTGGATCCATCAAACTCTTAACCCTTTCTGAAAATTCCTCTGGTGTAATCATTTTTTTCTAGAATATTAGCTATATAGTACTTGAACTTGAACTGTTAATGCTAAAAAAATCGATTGATTTTGTTGTGGAATTGAGAAATACACAGCAGCTACCTCTGGATTTGCCATGATTGCAGCCAATGGATTACTATCTTGCATGGTATTAGTTGCCATGAAATTAACATCTGCTTGCGGCTGTTGAAAATTCCACTGTGCTTGATTTGGATTCTCTGCAAACAGATCCTGTAAATCCTGAGGATCGAGATACTTTTGTTGAGAATTCGTGTCGGTTCCTTCCTCTCTCACTGATTCTGAATGTTCTCTATCCGTGCTTTGTGATAAGAAATCCGAGAGGAAATCCTGATTGTTATTCATATTAGATTTGAATCACAAATTTTTTTCTCGATTTTCCTCAGGTTAATATTCTAGAGGAAAACTATGACTCAGAATAGTGTCAGGGTTCTCGTTTATTTCAAAAGTTTATAATTTGCTACGGCATATTTATTTCAAATGCAAAGTCATTTCCAAGATATTTGTGTTTCTTGATTCGAGTAAACCAAATGCGTTTTCCTGCCTCAAGGTGATATTGCGAACATAGATCTGTGCATATTTTAATTCCATGGAACCATATCTCAAAATCTTCTCCATCAATTCTGTAACTGTTGGCTGTGTAAGAAAAGCCAGCTCTGGATCTCCCTTCTTGAGTGTGTAGTAATCTTTGATGTATCCTACATCATCGGTGATGAGGTCACTAGCATTCTTTGAAGGATCAATCGTTGGAGGTATTATTGATAACTTTAACTGTGTGTGTCCAAGAGTGAATTTGTTGCTAATGAGTGGAAAGATAGACCCAAACATTAAAGGTTCCAACCTATTGTACAGAATTTGCTGATGGTTATCTAATTTGAATCTGACAGCTGATCTAGTTGTGCTTGGACTGGCTGCACTTTGAGTATAAGGAGGGGGTTCAATTACATTTGGAAGAGTTGCGACTGTTTCTGTTTCTATGAATTCCGGCAGATTGATGCGCAGTTCATCAAAGATAATCTTTACTAATAAAGTACTCACATTTCGGGGGATGCACAGTTGGTTTGTGCGGAGATAATCTAGAACCACAAGAAAGGCATAAGGATTGTAATCTAGAAATATCGGATTGTGACTCGGAGTTTGTGCATAACTGCATAAAGGTGACAGCGGATATCGCAATAGTAATTTCAAACTGATTTCCATTGGGATTCCACCAACATTGAATTTCACTGTTTCAACCATAACCTGAAAATTAACTTGGAGCCTAAAACTTTCTAAAGTTTTTACACAGCCAAAATCTGTCCCAACACAGCCATATGGTACAAAACAATAGAAATCCACACAGCCAGTAGTACGCCGACCATGTTTGTACAGCCATGTGCAATATTTTGTCGCCAAACTTAAGAAATATCCATGAAGAATGGAGTACATGGCTGTGTGTCATGATATTAGTCACAGAAATGACAGACTATAAAGCCAGCCACAGAATGAATCTGTCAGAACCTCTCACAAATGTACAAGACTGCAAGCGCTAACGAATATCTTGTAATCACTGGTGCCGGGATCAAAGATGTCAAGGTTGCCAGGAAAGCAATGGTGTATCCAATGCAGAAATGCACAAAGTTCACCATCACCCCAATGAACTACACTCTGTCACTGCATGCAATGACGGTAGAAAAGTTGGAATTCACTTTGCCAGCTGTGTTTACTATTGGGCCTGAAGATAAGCCAGAATCCATCTTGAAGTATGCCAAGTTGTTAGCTTCCAATAGCGAAAAGGGAGTTAAGCATATTCAAGAATTAGTCACTGGTATCGTTGAAGGTGAAACTCGTGTTATTGCTGCATCCATGTCAATGGAAGAAATCTTCAAGGAAAGAAAGTAAGTTTAGTTTAATAATAGGTTTTTCAAAGAACATGTTATGGAAGGTGTCCAATCTGAATTGAACCAGTTTGGTATGACCATCTACAACGCAAATATCAAGCAGTTGCAAGATGCACCAGGTTCTGAATATTTCATGTATCTCCGATTGAAATCTCAAGAAGGGGCTATCAACCAAGCCAAGGTCGATGTAGCTCAAGCAAAGATGCTTGGTGCTGTTGGTGAAAAGGAAAGAGAAGCTGAGCAAAGAAAGAACATTATCGAAATCGAATCCAAGACTGTGGTTTACGAACAAAACCGCAAAGTAGAAATTGTCAAAGCGCAAACTGAACTTGAAACTGAAAGGACAATCTTTAACAACAATGTCAGAATTGCTGAAATCGAAGCGGAAAAGAGGGCTGCAGTCAGAGATGCTGAATTGCAAAGAGAGGTTGAAATCAAGAAGGCTCTTGTAGCTCAAGAAAAGGCAAGAGCAGAAAAGCTTTCCAAGACTACTGTTGAAGCAGAAATGATTCAGACTTTGGCTGCAGCAGACTTGTTCAAGAAAAAGACTGAAGCAGATGCATACTTTTACACCAAGCAAAAGGAAGCTGAAGCTATTCAAGTCATGTACAATGCTCAAGCAAATGGTATCAAGCTGCTTCAACAAGCCTTCAATGGAGATAATGCAGCCACTCTGCAATACATTATGCTTGATCGCGGCATCTTCCAAGAACTCGCTAAATCTAATGCTGATGCCGTCAAAGGGATGGAGCCAAAGATTACTGTGTGGAATACTGGCAATGAAGCCGGAAACCAAGATGCTGGTAAACCTATCAGAGATATTTTCCAAACTCTGCCACCATTGATGAGTATTATCAATGACCAAACTGGAATCAATCCTCCAAATTGGATTGGGAGCCTCCCTCAGCAACCTAGCAACAAAACCGTTGTTTAGGAAGAACATCTTAGTGAACGAACCTCATATTTCAGATTAAGCTTAATAAAAAATGCTTGTAAATCCATTCACTACATATTACATGGAAGTGTGGCAATGAAATTGACTGTCTTTTTCAATCTAATCTGTACTGTTAAGACCACATCTTCATACTGGTAATCGTGGGAGATTCTAACCACTAATCCGATTGCGACAATGATCTGTAGTGCATTTAACCGACCCTTTGTCCTTGAATTTCTAAGCGATTGTTTGCAGATTGGATGGTTGAGACTTTGTTCATTAATGAAACTGTTTTGGGGATCGCCGCAAGGTAACAATTCTACAGCCCCCATAAAATTTTCACCTTGGAGATGTTTGGGGGAATTAAAAGATCGATAATTAGTCTTAAGGCGAACGATCCTCACTTATCCAACTGTATTTCCGAAGAGAAGGATTGCATTTCCAGTTTAAATAATGTTACGAAAAGCACTACTTCAGGTAATTGCGATTAATTCAGCTTCCCGTTACATTCAACTATGGGGAGATGGCGAGCATGATGATTTAAAGGAAATTACTAAAGCATATACATCAATGACCAGCGAGCTGACTTTTATATTGAATGAGTACACAGACTCACAAACAGCATTCAGGGAAAAATTGAAGGAAATCAGAACAATGTATGATGATATTTCAGCTACCAGACAGAAACTGAAAGCTGCTGCCGAAAAGTGTCAGCGAGCTATTAAGGCTGGAAAGCCGTACGAGGTTTTGGTTGCTGATAGAGATTTCTTGGAGAAACAGGTGAAGGAGGAGGTAGCTGCTTACGAATCCAAAAAGCGGTTATTGCTCCAAGAAGGAATGACTGCGCAATTCAATGGAATTTTGAAATTTGCGTTAAAGGTTTTTTGTAACTAAGACAGGCAAAACAAGTAGGAATTTACGGCAACCATTTGGCATCGCAGATTCCTCAATTTGAAGTAAAACCAGGCGAAGATTTGCCTGCATTCCAAGGTTCTTTTAATTAATTTCAGGGCGTGAAATGACACAGCAAATCTTTAAGGATTTCCAAGATGCCCTTTTGCGACTGCCAGATTTGGAATTCATTGAATCTAACCATACGTATTTCCAACCGGAAGTTATTGATTCCTCAAATATATCTCAGCACTATCCTGGATCAGATATTTCACCTGGTGCTGAACAACTGAAAACCCACCATTATCCAAGTATTAACTGGGCTGAACCTGAAGTTGATATCCCAGTGAAACCCCCTAGAAATCGCAGTGCTGAAGATATTAGTGTTAGTCTCGAAGAAGTGAAAATTGCACCAGCTGCAGATATTTTGGACAAGACTTTTGAAAACCCATGGTAATTATAATATATATTAGTTGACATTAATCGTCTTCAAATACTTCTTCAACTATAACTGCTGCGCTGGGATATAGTCCAGCTTCTTTGAACGTAAGATTTAAATCAGTATACTCCCTCCTAGGGTACGTATTTACAATAACGAATTCAGATAATATATCAATTGGCTCCAAGTCATTACTTTCGATAAAGTCATGAAGGGTCTACAATTAAACTAAATTACTTTGATCTTGGAATCTGCTTCAAATCTACGAGTCAATCTAGATCCATTTGGCAATCTAATTGACAGATTCGCAACATAATCTTTTTGTTCTGGTTCGTTTGGTAGAGATTGTGCCAGGTGTAGCTTGTATTCTCTCTTTTTTTGTCTCTTTAGCTCAATTTCAATTTCTTTGAGCTTATCTTGCCTCTCCTTTTCGGCTACAATTTCTTGCTCTCGTTTTAGCTTTTCTGCCTTTTCTCTGTCTGCCTTTAATGACTGTTGATAGGCCAAGTCTTGCTGCTCTCTAATAGATCTGGCAGCTTCTCTTTCCCTTTTCTCAGCTCTTGCTTGAGCGTATGAGGCATCCAGCTGCGACATAAATCTGGTGCAAGTTTGAATAAAGGCATCTGGCTCTGTGACTCCTTCAAACCTGTGAACAACTTTCATACGTGAATCATGAAGCGCAATGAGAGCCATGAAAGGGTATTTGGTCGCTCCTAGCAATTCCGCAACTAGTGTAAATATTAGACTACCTTTGAAAGACTCACTCTCCTGAACACTTCCAGCCCATACCAATAAATCTTTATCCCTTAAAAAGCCAGTAAATAAATCTGAGGTCAAGGTATCTCTAACATAAGAAACATTTACCGACAAAAGAGGTCATTATCATCATGCTCTTCTGAATTTAAAATTGCTAGCATATATCTCAATTCTCTTTTTGCTGCATCAAGAGCATTGGAGTAAGATCCTTCAAAAAATTGCGGCCCTTTTTCTCCATAGTTTTTGATAAACTCTTTCCTGAATTTGATTGCACATTCCGTTGGATCAGAATTCCTTTTGATTCTTCTGTTCTTCCAGAAGGGTAAAAATGAAAGCGTTACGGTTAAAATATTCCATAAAAACTTGTATCCCCATATCAAAGGTGTTGTTAATAATGAGAATATTGATGGAGTTGGGCGTGATACAGGTCCAGCAGTTCGTACTGGATTTGGAGCTCGAACTGGTATCCTAGATGTAGCTCTAGAAGAGGATGGCTCTGAATTGATTTTTGAGGGAATGGGTTGTTCTGATAGGAAACTGTCTACCGCTTGCGGTAAATTCCAATCATGATTTTCAAGGATTTCAATTACAAGATTGAGTTCAGTAATCCCTGATATATTCTAATTTAAGCTGAATTTACTTGAAATTGGAGGACAGACTCTTGTTGTTCTGGGTCAAGATGATCCATGAAATTCGGCGAAAAGCTTTACTGCTAACGTGGAAAATGGCCACTAGACTTGGATGCACCATTGCTGAGGCAGCTATTACAAATGTGCGATTTAGCCTATTTCAGCCTAGTCTGTCTTAATTGCCTACACCAGTCAAGCTTGATCGGTGGACATGGAAACTCCTATAATCTCTTCAACCTGTTGGGATAATAATGGTAAAGATTACTAGATCTGAAATCCAGCCTATTTTGAAACGAACCAATACTAACCTTTCAAATATCAGTCAGCAATAATCCCTTCAAACTTTCATAGAATTTGAAGCATGGATTTTACTTGTAAACAACTGATGCTCCATCTGCTTCTAGCGCGTACAATAACAGCTGCAGATTCAAATTTTGCGGTCAATGCATACTGGTATGCTGATCCGAATACTCCGTTTGTGTACTACGAAAGTACAGTTACTGTTCCGCCATTGCTGTCAAAAGATTGGGCCACCACATTTCTTTGGCCTGGTTTGCAGCCTCTTAGCGCATCTACACACTTTCTTCCTTTGAATAACGGTGTACTACAGCCTGTATTGACGTTTGGTAATGCAATATTTATATTTAGGTGTGAGTTGCGCTCCTAACCCATCTAATATACCCTTATCACTCAACAGCTGGTGGATATCTGCTCAATACGTAAACACTTATGTTTCACCTGTAATTTGTACAGGAGGAAACGCAATGAATGTGAATGGTGGAGACAAGTTACAAATGATTTTTCAACAGAAAGTTGGATCAACGATTTGGCAACAAACCGTAAATAATCTCAATAATGGAAATTCAGTTTCATTTTCATATGATATGCAAGGGCAGGAGCAGGCTTGGGCAGAATTTGTTATGGAAACTCCATCCGGGTGGCATTCTAACCCACCGCAATTTGTGGTATCAAATATCATACTAAAATCTGCTCCTGGCTCAGCAATAAAGTGCGACTATCAGTCCTCAGTGTACGCTGCATACCCAGGTGCAGCACTTTCTTGTGACAACCCTGTCCTTAGCGGTAATACGTGTGCAATTGCCAAATGCTTGTTCAACAATTACGCAAACACTAGCACTGTTACAGCTGCCACTGCGTCTCAAATTTTTACCTCTACTTCCAGCCCGAACCCTTCTTTGACAAGTACAGCCAGTACTATCACCAATTCTACTAGTGATGAGGTTCAAACCCAATTCTCGAATCTTCTTATATCTTCCCTTCTCTTATTTTTCCTCATTTGAATAAAATATATATCTACAACCTAATGCCGGTTAAGCTTTTTTCTTTTTTTTATGGAGGATCTTCCATTTGACCTTTTGGAAGGGAAAATTATTTATTACCTGCAAGGAAAGGAAATCCTACGCCTGTCGATGACAAACAAGAAACTGTGCAAGCGGTTATATCCAATACAAATATTTTCAAAGTGTAAAATAGAACCTCAATGCTTATGGCCAATTTTACAAACTAATCTCCAAAAGAACTTTCAATACCACTCGGACATTGCGCAACTAGGAAACTGCAATTGGAGATTCTCGCAAATAGATATTTCTATAAAAACATTGCTACAGATCCATCATTTCCTTCCCCGGACAGATTTACTCCGAGTCAAAGTTACTAATGGATCGCCATCAGATTACATTGAGTTGTCCAGTGCATTGATTAATCTGAAAACGCAAAAAATTCAGCTTAATGGGCATTTTTCAAATATGGAATACTTGGAACTTTTCAACAATCCCAAAATTATAGACCTGTGTGTTGGAATTAGTAACAATTTTGAACTTTATGATCGCAGCGTAGCTTTATACAAAAACTATGTGTCAACGTCGCACCTTACAAAGCTTTCGATTATGCACAATGACTTGACTGATGAATTTGTTGCCGAAATGAAAACTGCAATTTCAAATTCAAAAATAGAATATTTGAATGTATCAGGAAATTTTATTAGAGATGATGGTGCAAAGGATTTAGCAGAAATCCTTGAAAAATCAAAGATAATTTCGATTGATCTCTCTTATAACCCAATGACTAGAGTAGGAATACAAGCGATTCTATCATCACTTCCACATACTAAATTAAAAGAACTGTACCTTGGTGAACATATATTGGAAGAAGAATCGCTGTCGTTCGAGTCTTTGGCAAATTCGCAATTGGTTACTTTCCATCTAGAAAATGAACTTACGATTGAGAGTCAGAAATCCATCAACAAGACAATATCAAAGACTAAAATTAAAGATCTTGCATTGTGGATTCGGACCAGGCTATTTAATGAATTCTTGGAAGCGTGTGCCAACACATCTCTTCAGTCTGTTTCATTTGGATTTGTATTTAGTGAAGAAGACGCTTATATACTGTCATGCAACCTTCCCAACCTACCCTTCACGTGGATTAATATAGAGAGATCTGAAATCGAAAATGACTTTCCGTTATTCCAAAGTTTAACGCAATCAAAAATTACGAAAATAACAGGATTTGTTGTGGATTTTTATACCGTTAGAGATTTGTTACCTCAAACTAATCTGAAATACGTTGAATTTTACAATATATTGGATGACGAGATTTGCCAAGTGCTTCAACATTCCAAAATTAAAACGGTAGCGATAAAAGAGCAATTTAATTATTCTCAAGCGGAGACCATGTTTACAGCTTATTCCAAGTCTACATTAACGAAGCTAATAATTGCTGTCGAATGTGATAGCAGGATCATCAGATTATCAAAAAAATTTGCCAAAGATATAACTTTTGTGTATTAGACAATAGTGCTGTCTCGCTAGCATTCCTCCTTACATTTGTAGTACTGTGCTACCTTAACTGGGATATTCAGTATGTACCATTCATATACACAGCCATCATCTACCAATAAAGTAATGACCTTGTCGTTTGTGTTTTAGTGGTCACACCCTGAATTCTATTAGGTTATTTTGAAGCGCTTGATTTTTCAGCCATTGTACTCAATAGGGAAGGCTGGAACCGATTTCCATGCGGTTTATTGTTACACACGATTTATCGGTGAATGTTTCTAGGAGACGAGAAACAAGATAAAACCTCAACCGCTCTACAATAGTTTCCAAAGCCCTAGTGATTACGAGTTTCCGAAACCTTTAGATTTACCATACAGATTTTATTTATGCTTTCGATTCGCTTGTCACAATGCGCAATCCCCTAATCAGCCACTTCCTCACACTCTCTCCATATCACTTTCCATTAAATTTCAAATGTCCAAATCACCAAAAGACGAAGATCCATTGATTCAACAGCAAAAAGATAAGCCGTTTTTCACTAAAACGCAACAGCTTGCAACTTTGAAAACACAAGATACCCAGGAAGAGTAAATTGATTTTAACAAAGTGTCGAACCTAAATTGATTGGAAAGATTGACAAGGGGTTCTTCTTGGCTGAGAATGAATGGACATGTTATCGCAGAAACTATTTCCAAATATCCAGCTCATTTACTCTAGGAACTGTTCACGATCATCCAAATGCTCGCTTTTTAGTGAACAACAGCGGGAATTATGAAAAAGTTGCCTCGTTTATGATTGGAATAGAGTCTGGAAACCATATTGAAGGGTCGAAAATAGAATTGATTCAGCAAACTACAAAAAGAGACAAAGGACCGCAAATGGTTCCGCAACCAACTGCTTGTATTGCAGGCGGAAATCCATACGATGGAACTTCTCTTTCAGTAATCACATTTCCTCGCATTCAATTCAAGAATTCCCCTTCTAGTACCACAAGGAGAAGCAGAGGGAAACAGCACTTTTCTGTTATTCTGATTTTGTTTGGAGCAACTCAGTCAGGGAATTTAGTGAAAATATGTACATTAGAATCAGCCCCAATTGTTGTTAGAGGAAGGTCCCCACGACATTATCCAGGCCCTAACGGAGAACCGCCAGAAATCCAGGACGGAGAAGAAAGAGGTTTAGCTGCACATAAATCACCATTCGATTCACCATTCGACTCTCCTTTCGACTCTCCTTTTGATTCTCCTTTTGATTCACCTTACACACCTTTTATAGACCCATCAAGTCAAGTTGATTCACAGCCTCTATATCAAGGAGATTCGTTCCAAGCAAGTAATGAAGCGTTAGCCCAGCCATTTGATGATTTATTGAAAGGATTCCAAGATGTAAATCCATTCCCATCGTCTACAGATAAAACTCCATTTGATTTAATGCAGCCATTCCCGCAATCATATACACAGCCGCAGCCAATAGCACAATATCCTAATGTGCAGTATCCTGTTGGCCAGCCGTACCCAGCCCCTGCACAGCAACAATACTCGATGCCGTACCGCGCAGCGAGTTTCAAATCTCCACCGTTACAAAATTTCATTCAGCCTCCAAGATTTCCAACTTCACCATTAGTAAACTTTGTCACACCATCAGATTATCAATACAACCCTTCGGAATTGTCTCAAGATATACTCAATATCAAGTACGATCCTCAAGATAATTCAAAGGTAGCAGACGATATTACACAACTTTTCAAATGACAATAGTGGATATATAGTAATAAAAAGTAATTCATTAAATTCCTTTATTATGCTGGCAATCTAAATCTCTTTCCTTTTACAACCCTACCGTTAAGGATTAGTACCTGGTGAAATATACGTAAAAAAAGTCAACATAGAGTCCAGTTTGAATAATTCCAGCAACTACTGCAATCCAGTCGTGAAAGTGAGGCTTTGTAAAGTATTTATATATCCAATTTAATATGTAACACGCTCTGTAAGCACCTAAGGCAAACAAATAATGGGCAGTGATCGTTTCTGCTTCTCCAGTCCTAGATAACTGAAATAGCTGCGGTAAAATCGCTACCGCTTCCAAATAAATTGAAAATGCCCAGGTAATCTAGATTAGTGTGGGTTACTTCCATAATCGAACTTCCGTTGTAATGAACAAAGCAAGCCAACAATGCGGATGGAATAATCAACAACTCTAATCTGGCTGTATCCAATTTTGGATCCCATGTAGCTTTTAAACTGGTTTTCATAAGATAGAGAGTGTAAATTGAAGTAGAGATATAAATAATTTTCATTACTGTGTTGTACAGAGAAACAAAGTGGGTGAACAAGTCAATGTATCTGAAAATAAAGACTAGACAAAACAATAGCTGCGATTTAAATGATATGCCTTTTAAGTAAAAATTTACCTGAGGTTAGTAAAATGTACCTGATGCAGACCGGGTGGTAATCATTTTTAGGAGGAGGATACATATGGAAGCGACGTGGGTTAAATCTGCAATCAATTGAAAGATGTTCATTTTGTCTTGCTTTTTTAGATTAGCAAATTTGAATCGTGGCAAGGAAAAAGTTGAACCTATCATTGAGAGGAGCATCGATTAAATAGAATGCTTGTGCTGAATTATAGGAATCCTGTAATGATACTAAATCAAGGGAGAATTTCAAATTTGATTCTCGTTCAAGCTGTCTATTTCCATCTTTTAGCATTGCATAAAAGTCAAGAAACGTTGCTAAAGGAATCTAGAATAATGGATTCACGCCGTTGCATTTCATTTGCTTTCAAGCCTATCTGTACATTAGGAAGTGTCAGTATAGAGGCGGTAAGTTTTGAAGCCGGTAAATACACAGCAATTGATATTTGGTAGTGCTTTGGATATGCAGTAGCATTAAAAAATTATTAACATAGAGGACAAAGTTCTTGAGCAGTGTTTTTAATCTTTTGTAACAAAGAAGCATCGTTTTTGGAAGGTAGCCTCGGTTTATTTTCTATTGTTCAAACATGCACTTGTTATAAATCCAGGCTTCCAAGTGGGTGGCACTTCCAATTGCTGTTGAGAATTTTTCCGCAATTTAGGGTTTAGCAATGGAACAACTCCCTGTTGAAATCCTGGAATACCACATACTCAATTACTTGAAAGGCTACGATATAATCAAACTCTCTTTGGCCAACAAATATTTCAGGAATCGGCTTCAGCAGTTTCAAAAGCTATTCAAACTTGGCTGCACTAGTATTTGGCCTACATTGGACTTGACTACAAAAATCTATTGGTCGGAAACTTCAATTGGGCTATTCAAGAATTTGAATTTCAGCCTTGAGTTTCAGAAGATTGAAATCGACTCTTTGCTGCTTGAACAAGTTTTCGAGCACATTCCAAATTCAAAGTGCCTGAAGGTCCTCGTTACGCAAACTACAGGTATTAAATCACTCCTCTGTGCACTTGAAACTAGTAGGCTGGCTGAACTAGTGATTGATTGTCGCTCGCAGTTGGCACAAGAGGAAATTGACTTATTGCACAGGAGTATTGGCAATTTTAAATCCTTGAAATCTTTCAATCTGGGATGCAACCAGTATCATTATGCAGAGATTATCTCTGATCAATTATCCACGTCAAGTCTAGTTGAACTATCTTTGGCCAACTGTGACACTGCTGCCATAAGAAGATTGTCTCATATACTCCCTACTTCAACAGTCCAGTCTTTGATGATTGGCTGCAGTCGGTGTACCCACAGTTGTAGCTCACTGTATTCATCTCCAGAAGTCGCTCTATCCAATGTAGTAGCACACGGGTTTGCAAGAAATTTAAAATCACTAGGTGGGTATATTTCATATGAATTATTAAGTAAAATCCTGTTAGTGCTGCCTCAACTTGAATTACAAGAAATTAATTTCAAAAATGAAATGGATGATGGCCTGTCTGAACTTTTAATCCAGCAATTGCCAAAGTCGCACTTGACCAAAATAGAATTAACTCCAAATCATCGCTTCAAAGAAATGTTGGGATCTGTACATTTATCCAAAGTAAAACATCTTACCTTGAACAAAATAGACTGCGAAAATGCCTGTCTAACTCTAGGGCATTCCCTTTGTCACCTGAAATTGGAATCTCTTGCACTCTCTGGAAAGTTTTCTGGTAAAGATTTACATTCAGTGTTTTCCAATATCGCTGTAGACGATTTTTATTTTGACGGCTGGATCCAATCCAAAAATTTATCGATAATAGAAAAGTACTTGAAAGAAAAGTCTTTTAGAACCCTTAAACTCAACTTGAAGACCTTTGAAGATTCGGGATTTCAATACTTGGCACCCACTGTAAAAGATATTTCTGTGCATAATTTGGAGGTATATTGGAATGACTATTCACTGACAAATTTATCAAATTTCGTGCTATCACTCGGTCCTAATGTTCGATATTTGAAAATGAACTATTGGGCTGGAGTAAACACTCGTCTGGTGAGATTGCTCGCTCGCAAATATCCAAAATTGACAGTTGAATTCGCAGTAAACTAATAAATATGGTAAATATGATTTTTATTTCTTTTTCAGAATCACATAGTGATTATCTCTATCATACCCTGAATTCAGTATTTCGCAAGGTAAGTCTCTTACCAGATCATCCAATTCACCAGCTTTAAACAAATGATAATATCTGTGATAAACTACATCCTTTTTAGTCCAACTAACCATTTCATCCTGCGTTTCAAACTTGCGCTTAGAGTTCTTTTCTTGTTCCAATGCCCACACAAATATCAAACAAGTTCCGCCAACTTTTAAAATTCGCAGTATTTCTTTAATCGCTTCCAATCTTCTCTCCGCAGTTGAAAAATGATGAATTACAGCAATGGATATTGCGAAGTCAAATGCGTTTGATTTGTAAGCTAGGGATAACCCATCACACACCAACCCTTCAAATCCCTTTTCACAAACAATTTTAATCAAATTTGAACTCCTGAATGAGAAAATAATCACCTATCCGATCCAGAAATATAAACATTGGGATTCACATGAATATATTTTCCGTTTCCACACCCTACATCTGCACCGATTGATCCCAGAGGTTGCGATAATAGAAATTCTTCTACGACTGGCCATGGTTTATACCTCGTTGAACTGAAATGCTCTGCAATCTCTTCGTACACTTGGTGAACATGAGTTTTTTCCAAATCTTTTGCTTCCAAATCCATAAAAAAGAAAACAAAAAAATTAAAGCTGTTATTATATTAATGGTACAATTATTGTGGTATGCAAGATGACCACCAATCAGAAGAATAGACACACTTGTATCCTGACGAGCAAACTGTACCTCCATTGTAATTTTTACCTCCGCATTGACCCCATGGTAAAACTGAACCAGACTGAGTGCCTTGAGACGTAGTCTGAGGAGGTAGATTATTCAGAGTTTGTTGTGGAGGTTGATTATTCAGAGTTTGTGGTGGAGGTTGATTATTCAGAGTTTGTGGTGGAGGTGCATTATTTTGCGAATTTGGTTGACATCCACTCCATGTTCCCATTGAAGTACAAGTATAGCCATAAACACAGCATGATGGGAAACCTGTCGACCCACACTGGGCAAAAGCAGTTGCGCAGTTAGAAGCCGATTGTGTGGTTGCGGGAGGAGAATTTACCTGAACTGTAGTTGTCGGTGGAAGTGTAGTAACAGGTGGGATATTAGCTTGTCCAGGTTGACAAGACGACCAATACGGCGAGTATGTTGTACAAGAGTAATCTGAAGGACAGCAGGAAGATCCAGTAAACCCAATTCCACCGCATTGTCCGTAGGCAGTATTGCCACAAGCTGATCCGATAACACCTCCAGAAGCAGAACCAGTAGAAGTAGTATCAAACAAACATTTGCTTATTGTGCATACATTTCCATTTTGGACTGGTTGATCGCATGAGATGGAAGCTCCAGGGTATGCAGTATAAGCACTAGAACTATAAGTACACGAATTTATAGTTCCTGGAGGTGTTTTCAAGATAATATTCTCTACTTGGAACTGTGGTGGATAATTGTGCCATCCATTCGCTAGTTCAATAATAAATATTGCCCAAGCCTGTTCCTGCCCTTTTAAATCATATGAAAACGAAACTGATTTGCCATTGCTTAAATTGCTTACTGTTTGCTGCCACACTGTAGATCCATCTGGTAAACTGATTACCATTTTTAGTTTATCTCCCGGGTTGACATTCATTGCATTGCCTCCAGTGCAAATGAACGCAGGGCCATATGTATTAACGTATTGTGCAGATATCCACCACTTGCTTGTGTCTACTATCCCGGCATCTGAGCTTTGGAATGAACATGAAGTGCCGTACGTTAATACTGTTTGTAACACTCCTTCATTGATTGGCAAAAAGTGTGGTGAACTAGGTAAGGGCTGCAATCCTGGCCATATAAATGTTGTCTGCCAATCTGGTGGTGGAAGATCTGGCACAGTTAATGTGCTTTCATAATATACATACGGAGCTGTCACTGGATCTGTATACCAAAAGGCTTCCACTGCAAAGGTGTCGGTCGCTGCAAGCGCCATACTGGCGAGTATAAGTGCGTTCATATTGTGGTTAAAGAAAAAGTCTCGATTTTTATATTTCCAGAAGGCTTGTGTAACTGTGACAAACAATCACTCACTAACCGTCTAAGGCGAACGGTGATCAATAACGAGTCAAAATCCGGCTGGATCTCTCACAGCTGGAACCATAACAATTTAATTAGGAATAGCTCCATATCCGCAGTATTAAAGGGCATTTGATTCTACTGTCCCCTGGAGACAAAGGTTTTCCTCTGGGATTAATTTCAAAGCAATGACATTTGAAAAGACCCCCTGTAGCAGCTGACCAACAACGAAAAAAAAATCATACTGGATGATATTGATACACAGCAAAGGCAGAACGGTCCTAAATCAAGAGCGACCGGCATCCTTGTGCTAAGCTCTATGAATTTATATCTAAATGGATTCCGCCTGGTACCGCATTTAACAACAATGAATAGACATTTTATTGATTGCTCATGAATTTCGCAATGCCATTAAATCTTTTGGCAACTACCCCACCATGGACTGGCTACTTTACCTATTGTCAAAAAGATTGCTTACAAATTAGCCCTGCTGCACAGCAAGTAGAACCAGTGTACCCAATTCCTGAACATTGGCCCCATTCACCTACAGGCGAGGTACAGCTAGCTGAAGTTGATGGAGTAGAGGAAGCTGAGGCAGTTGTTGTACTTGCAATTGAAGATGATGGTACTTTTTGACAAGATCCCCACCATGTGCTAAGTGAAACACCTATACATTAATATCCTTTTACAAGCCAATCCAGCAGCACAGCATGTCGATCCAGTATATCCAGTTCCACTGCATTGTCCCCATTCAGCTACAGGAGTTGCGCAGCTTCCAGTTGCAGTTGGTGATCCTGAGGAAGTGGAAATAGTTTTAGTCGTGGTTGCACTAGTAGTTGTGGCAGTTGATGCGCCGTTATATAAACACTTGCTTACCGTGCAAGTATTACCGCTCTTAACAGGTGTATCACAGGTAACAGCAGCCCCAGGATACCCAGAGTATGCAGAAGATTGATAATCACATTGTACAGTTGTACCTGGAGCTGATTTCATTACAAGATTTGAAACGATAAACTGTGGTGGGTTATCATGCCACCCTGCAGGAGTTTCCATCACAAACTCGGCCCATCCTTGCTCTTGCCCTTTAAGGTCGTATGAGAACGAGACTGAATTACCGTTACTCAAATTTGTAACAGTTTGATCCCAGATAGTTGATCCTGCCCTCAAATTCATAACCATTTTCAAGCTGTCTCCGACATTTACATTCATTACATTTCCACCAGTGCAAATAATTGGAGATACAAAGGTGTTTACATATTGAGCCGAAATCCACCAACTGTTTAGAGACAGCGGGGTGTTGGACGGATTCGGAGCACAGCTTCTTCCTAATATTAACAAAACTTACCATATGTCAGAACTGGTTGGAGAACTCCGTTGTTGATCGGATAATAATGTGGAGAATTACCTAATGGTTGAAGTCCAGGCCAGATGAAAGTTGTGTCCCATGCCGAAGAAAGAAGCTTTGGGACTACAATAGTGCTTTCAAAATAAACAAATGGAGCTGTCACTGGATCAGTAAACCAGTAAGCGTTCACAGCAAAATTGGTATCAGCTGCAAGAACTTTTGAAGTGAAGAGCAGAAGCTGGAACATTTAAAATTGAGTAGAATTTCTTGTTCGTGGCTGGGACTAGATCTCTTGAGCTTGACCAAATAGAGCCAATTAGGTAACTAACATGCTCAGCCTCAATAATTCTTCCCAGTAATAGTTCTATTTTTGTGGCTTAGGAATCAACCAATATCTTATTCACACTACTTGTCTAAAATAACAAGGGACTTAAATTACAAGATGATATATTAAGGGATGCCGGTAAAGTTAACAATCCCACGTATCTCCAATAAATGGCACTTTGCACATCTGTTTCCAAACGTACACACCATCTATGATACAAGCTGAGTACAGGGTTAGAAGCTCAGGACAGAAGCATAGGCTAGAAACACTTGCCAAATGAGATTGGAGTACCCGAATCAACTGCCCACTAGTATTGTATATATAAATACAGCCATTATCGGACGGTACAAAGATAACAGAATGCTTTGAATTACCTGTAGAATATACGGCGCTTTGTATTATGTTTGCCTTATTTGAATGTTTGCTATTGAATGAAACCTCAATGTCATTTCCGCCAAGATCTAAAATCTTTGTGTTAGAATCCACAGCTACTACAATATTATTATCCAGAAACTTCAAGTCTTTAATTATACCTCTGTAATTCTTTGTCCAGATTGCTTCAGTAGTCATACGAACATCCCAAAATTTGAGCTCACCTTCCAATCCACCCGATACTATATAATTGTTGTTTGCAGGGTACCAGCAAAGACTAGTAGTACTGCTCGAATGTTTAAGTGAATGAGTCATTGATCCAGAATTTAGATCACACAAATGCATCATTTTCGACTTTAGACCAGCAGCAATTATCCCTTCTCTATTTGCAATTCTGTAAACGGGATCTCGCATATTGAATCTAAATACCGGGCATAGCTCATTTGTGTCCCACACCTGAATTGTATTGTCGTAAGAACAGGTGGTAAACATTCCAGAGTCAGTGTAAAAATCACAACCTGATATTACTGCTTTATGTCCTGTTTCTTTGATTTCAATCAGTTCTTCCGCCATATAAAAAAGCTGAATTGTATCGCCAATGCAGAGCACACTAGGTTTAGATTTTCTTACTGTTGATCAAGTGTAGCCAGACTCCTGGTTGAAGTGAATGTAAGGTTACGACTAAAATTGAATGGCGCAAACAGGGTTTCTATAGGGAAGAGCACAGAGTGCAATTCCCTTTTTCGTTGATATTGAAACATTCAAAGTTCAGATCAAGAATTTTTGCTGGAACAAATTACTCTAAATAGATCACTAATGATCAGTGGCCACAATAAAGATCAAGATTTATGACTTGCTCTTCAAATTAGAAGGGAAAGTTGAGCGATCCCAATCTTACAGAGAATTTCCGGGTCGTTTCTTCATGTATTAACGCAAGCTATATATTGAAATTAATTACATTAAACCATATGATTGAGCAATGTCTACTGTCATTTGACAGATGTCTCGATGAAGAAATATTCATTATCATTACGTGTGGTTACACTAATACACAAATGATAAACTTGAGCATGAATTAAACATGCACGTCAGTTCTTGAGCCCCAATAAATAAACCTGTGACTTATTGCGATTCATTTTGTATCCATCGCAAAAAAAGGATCAAGATTGATGTGTCTAATGATTTAATTGTCTTGTTTACATTGCAATGTGACGAACGTATGGCTTACGGCTTTTACCACATTTGGAAGTATGCATTTTTCAATCACTGTGTATATGTAGACGCAGAGGATCCACTTCCAGTTTGCACCACTTTCTAAAGTCAACTTCCAACGAAACCACCTGAGCAGCTTACTATTGAATGTTTAATTCGTTGTAATTCAACTTTGTCTTGAATACTGAGACGGACTTATCCGTGCGAGCCATGCGGTTGAACACGCACGATTTGCCGGAAATTGTATAAAATCAGACTACATCAATTTAAAATCACCAATGAAGTTCCTCACTGCTCTACTTGCATTCGCTTCTGTCCATGCTACTCCAACCGTAAAGG